>OZ025251.1:9457778-9836662 GCA_964019135.1 Arenicola marina
CCCCCGCGCCACCCTAACCCCCGCGCCACCCTTACCCCACCACCCCCGCGCCACCCTTACCCCCACAACCCCCGCGCCACCCTTACCCCATCACCCCCGCGGCACCCTAATCCCACGCCACCCTTACCCCACCACCCCCACGCCACCCTTACCCCGCCACCCCCACACCAATTCATTTCATTTAGGTTAATATTAAGCCATTTTATTATGTTCGCATGTTCGCTTAATTATTGAAATGGTAAGATAAATGAACGTCTACAGTTTGCCTAATTCTGCATCATACATAAATGCCAATATTCGGCTTAAAACTAACCCCGAAACCGTTGAGATCAACCGTAAGTTGGCGGATGGAGGGCAGAGGTCATATGAGGAACGAGCGACCTCTGCAGGGAGAGGGACAAAATCGATATCTAATCGGGGGCCTGATGTCAGCTCCCTAGTTCAGTCGGGGTTAGCAGGATGTGCCGCAAATCACAGAAGTCCTACAGTCACTGACGTCGTGACCATTGTATCTGCAGTATATGGCCACGGCTGTGGTATCTAATTTGAATAGGACGTAACCACCCCGGTCCGTGCGTTAGTAACTGTGAAATGACCAGGAAATATCATGCGTACCGAGTGGGGGGGGGGGGCAATTTAAATCTGGTGGGGTTTTGGGGGTGGAGGGGTGGGGTTCGAGGGTGCCTTTGATGCATGACAGAGCGGATATATGTCATGAAGAAGATACCACTACAAAGCGAATATTTATGATGAAAATATGGGCGCGTCCGGGGGGGGGGAGGGCACAGGGGGCACGTGTCCCCCCTTTCAGACCCTTAAGTATATCTGTGCCCCCCTCCCGCCCTTTTCAAATTCTGTGCCCCCCCCCCGGTCAACCCCATGGTCGCAATTTTGTTCAACAACTCCCCTCCCTCCCCCCCCCGGGCGCAATATTTCAGTGTGCCCCCCCCCCCCCATGGTCGTCAGTTCGTTTTTACTGTGCCCACCCCCTGCACACGCCATTGACAAAGAAAGATTCCGTTTTATAGCGGATATTGTAAAACTTATGACCGGGGGGGTGGGACGGGAATGTGCGTTCATACGGCGAGTTGCCGCGGGAAACATACCCACCCCCCCCCCCACCCCTGGAGGGCACGAGTACATTTTCGACGTAGTCTGACCGGCCTCTTGTAGTGATCCAGCTCGTGATCAAGAAATATTCAACATCGCTTGATGTCAAGTAGTTACAGGATGCGAAATGAACACACAAAAGTAGGCGGAGATTTTGCCCTGGGATTCTTGATGCAACACCGTGGAAAGTGGTTGACAAGGTCAACCAGGGCATGCCCTGTCTGTCACAAGCCTCAGCTCTAGATCTATTTATGCATTTTGGAACCCCGCATTCAGTGCAGAACGTCGAATCAGGTTCCCGGTTGGTGTAACAATAAGGGGGGGGGGGTGGTGCGAGGCGTATTTCGGTTCCTCGGGAATGGGCTTTTCATTTCACCGTGAACGCGGAGTGAGGAAAATAATTCTGCGTGAACTGAGAATGGGATATTAGCCGACCGCCGTGATCAAGGATTTTCATAATTTGTAAACTGGGAATTTTAATATTAAATAACCGTGAATCGGGAAAACGTCAATTTAGTATCATGTATCCGCCCTTCCTTTGTATACGGGGAGTTCTTTAAAGTCCTCGTGATCTGGGAATTAAGAGATGTATTCTTCGTGATCTGGGAACACGCCCCCCCCCTTGCCCCCCCCCCCCCCCAATAAGGTGTCAAACTGAGAAAAATAAAACGATCTGATTTTCCCGTTTGTTTAAAAGTTGATATTTCCAAATCTGTCAAGTAGCACTAACGTTCTCATAGGGCCCTAAGGTATCGCCTTGGTTTAAGCCATGGCTTAAGGTATCGCCCCACGTACATCTTCTCGTCACGCCAAGCCGGCATCATTCATTCATTGATTAATATATACTTACTGTAATGCTACACTCTTAGTTGGTTCGAGTGTCGGGCGGAAGGTGGTGGACGCGTATCGATTCCTAAACCAGAAATTAAATACCGAGGGCGTGTTGCCTGCCGCGTCTGCCCGCGCCGCGGTTCATACCGCGCCGAGGTTTAGGCCGCGCCACTGACCATAGCGGTGAGTCCCGTTATCGACCCATTATAGCTGGGGTCCTCTGCGTGAGTCCCAGTCAGGCTCAGGACTTGAGACACGAGTGACCGCCACTCCGGGGGGTTCGAGGGCCGAGACAGGGCTCTCAGTCATGTGACCTTTGGGATGGGAAATTACCAAGGTGTTTTAGCCTGCGAGGCGATCAAAGACTCGGCGTTGGGCTGTTGGGGACAGACAGGCAGGCAGGCAGGCAGGTAGCCTATGCCGAGGACAGGTATATACGTGATCAGGCGTTGACCCTAGCAGCTAGCTGCAGCTAGAGCCGCTAGGAAAAGTGATCACTGAGACATATTGTTCAGGGACGTATCTTTTGTGTTGCATGCTTTACATGTCGGTGTCGCCTGAGGCTGTGCCGACCATATAAGGGGCCGGAGAAGGGTGGCGGGGGTTGTGGGGGTGAGGGGGTGGCGTCGGGGCAGGGTCTGCAGCCTGAAGAAATCGCCACTCGCGTCAGGGCTGGGGAAAGGTCGTTAGGGGTTGGGGGGGCGGGGTGGCGTCGGGGCAGGGTCTGCAGCCTGAACGAGTCGCCACCCGTGGACTAGTGTCAGGGGGGAGGGGAGGGGTTGGGATGGTGGGGCTGGGGGGGTTGGTTGGTTGGTTGGTGGGTGCCTGTGATGTTTATTTTTACCACGACGCTGGGAATGGATGGGAGAGAGCGTGCAAGATGAGACGGCTGTGTAGACAATAGTTGGTGTAGGGTGTTGCATGTCGGAGATTCTGCATGGCCGCCGTGGCCACCGGGGAGGGCTACCCAAGACGGCACACACTCACCCTCCGGTTCAATACTTCACCCCCTTATCTGTGTGGATATTGTTTCACGAGTCGGCGACCGCCTCGCACAACAGGGGTGGTCATGGACCCGGTGTAGCCTCTACATAGGCAACCCCGGCTATCCTGGCCCCCCACCCCCAGGCTGACATGGCCCCTACCCCCCAGGCTGACCTGGCCCCGACCCCAAGGCTGACCTGGCCCCCACCCCCAGGCTGACATGGCCCCTACCCCCCAGGCTGACATGGCCCCTACCCCTAGGCTGACCTGGCCCCCACCGCCAGGCTGACCTGGCCCCCACCCCCAGTCTGACCTGGCTCTCACCCCCCAGGCTGACCTGGCCCCCACCCCCAGGCTGACCTGTCGCCCACACCGAGTGTGACCTGTCCCCCCCACCCCGCACCCCCAGGCTGACCTGGCCCCTACCCACCACCCCCAGGCTGACCGGTCTCATTACCCCCAGATTAAGTCGATACCAGCGGTGTCCACGCCTCAGTGGTGGCTGTAACGCTTGGCGTGACGTGTACGTGACAGTCGCCTGATCGACGCCAAGGGGTGACGCGCTGACCCAGTGGATAGCATCTTTATTGTCGCCATAACGGTGGACGGTTCGCCGTGCTACAGCAGAGATGGCGCCCCTCCCACCCCAACCCCACTCATCCTCCACCCCGCTCATCCCCAACCCCCCGCCCCCCCCCACCCTCCATCCCCCTCACCCCCCACCCTCCATCCCCATCACCCCCAACTCCCCTCACCCCTCACCATTCACTGCCCTCACCCTTCACCCCCAACCCCCTTCCCCCCTCACCCCCATCCTTCACCCCTTCCCCTCATCCTCCACCCCCTTAACCCCCATCCTTCACCCCCACCCCCCAACACCCCTCACCCTCATCCTCCACTCCTCTCCACTCACCCCCCAAGGAGATGGAGCGTCGGGAGTAATGGTGAAGTGTCTACTCGGATTCCGATACTCCACTGAACGACTGGGCTCTGGGGGTGACCTGGAATGGGGTGGGGGTGGTCAGCTACACCCCAGGAAGCGGGAAGGACGGGAGGGCGGGGGGGTACTGGAACCTTGGGACATCCATAGGTTCCCAGTGGGAGGGTGGGGCTCCGGGGACAGCTGGGCAGGGGCTTGGCCTCTTTGCGCTGAGGGAAGTAGGGGTGGGGGGGGGGGGGGTAGGGAGGAGGGGGCTAGGGAGGGGGGAAGGGCGAGGGTAGGTGGAAGTATTGGGGGGGGGGGGGCAAGTGTCTCAACTGCCGTCATCGACTGTGACCAGTGCTAGGAAGAAAGCAATGAGGCCAAAACTTTCTTACTCTCCATTCACCCACCTCATCCTTAGCCCCATCCACCCTCGTCAACCTTACCCCTCCCACTCCTGCACCCACATCACTTCCACCCCCCTCCCCGCTCACCCACATCACCTCCACCCCGCTCCCCTATCACCCACCCACCCCCCTGCCCCCAACTCCCCGGACTCTATTAACCCGTCCCCCCTTACTTCCCCACCCACCAACATCACGCTTTATAGAAGCGCGAGCTCCGCGCGGCCGCGACCTGGCAACGAGGTTGCCATGGCGACAGTGACGTCGTGGTGATGTGGGAGATTACCGGCTTCCCGCTGGAGATAGCGTCGAGTCAAATATTATCACCCTTAATCTGAGACACGCCGCCTGGTGAGCTGTGATTAATATGGAGAATGCGAGCAGCGTAAACCGACAGGCACACACCCCAACAGGCGTATCAGACAGTCTGTGGTTTGCACCGACAGGCGTATTAGACAGTGTGGTTTTCACCGACAGGCGTATCAGTCTGTGGCTTGCACCGACAGGCGTATCAGACAGTCTGTGGTTTTGCACCAATAGGCGTATCAGGCAGTCTGTGGCTTGTACCAAGAGGCGTATCAGGCAGTTTGTGGTTGGTACTGACAGGCGTATCAGTCTGTGGTTTGCACCGACAGGCGTATTAGACAGTCTGTGGTTTGCACCGACAGGCGTATCAGGCAGTCTGTGGCTTGCACCGATAGGCGTACCAGACAGCCTGTGGCTTGCACAGACAGGCGTATCAGACAGTCTGTGGCTTGCACCGACAGGCGTATCAGACAATCTGTAGTTTTGCACCAATAAGCGTATCAGGCAGTCTGTGGCGTGTACCAAGAGGCGTATCACACAGTCTGTGGCTTGCACCGACAGGCGTATCAGACAGTCTGTGGGTTTGCACCAATAGGCGTATCTGTGGCTTGTGCCAACAGGCGTATCAGACAGTCTGTGGTTTTGCACCAATAGGCGTATCAGACAGTCTGTGGCTTGCACCGACAGGCGTATCAGACATTCTGTAGCTTGCACCGACAGGCGTATTAGACAGTCTGTGGCTTGCACCGACAGGCGTATCAGTCTGTGGCTTGCACCGACAGGCGTATTAGACAGTCTGTGGTTTGCACCGACAGGCGTATCAGGCAGTCTGTGGCTTGCACCGACAGGCGTATCAGACAGTCTGTGGCTTGCACCGACAGGCGTATCAGATAGTCTGTGGCTTGCACCGACAGGCATATCAGACAGTCCATGGCTTGCACCGACAGGCGTATCAGACAGTCTGTGGTTTTGCACCAATAGGCGTATCAGGCAGTCTGTGGCTTGTACCAAGAGGCGTATCACACAGTCTGTGGCTTGCACCGACAGGCGTATCAGACAGTCTGTGGCTTGTACCGACAGGCGTATCAGACAGTCTGTGGCTTGCACCGACAAGCGTATCAGACAGTCTGTGGCTTGTACCAACAGGCGTATCAGGCAGTCTGTGGCTTGCGCCGACAGGCTTATCAGGCAGTCTGTGGCTTGCGCCGACAGGCTTATCAGACAGTCTGTGGCTTGTACAAAACACTGCATAAAATACTTGATATTACAAGGACGCCATTTTCTCTAGTAACCATATTTTTCAGTCTAAGAAGTTGTCCGACTATTGCGCCCATCCTCTCCTATATGCCCTACATCTGACCTTTTGTTGGGGTTTGGATGCATAGTAAATCCAGTTTAATTATGGTTCTATGAATGCTCAACCAGTTGAGTTAATTAGGATATAATATTAGTATCAATACGATTGTCATAAGATATATCCAGAGATGAAGTTGGTGATAGTTGCACAAACAGGCCTTTGACCTTGACCTAACCTTGATAAAAAAAAAATCTCTCCGCTCGGGCACCTTCCTCTAGAAAGATCCTACCGGTGAAAAGTGTACGAAATGAAGTGCCTTAATCACTTGTATGTTTATTTCCCTACAGATTAGGCCATGGGCCCATGGTACAACACATGTTTCATTTGATAACAGTGCACAGTTATCCATAATCTTAAAACAGTGATGTGGCACGATGTTTTCCCTGAGCGACCTGGCTACGTGTTTACGCGGCCACGTTGTAACCATGGTAACCCATCTGTCCTGCGCATTCATTCCTCTCCTCAACCGGAAACAAGCGTCGTCGCCGTCCTCGTCTGGCGCAAATGATTGATGAGTTTTTTTCAGCAACGAATATACTGGGAATGATCTAGATTTGTTCTCATTTTCAAGCTTATTACCTTTCCGTTCTCCTTTTCTTTTAGCTGAGCATGCGCCGCGAGTGTTGCCTGTCTGTAATAAGGTAAAGGTCTTTCCGCTCGGGCGGAAACCAGGGAATTATGGGTGTTGCAGGGCTCATCTAGCAAGACCAATTAGCCAATTTTTGGTCATGACCCCCCCGCCGCCCCCCTCCCACCCGCAGTACCACAGGCCATACAGCATTACATGGCCACCGATGGAGCCAGCTGTACAACATTGATGTGTAAGAGGGTACCATACTGCCATGATCATTCACCGACTTCCCCCCCACAGTGGACCCACCACCCCTCCCCCGCACTCTATGGTGCCCACCCCCCCTCTCCACCCCCACTACCCCTACTACCCCTCTCTTCACCCCCACCACCCCTCCCCTGCACTCTATGGTGCCCTCTATGGTGCCCACCACCCCCCTCCCCTCCCTCCTACCCCAACACCCCTCCCTCCACCCCCCACCACCCCTCCCTCCACCCCCACCACCCCTCCCCCGCACTCTATGGTATCACCCAGGCAGGTCTTACCTGGTCGCTCTTTCCTTGCCTCCCGTCACTTGTTCGATATGGATCGATAAAGTAACATTTCCGCCCCCTCGCAGCTACACCATACTGCTATCTTCTTCTCTGGAGTAGGGCCCCCCCGATAGCCTAGTGGGTTAGAGCGCTCGCCTTAAGTGCTCTGGCTACCTGAGAGCCTAACGGCACGTGGATCGGTGGTTCGAGTCCCGCTGTGGCCATGTTTATGTGGTCGCAGGATAAGGATCTGCATGGCCCACGGCATGACCCACGGCATGGCCCACTGCATGACCCACGGCATGGCCCACGGCATGACCCACGGCATGACCCGCGGCATGGCCCACGGCATGACCCACGGCATGACCCACGGCATGACCCACGGCATGACCCACGGCATGGCCCACTGCATGACCCACGGCATGACCCACGGCATGACCCACGGCATGACCCACGGCATGACCCACGGCATGACCCACGGCATGACCCACGGCATGACCCACGGCATGACCCACGGCATGGCCCACTGCATGGCCCACTGCATGACCCACGGCATGAACCACGGCATGACCCACGGATGACCCACGGCATGACCCACGGCATGACCCACGGCATGGCCCACTGCATGGCCCACTGCATGACCCACGGCATGACCCACGACATGACCGGCAGCGCCATTAAACCGCTGTGCTTATCATGAAATCATGACCACCAAGGAACCTGACCGAACATGGGAGATATCATGGGAGATATCACGGGAGATATCATGGGAGATATCATGGGAGATATGGGAGATATCAGGGAGATATCATGGGAGATATCATGGGCGACCATAATGACATCTTTACGGTATTAATCTTCCAATGAGGACCATTTCACACAGACACGTCACTAGGTAATTGTTGAAAATAAAAACTCGAACTCGATTTGAACCATATATGGTATATTCTTATATATTGATACACTACACAGAAGCACACACATCTGTCGTGAGGTACCCATGGGGAACCTGCCACGCAGCGGTAGCACATTGTCATGGCGGACAGACAAACCATCGCCTTTAAAGCTACTACTAAGACCAAAAATAAACATTGGACGCTGGGACGTATTTACGTGCGCAATGACGTCAGCACATTGACAATCTTCCGACAGAGGGCTCCACGACTTCTCACTTGCCGTATATTCACCGACTGCAACGCCCCCTTGCGGGAGAGTGTTATAGTGTTTACAGCTGTTCCAACGGCAAAGGCACCTCCCTCCGACCTGATGAGACGCCAAATTTGTTGAAATAGCAACTGTAATATATCTATTATTTTGTATTGATGGTTTGATTTATTGCCACAATATATATAGACAACAGGTAGCGGAGCAGCATTAACTGTTTGTTTTGTTTCGTTTTGTTCACCGTCCCGTTGGTATGGAGTGTACACTAATAATTCACACATAATGAACACACTGCAATGTGTATGACCAGTGCCATCGGTTCTCTGACAACACGGCAGTTACCGTGTTGTCTAATGTACACCTCTCACAGCGTACAACACTTCCACTGTACACCCAATGTGTATGGCTAGGGCCAGCGGTTCTCTGACGTCACAACAGTTACCACCGGTTACCATTGTGAGTGAGCTGAAATGTCGGCCATCTTTCTTTTTGTGAGTGACCGCAAAAGTGATAAACAAGCATATCACAGACATGACTATAAACGACCCCCCCCCCCCCCCAAAGTATAATCCGAGTTAACGACCTTAACCCCCCCCCCTCCAGTACATACCGAGTTGACGTAGGTTATATATCGAGTTAACGATGTTATCCTTCCCCAGTATATACTGAGTTAACGGCATTAACCCCCCCCCCCACCCAACTATACTGAATTAACGATGTTAACCCTCCCCAGTATATACCGAGTGAACGACCTTAACCCTCCCCCCGCCCCCTGTATACTGATTTGACGCTGTTAACCTTCCCCAGTATATGTTCAGGTCTTGCGTGAAGTCTATAGACCGCACCTATTCTACACCCGTATGTCTGATTAGCACACCACAAATAAAATAGAACATTTAGTAATTACCTTGTTTATAAATATATCATGTTAGTCATGGGCACCATTTCGTGCAGTGTTGACTGCGAATCCATTATACTTCATCCAGTGTTTTATTTTGGCAACATTTATATACATGTATATATAACTCTGTGTACACCCTCACAAAGTACACCAGTCCTAGTGTACACACTCACAGCGTTCATCTTTCACAGCGCACTTTACTTTCTATGTACACCAACATAGCGTACAATTCTCAAGGCGCTCATCATTCCTAATGTACACCATCACAGCGTACATTGCTCCTAATGTACACCATCACAGCGTACATTGCTCCTAATGTACACCATCACAGCGTACAACTCCTAATGTACACCATCACAGCGTACATTGCTCCTAATGCACACCATCACAGCGTACATTGCTCCTAATGTACACCATCACAGCGTACATTGCTCCTAATGTACACCATCACAGCGTACATTGCTCCTAATGTACACCATCACAGCGTAGATTGCTCCTAATGTACACCATCACAGCGTACAACACCCCTAATGTACACCCTCAGCGTACAACACCCCTAATGTACACCATCACAGCGTACAACACCCCTAATGTACACCCTCAGCGTACAACTCCTAATGTACACCCTCACAGCGTACATTGCTCCTAATGTACACCATCACAGCGTACATTGCTCCTAATGCACACCATCACAGCGTACATTGCTCCTAATGTACACCGTCACAGCGTACAACTCCTAATGTACACCATCACAGCGTACATTGCTCCTAATGTACACCATCACAGCGTACAACTTCTAATGTACACCATCACAGCGTACATTGCTCCTAATGTACACCATCACAGCGTACAACACCCTTAATGTACACCATCACAGCGTACATTGCTCCTAATGTACACCCTCACAGCGTACATTGCTCCTAATGTACACCATCACAGCGTACATTGCTCCTAATGTACACCATCACAGCGTACATTGCTCCTAATGTACACCATCACAGCGTACATTGCTCCTAATGTACACCATCACAGCGTACAGCACTCCTAATGTACACCATCACAGCGTACATTGCTCCTAATGCACACCGTCAGAACGTGGACCTCACAGCGTACAACACCCCTAATGTACACCCTCATAGCGTACAACTCTTTTTTATCTTTTTTTTTTTTTTTTTTTTTTTTTAATATATTTTTATTGGCTCCAATGGTATACAAGAAAATGCGAGAACATCAGGAAAGGCTTGGCATGGTTCATAGGATACATAATTGTCTATTGCATAATATCGTGCAAGGGTTGCACCAATAGCGTTTTTTCTAGTTTACTGATTTACATATGGGTCAACACAAGGCGCCGAGACGGTTTGCAAATTCCCCTAATCGATCATTGTTTCTTGCTATTCGATACTCTAAGTCAACGTATACTCTTAATCGTGCTAAAAATGTCTTCAAATCCGGGAATCTTGAATTACATTTGCAAGAATATAGATAATGTTTTCCCAACATCAGGACAAAATCAATGGTTATATCTTTAGCACCAAATAGGATATATTTCACATCGTACTCTATCAAAATTCCCAATCTATTTCCAAGCCAAAGGTGCACAGACTGCCAAAATGTCTTTACAGGTTCGCATTCAACAAAACCATGCATCAAAGTGTCAATTTCTTCATTACAAAAACAACATAAATCACACTCCCTTAGACCCCATTTGTATAGCCTTTCATTCGTTGATAAGATACGGTGGAGAAACCGGTATTGGAATTCTTGCAATTTCACACACTGTGTTGTTTTAAGTAACTTTTGAAAAGAAGCTACATATTCGGTCTCTGATATATCTATATCAGCTCTCCATGCTTGGACTGGGGTCGTCGGTACTGTGGCAATTTTACTAATGAGACTCTTATATACAAGTTTACTAACATGTGTTGCTTCTATATATTTCTGAAATCTCGTGCAGGTCTTAATGTCTGTACTAAATGCCAGCCAAGGTTTCCACTTCTCTGTAATGCTGTGTATAATACCATAATAATGTAACACATTTATATTACTTCCATACTTTTGGCAAATGTGTGGATACGGCAGGAAAGAGCCTTGTTCATCACAAAAATCTTTGACAAAAAGTATCCCCAATTTCACCCAACTATCATAACAGATAATCTTATTATTAACTTTTATGTGGGAATTATACCATAAGACCTCTTCTAGCGTACAACTCTTAATGTACACCCTCATAGCGTACAACACCCCTAATGTACACCATCACAGCGTACATTGCTCCTAATGCACATGTCAGAACGTGGACCTCACAGCGTACAACACCCCTAATGTACACCCTCATAGCGTACAACACCCCTAATGTACACCCTCATAGCGTACAACACCCCTAATGTACACCCTCATAGCGTACAACTCTTAATGTACACCCTCACAGCGTACAACTCTTAATGTACACCCTCATAGCGTACAACACCCTTAATGCACACCCTCATAGCGTACAACTCTTAATGTACACCCTCACAGCGTACAACTCTTAATGTACACCCTCACAGCGTAAAACTCCTAATGTACACCCTCATAGCGTACAACACCCTTAATGCACACCCTCACAGCGTACAACACCCTTAATGTACACCCTCACAGCGTACAACTCTTGATGTACACTCTCACAGCGTACACGTTTCACAGACAACTTCACTCATAATATACCCCCTCAGAGCGTACGCCTCCCCTAATGTACGTCCTCACAACGTACACCCTCAGCGTACAACACTCTTAATGTACATCCTCGAACGTACACCACTGACAGCATACGTCACGGACAGCGTACGTCACTGACAGCGTACGTCACTGACAGCGTACATCAGACAGCGTACGTCACTGACAGCGTACGTCACTGACAGCGTACGTCACTGACAGCGTACATCAGACAGCGTACGTCACTGACAGCGTACGTCACTGACAGCGTACATCAGACAGCGTACGTCACTGACAGCGTACATCAGACAGCGTACGTCAGACAGCGTACGTCACTGACAGCGTACGTCACTGACAGCGTACACCGCTGACAGCGTACACCAGAGAGCGTACACCACAGTCTACGTCACTGACAGCGTACGTCACTGACAGCGTACGTCAGCCAGCGTACGTCAATGACAGTGAACACACAGTCCCCCGCTGGCCTGGAGTCAGCCAGCCCACGACACGTGCACTGCTCCCCCCGTCCTCTGACCAGCAGGCTCAGGCATCGCCCCGCTTCACGGTGCCAGCCCGGATGACTATCTTCTCCTTAGTGAACGTCTTCTTGCAGTCGGCCCGGAGCGCTCTGCTGCCCAGGAAGTACCACAGGAACTTGAGGTAAGCCACGTTTCCCACGAGGTAGCTCCACCGGGCGATAACGGGCAGGTGTTCGAGGGGAACCTGGGCGAAGAGAAGGAGCTCGGTGACGAAGAACGGCAGCCAACACACGAAGTTAATGGCGGCGGCGACCGTGAACAGCTTGGCCGTCACCGAATCGTCCATCATGTTGTTATAGGTGATGGTGTTGGACACCTGTATCTTGCGGTGGTGCATCTTAACCGTGGACCGGACCTTGATCTGGCAGATGAGCACCGCCCCGAGGCTGACGACGGAGTGGACCAGGAGAATCCCCGTGACGTAGGACGGGGGCAGGACCATGACGTCACAGCGGAGGGGATTCCCCAGCGCGTCGCACGACGGGTTGACCGGGAAGGCGAGAGCGATCAGTCCGAAGACGAGGACGTACACCCATATGGACCAAATCACCACCCTCCATTGCTTCATCGTGGGGTAGTGCGTCGACCGACTCACTTGGATGTATCGCTCCGCCACGACGGCGGCTAAATGCAAGAAACAACTCAAAATCGGCAGGGTGTGTAGAATCATCCAAAAATAGCATCCGTAAGGGCTATCCCGAATCATGACGTCATACAGGGAGTGCAGCGCGCAGCTGATGACCAGAACGAGGCCGGCGAAGGTCTCGGATACACAGAGACTTGCTAGAGCGACACTGGTCTTCGTCTTCAACGTCTTATGCTGCTTCGTGTGGGAGTGCTTCAGGAACACCAGAAAGACGATGTTGCCAATGGTAACGGCCAGTCCGACAGGGATGCCCAGCGCGTAGAGCGCTATTCGGAGGGACGGTGGGTAGGTGTCCGCCAAGGAGCCGTTCAGAGAGTCGTTGTTCACCATGGTGATGATGGTCCTGGCTGCCTACCCTGACAAGAAGGAAGGAGAGAGCTATTGTTATTTCATCGTCGGTGTTTTATACGAATCCACGTCGAGGATATTATTCTATTCTATTCTATTCTATTATATTATATTATATTTATATTATTTATTGACAGACATATAGTTATATTCATAAGAAGAGCCTCATTACCCTGACACTGCAATAAAGTACAATCGTTTTATTAAATTAGTTCAATTGATGGCCCTTTTGTTCAGAACAAAATGAGTTGATTAGTCATACACAATGTCTATATAAAGCTTTATATGGCTTTGAATGGCTTTATCATTTGTGAAATCATGTTGTTTGTCTATTGTTGTCTTTGTTCCTTTTCTACTTTTCTTGTGCCAACAAGCCTCATATTGTGTGCCGAAAATATCTGGTGTGACACTCGAGTGAAATTGTTGAATTATTCGTGGTCAAAACATGGTCAACATGTGCTTAACACACTGTCAACCGCTATTCGACACCTGGTCAACACATGGTCAACAAGCGGTCAGAGATGCTACGGATGTCGGCGCCAACGCGTGGTCGACACGTGGTAAACACGTGGTGAACACGTGGTCGACATGAGGTCGACACTTACGTCGTCGCGTCGTAGCCACTGGTAATGAACGACATGTTCTGAGTAACACTCGATATACTTATTTATTACAGTTACAAAATCTGGACGTAGACTCTTATTTGCGGCTGATGCAGAATGTATGGCACCAGCGACAGTCCGAATCCCCATGGAAACCTTTAGACGTCCGCAAGAGCTGCGCCAAAAGCATTGCCTCCTTTATGTGTTCTGCTTTCTTTAAAAATAAAGCAGTCCTTTCACGTCGCAGACATTAAAAGACGACGGTTTCCTGTGACCACCTAATAATACATTGAAATAGAGAGTGTCTTGCACTCTTGAGCTATATATTCTCCAGCCAAGTAATAATAAATAACACACTCACGGCTGAACTAAAGAGACGGTAATATAGCGGGGCGGCCGGACCAAGGGCTGTCTGCTTGTTCCCGTGTAGCGGTAGTGTCATTAAATCTTGATCGCCATAAAGTGACTAGGTAGTCAAATCAGGAAATGACAAGGCATCTTTGGTACCCCGCCAAGGACTGCGCCGATGTGAGGCCCGCACACCATACCATAAATCAGCGGTCTGGTGGAGTCCAGATCAGACGGCCATCACTATAAAGGACGCGGTGGAAGGAGCTAGAAGTTATTGGCTAATATCCGTCCTGTCTTGTTCTCCTGGGTGTTATCGCCAAGGGATAACTGAACCCACCGCCCCCCCCTTGTTAACGCCCGCTACCGATTATACCGTGATTCAAGTCAGTATTGACTGGAACGTTGGATAAGAGAGAGAGAGAGAGAGAGAGAGAGGGGGGGGGGAGGGAGAGAGATAGGGCGGATTTAGAGAATGGGAGAGGAGGTAGCAATAGAGAATGGGAAAGGAAGCAGCAATAGAGAATGGGAGAAGAGGGAGCGGGAGAGGAGGCAGCAATGGAGAATGGGAGAGGAGGCAGCAATGGAGAATGGGAGAGGAGGCAGCAATAGACAATGCGAGAGGAGGCAGCAATAGAGAATGGGAGAGGAAGCAGCAATAGAGAATGGGAGAGGAGGGAGCAGGAGAGGAGGCAGCAATAGCGAATGGGAGAGGAAGCAGCAATAGAGAATGGGAGAGGAGGCAGCAATAGAGAATGCGAGAGTAGGCAGCAATAGGGAATGGGAGAAGAGGGAGCGGCAGAGGAGGCAGCAATAGAGAATGGGAGACGAGGCAGCAATGGAGAATGGGAGAGGAGGCAGCAATGGAGAATGGGAGAGGAGGCAGCAATAGAGAATGGGAGAGGAAGCAGCAATAGAGAATGGGAGAGGAGGCAGCAATAGAGAATGGGAGAGGAGGCAGCAATAGAGAATGCGAGAGGAGACAGCAATAGAGAATGGGAGAGGAGGCAGCAATGGAGAATGGGAGAGGAGGCAGCAATGGAGAATGGGAGAGGAGGCACCAATAGAGAGTGGGAGAGGAGGCAGCAATAGAGAATGCGAGAGGAGGCAGCAATAGAGAATGGGAGAGGAGGCAGCAATGGAGAATGGGAGACGAGGCAGCAATGGAGAATGGGAGAGGAGGCAGCAATAGAGAATGGGAGACGAGGCAGCAATAGCGAATGGGAGAGGAAGCAGCAATAGAGCATGGGAGAGGAGGCAGCAATAGAGAATGCGAGAGGAGGCAGCAATAGGGAATGGGAGAAGAGGGAGCGGCAGAGGAGGCAGCAATAGAGAATGGGAGACGAGGCAGCAATGGAGAATGGGAGAGGAGGCAGCAATGGAGAATGGGAGAGGAGGCAGCAATAGAGAATGGGAGAGGAAGCAGCAATAGAGAATGGGAGAGGAGGCACCAATAGAGAGTGGGAGAGGAGGCAGCAATAGAGAATGCGAGAGGAGGCAGCAATAGAGAATGGGAGAGGAGGCAGCAATGGAGAATGGGAGACGAGGCAGCAATGGAGAATGGGAGAGGAGGCAGCAATAGAGAATGGGAGACGAGGCAGCAATGGAGAATGGGAGACGAGGCAGCAATAGAGCATGGAAGAGGAGGCAGCAATAGAGAATGCGAGAGGAGGCAGCAATAGGGAATGGGAGAAGAGGGAGCGGCAGAGGAGGCAGCAATAGAGAATTGGAGACGAGGCAGCAATGGAGAATGGGAGACGAGGCAGCAATGGAGAATGGGAGAGGAGGCAGCAATGGAGAATGGGAGAGGAGGCAGCAATAGAGAATGGGAGACGAGGCAGCAATGGAGAATGGGAGAGGAGGCAGCAATAGAGAATGGGAGACGAGGCAGCAATGGAGAATGGGAGACGAGGCAGCAATAGAGCATGGAAGAGGAGGCAGCAATAGAGAATGCGAGAGGAGGCAGCAATAGGGAATGGGAGAAGAGGGAGCGGCAGAGGAGGCAGCAATAGAGAATTGGAGACGAGGCAGCAATGGAGAATGGGAGACGAGGCAGCAATGGAGAATGGGAGAGGAGGCAGCAATGGAGAATGGGAGAGGAGGCAGCAATAGAGAATGGGAGACGAGGCAGCAATGGAGAATGGGAGAGGAGGCAGCAATAGAGAATGGGAGACGAGGCAGCAATGGAGAATGGGAGACGAGGCAGCAATAGAGAATGGGAGACGAGGCAGCAATGGAGAATGGGAGACGAGGCAGCAATAGAGCATGGAAGAGGAGGCAGCAATAGAGAATGGGAGAAAAGGAAGCAATAGAGAATGGGAGAAAAGAGTGATAGAGAATGATAGGAGGGAGCGGAGAAAGTGATAGAGATGCGAAAGGAAAAGATGGAGGGAGAACGCAGATGAAGGGAGGAGAATTTCGGAAAGGCTGGAGGGAGCGAACGACGGAGAGAACCTTGTCCTGTTCAGTGCCTGATCAACGCCATAAGGAACTCCCTCTGCGATCGTAGCGACGCCACACGGCAAAACTGAGGCAGACGCTGTTTTATTCACGCGTCCTCGCCGACTTGGCAGAGTCAATAGGACGAGGTATAAGCGATGTGATAGGGCCGGCTTTCTGCTGCCAAACAGGGGACGACAAAACAGACGCGATAGGACATGGCAACCCCATGATTGGCTATAGAAAGGGGACGGCATAACAGAGGAGGCAGGACAGGGCAATCCCATGATTGGCTATAGAAAGGGGACGGCATAGCAGAGGAGGCAGGACAGGGCAACCCCATGATTGGCTATAGAAAGGGGGCGGCATAACAGAGGCGGTAGGACAAGGCAATCCCAAGAGTGTCATTACAGAGGTGGTGGAACAGGGTGATCCCATGACTGGCTATAGAAATGTGACGTTCTAACAGAGGCGGTAGGACAGGGCAATCCCATGATTGGCTACAGAAATGTGACGTCATAACAGCGGCGGTAGGACAGAACAATCTGGTGTCCCTATAGAAAGGTGACGTCATAACAGGCGGTAGGACAGGGCAATCCCATGACTGGCTATAGAAAGGGGCAGGGCAGGTCAATCTCATGACTGGCTATAGAAAGATGACGTCATAACAGAGGCGGTAGGACAGGGCAATCCTATGACTGGCTATAGAAAGATGACGTCATAACAGAGGCGGTAGGATAGGGCAATCCCATGATTGGCTATAGATATGTGACGTCATAACAGAGGCCGTGGGACAGGTCAATCCCGTGATTGGCTATAGATAGGTGACGTCATAACAGAGGCGGTAGGACAGGGCAATCCTATGATTGGCTATAGAAAGGTGACGTCATAACAGAGGCGATGAGACAGGGTATACCAATGAGTGGCTATAGATTGGAGACGTCATAACAGAGTCGGCAGGCCAGAGCAACCCCGACCCCTGATTGGCTATATAAAGAGGCCGTGAAGAGAGTGCAATGTAGTCCCACTGATCAGGCTGCTTGGGTCAGCATGCGGTTGTCGGGTACGAGCTAGATGCCTAAGGCGGGTGGGCGTGGGGGGGGGGGATTTTGCGGGGGCGGCGCGTGGGGGTGGGGAGTGGTGCTGGGGTGGGGTGGGGGGGGGGGGTTGTAATGACTGTTGCCGTTACTTTGTCAATACTGTCACATCTGGGGTTGCAGCCGTTGCGCTGAGACGGCCGAAGTGGCACGGTCACCTCCCCACCGCCCCCGCCCGTGGCCGTGTGGTCGTGGCTCGATGATGTCGATATGTGGGGAGAAGAGGGGAGAAGAGGGACCAACCATTTGATATCCAGGGGGTGAGGGGGAATTGGGGGGGGGGGGGCTATGGTTCTTGGGTGGAAGCCCAAAAAAATGAGTATGGGGCTTCGAGGAGGGCTGAATTTTTTTTGGGGGGTGGATTTTATTTTTTAATGGCTTGATTGTTGTCTTGATTTGCGAAAGGTAATCCGCTTAATAGTACGAGGCTAGGATTTTGTCGTTCAATTAAGAGCCAGATTCTGTTTTTTGGATATTGAATGGTCGGTCACTTACATCGGGAATTCAGCAAGGTGGGAGGTGGGGGGGGGGGGGCAGTGGTGTTCACCAGCCGACCATCCGGTACTCCCAGCATGAAGAGAGTGCAGCTTTGATGTGTACGCATATATTGCATGGTGGCGGTGGTGGATGATGCATTGACGCTTCCATCAGTCGCGCTCCGAGCCACATTGAGGGCCGCTCCGATAGCTCAGTGGGTGAGAGCGCTGGCATTCAGCGCTCTGGCCACCTGAGACCCTGACTAATTGGATCGGTAGTTCGCACCCCGCTGGGGCCATGTCTGTGTGGTCGCAGGATAATGATCCCACGTCCTTCTTCTCGCAAAAGAATAAGGCCTTACCCCTTGGACATGGCCTTTCCTTCTCATATTGACTCGGTATGACCAGACATAGTTAAAGAGCGTCCTGAGTATACAACCAACCCGGGCCACAGTGTTGCCTCTTCCAGGCATTGATGCGAGGGGGACAGCCATGCAAACATATTCTGTGTGTGGCGCTATGCACGGGCAACTCTGGGCTCGCGCTAGGATATTGTTTTCATTCGCCAATTTGGCTAATTCCGTGGAAAAACATTAGCCAAAATTAGCCAAATATATTGGTTATAAATTGGTTATAAATCTCATAATTAGAGATGAATGTAGTAGATCTACCATGTAATGTGTTTTCCATGCACATCTATGCCTCGATAGCCAGAGGAACAGTTGATAAATGGGGTTAAACACTTATTTTATATTCGCCATTTTGGCGAGTGTCCAGGAAGTTCTTATCGCCAAATCCCGAATTTTCTCGCCAAATGGCTATTGGCGAATGCTAACGCGAGCCCAGGCAACTGGAGAACTATTGGGTGCTGGCTGAACGCGGCACGAGGCGAGGCCATTAAGGCCTTAATGACGTGTGTGGAGCCATAGAAAACCTCCATCGTGTGCATGATAATGTACCCATCAATGAAATATCAATGTGTTTCTCGTCATTCGAAGAGGCGACCTTTCCTTGTCCCGCCATTGCCTCCCTTGATGGAGAGCACCATGATGGCGGCTTTCTCGGCGCTGAGGGCCTCTCGGCTTAACCTGTCCCAGTCAGCGCTCGGAAAAAGGGTGTTTATTTATTATTTACTATCCGGAATATATAGTCAGCGATTTTTGTCAATAGTATGTTCACCTCACTTAAATAACCGCAAGCACATATATGTGGCCAAAATGTCCGCCGTTTTTTGTGTTTGACATTATTAGTGGATGATTTTTGTACATTCGATATATTGTATATGCACTCGACACGTGGTCGCCAATTATCGCTCAATGAAACTTGTATAGAATATTGACAACAATCGCAGGTCACATCAAATGACACGGAAGCGTGTGACATCTGAGGGAGTGGATATGTGACATGGACTGTGGGAGTGGGTCTGTGACATGGAATGGGGGGCAGTGGGTATGTAACATGGACTGGGGGCGTGGGTATGTGACATGGACTGGGGCAGTGGGTATGTAACATAGACTGGGGCAGTGGGCATGTGACATGGACTGGGGCGGTGGGTATGTAACATGGACTGGGGGAGTGGGTATGTAACATGGACTGGGGGCGTGGGTATGTGACATGGACTGGGGCAGTGGGTA
The DNA here is from genome assembly GCA_964019135.1 of Arenicola marina. Lineage (NCBI taxonomy): Eukaryota > Metazoa > Annelida > Polychaeta > Arenicolidae > Arenicola > Arenicola marina. Next base: position 9,477,685 of record OZ025251.1, read on the forward strand.
TATAACATAGACTGGGGCAGTGGGTATGTGACATGGACTGGGGCGGTGGGTATGTAACATGGACTGGGGGAGTGGGTATATAACATGGACTGGGGCAGTGGGTATGTGACATGGACTGGGGGGGGGGGGTATGTGACATGGACTGGGGAAGTGGGTATGTGACATGGACTGGGGAAGTGGGTATGTGACATGGAGTGGGGGAGTGGGTATCTGACATGGACTGGGGGAGTGGGTATATAACATGGACTGGGGCAGTGGGTATGTGACATGGACTGGGGGAGTGATTATGGTACATGGACTGGGGGGGTATGTAACATGGACTGGGGGAGTGGGTATGTGACATGGACTGGGGGAGTGGGTATGGTACATGGACTGGGGGGAGTGAGTATGTGACATGGACTGGGGGAGTGGGTATGTAACATGGACTGGGGGAGTGGGTATGTGACATGGACTGGGGGAGTGGGTATGTGACATGGACTGGGGGAGTGGGTATGTAACATGGACTGGGGGAGTGGGTATGTGACATGGACTGGGGGAGTGGGTATGGTACATGGACTGGGGGAGTGGGTATGTGACATGGACTGGGGGAGTGGGTATGTGACATGGACTGGGGGAGTTTGTATGTAACATGGACTGGGGGAGTGGGTATGTGACATGGACTGGGGGAGTGGGTATGTGACATGGACTGGGGGAGTGGGTATGTAACATGGACTGGGGGAGTGGGTATGTGACATGGACTGGGGCAGTGGGTATGGTACATGGACTGGGGGAGTTTGTATGTAACATGGACTGGGGGGAGTGGGTATGTGACATGGACTGGGGGAGTGGGTATGTTACATGGACTGGGGGAGTTTGTATGTAACATGGACTGGGGGAGTTTGTATGTAACATGGACTGGGGGAGTGGGTATGTGACATGGACTGGGGCAGTGGGTATGGTACATGGACTGGGGGAGTTTGTATGTAACATGGACTGGGGGGAGTGGGTATGTGACATGGACTGGGGGAGTGGGTATGTTACATGGACTGGGGCAGTGGGTATGGTACATGGACTGGGGGAGTTTGTATGTAACATGGACTGGGGGGAGTGGGTATGTGACATGGACTGGGGGAGTGGGTATGTTACATGGACTGGGGGAGTTTGTATGTAACATGGACTGGGGGAGTTTGTATGTAACATGGACTGGGGGAGTGGGTATGTGACATGGACTGGGGGAGTGGGTATGGTACATGGACTGGGGGGAGTGAGTATGTGACATGGACTGGGGGAGTGGGTATGTAACATGGACTGGGGGAGTGGGTATGTGACATGGACTGGGGGAGTGGGTATGTGACATGGACTGGGGGAGTGGGTATGTAACATGGACTGGGGGAGTGGGTATGTGACATGGACTGGGGGAGTGGGTATGGTACATGGACTGGGGGAGTGGGTATGTGACATGGACTGGGGGAGTGGGTATGTGACATGGACTGGGGGGAGTGAGTATGTGACATGGACTGGGGGAGTGGGTATGTAACATGGACTGGGGGAGTGGGTATGTGACATGGACTGGGGGAGTGGGTATGTGACATGGACTGGGGGAGTGGGTATGTGACATGGACTGGGGCAGTGGGTATGGTACATGGACTGGGGCAGTGGGTATGGTACATGGACTGGGGGAGTTTGTATGTAACATGGACTGGGGGGAGTGGGTATGTGACATGGACTGGGGGAGTGGGTATGTTACATGGACTGGGGGAGTTTGTATGTAACATGGACTAGGGGAGTTTGTATGTAACATGGACTGGGGGCGTGGGTATGTGACATGGACTGGGGCAGTGGGTATATAACATAGACTGGGGCAGTGGGTATGTGACATGGACTGGGGCGGTGGGTATATAACATGGACTGGGGGAGTGGGTATATAACATGGACTGGGGCAGTGGGTATGTGACATGGACTGGGGGGGGGGGGGTATGTGACATGGACTGGGGCAGTGGGTATGTGACATGGACTGGGGAAGTGGGTATGTGACATGGAGTGGGGGAGTGGGTATCTGACATGGACTGGGGGAGTGGGTATATAACATGGACTGGGGCAGTGGGTATGTGACATGGACTGGGGGAGTGATTATGGTACATGGACTGGGGGGGTATGTAACATGGACTGGGGGAGTGGGTATGTGACATGGACTGGGGGAGTGGGTATGGTACATGGACTGGGGGGAGTGAGTATGTGACATGGACTGGGGGAGTGGGTATGTAACATGGACTGGGGGAGTGGGTATGTGACATGGACTGGGGGAGTGGGTATGTGACATGGACTGGGGGAGTGGGTATGTAACATGGACTGGGGGAGTGGGTATGTGACATGGACTGGGGGAGTGGGTATGGTACATGGACTGGGGGAGTGGGTATGTGACATGGACTGGGGGAGTGGGTATGTGACATGGACTTGGGGAGTGGGTATGTCACATGGACTGGGGGAGTGGGTATGTGACATAGACTGGGGGAGTGGGTATGTAACATGGACTGGGGGAGTGGGTATGTAACATGGACTGGGGGAGTGGGTATGTAACATGGACTGGGGGAGTGGGTATGTGACATGGACTGGGGGAGTGGGTATGTGACATGGACTGGGGGAGTGGGTATGGTACATGGACTGGGGGGAGTGGGTATGTGACATGGACTGGGGGAGTGGGTATGTTACATGGACTGGGGGAGTTTGTATGTAACATGGACTGGGGGAGTTTGTATGTAACATGGACTGGGGGAGTGGGTATGTAACATGGACTGGGGGAGTTTGTATGTAACATGGACTGGGGGATGAATGATGAATTGAGGAAACATGCCCCAGATTAGGTGGTCGCGCCCCCAAGACCTGTTGATCCGCGGTCTAGTGCGCTAACCACTATACCAGCGAGGCGCCCAGGACCTGTTGATCTGCGGTTTAGTACGCTGATCACCACACCAGGGAGGTCCCCATGACCTATTGGTCTGCGCTAACCACTACAGCAGGGAGACCCCAGGACTATTGATCTGCGGTCTAGTGCGCTAACCACTACACCTAGGAGGCCCCCAGATTATCTACCCGAGCCCAGATTTAAACTAAAAGACCTGTTTATCTGCAGTCTATATCGCTAACCATTACATCAGGGAGGCACGCAGATTTGGTGCCCGAGCCCGGATTTGAACCCAAGACCTATTGATCTGCTGTCCAGTGCGCTAACCACTACACCAGGGGGGCCCAATTCACTGGAATACAGGTAACAAAGCAACGTTTACAGTCACAATGCCACAAGTCATTCTCCCTGACACTTACCTCCACGGCTGCAGCTACCTACGACAGGAACAGTCCGGATGGCCTAGCGTGACGGCGGTGACAGTATCCACACAGCCGGGATCAGGCGACCGTGATCCTGGTTGTCTGGATCTCAGCAGCTTCAATCCGGAATTATATCCGGAATTCCCGAATGGTCAGCACCTAGATAGACAGGATACCGGTATCCAAAGGATCTGAGGAACGTATCTGGATCTGAAATCAGGATCCCAAGTCAGCTGGATCAGCTGAATGGATCCCAAGAGTATGGATAACTGATTCTAATTATGCAGGATTCCTCTTGTCGGAAAAAAATTCGGATCCTGTTTCTTCCCGCTTGTCAATAAACTACGGCATTTCTGTGGATGTGACTTGGAGAGTGTTGTGAGGCGACACCTAATGGCGCAGTGGAGAGTGTAACCGTGGCCGCCAGGCGTGGTTCTGGCTCTGCCGCTAGGAGGCTGAGGTCTGCCTCTTCCTCGGCAGCATCAGCCCGTCGACAAACTTTGGGTTGTCTCCGGATGCAGCTAGACAAAGCAAACCAGCTTGTCTTCCTGGCAAATTTCGTGTTGATGGTGTATCGACCGACCGTCAGTGGCTGGATGGGAGACGGAATGGGAATCACTGCTTGTGCGCAATTGACGCTGGTGACAGAATAGAAGCACTTCATGTGCGCAGTCCACACTTGTCACAACAGAACCACTTCTTATGCATAGTCCACGCTTGTCACAGAATGAATCACTGCTTATGCATAGTCCACGCTTGTCACAGAATGAATCACTGCTTATGCATAGTCCACACTTGTCACAGAATGGAATCACTTCTTGTGTGCTTCCACACTTGTCACAGAATAGAATCACTTCTTGTGCATAGTCCACGCTTGTCACAACCTAATCACTTCTTGTGGGCAGTTGAAGCTCCCCCAGTTGGTCACGGCACCGAGCACAAGCCGTGCCTGGAAAGTCAAGAATGAGACATAGAAGTCCAGATGGTTCTAGCCCTGGCATGTGCTGCTGCAGCGGCTGGCTGGCTGGCTGGGCTGCGGGTGGCTGGGCTGCTGCTGATGCTTGGGTTGTTGTTGCCGCGGTTCCCTGCCACGCCAGGCGGCTGCTGTCACATACGTATTCCGGTTTTCAGTGTAGCACGACTGGCTATTGGAAGGGAGGACGGCGCTGCTTCCTGCCTCCCCCGGCGACTGCCCGGCCCGGTAAAACACTCGCCCGCGGCGGCCCACCAATCCTGTAGCCAGTCAGGCGGGCAGGCCGCGACAGTGGCCGGTGGGCATGGTGGGATGACCAGGCGGTGGGTATGGTGGGCAGACCGGGCGGTGGGTATGGTGGGCAGACCGGGCGGTGGGTATGGTGGGCAGACCGGGCGGTGGGTATGGTGGACAGACCGGGCGGTGGGTATGGTGGACAGACCGGGCGGTGGGTATGGTGGACAGACCGGGCGGTGGGTATGGTGGGCAGACCGGGCGGTGGGTATGGTGGGCAGACCGGGCGGTGGGTATGGTGGGCAGACCGGGCGGTGGGTATGGTGGGCAGACCGGGCGGTGGGTATGGTAGACAGACCGGGCGGTGGGTATGGTGGGCAGACCGGGCGGTGGGTATGGTGGGCAGACCGGGCGGTGGGTATGGTAGACAGACCGGGCGGTGGGTATGGTGAGATGACCGGGCGGTGGGTATGGTAGACAGACCGGGCGGTGGTTATGGTGGGCAGACCGGGCGGTGGGTATGGTAGACAGACCGGGCGGTGGGTATGGTGGGCAGACCGGGCGGTGGGTATGGTGGGCAGACCGGGCGGTGGGTATGGTGGGCAGACCGGGCGGTGGGTATGGTGGACAGACCGGGCGGTGGGTATGGTGGACAGACCGGGCGGTGGGTATGGTGGGCAGACCGGGCGGTGGGTATGGTAGACAGACCGGGCGGTGGGTATGGTGGGCAGACCGGGCGGTGGGTATGGTGAGATGACCGGGCGGTGGGTATGGTGGGCAGACCGGGCGGTGGGTATGGTGGGCAGACCGGGCGGTGGGTATGGTGGGCAGACCGGGCGGTGGGTATGGTGGACAGACCGGGCGGTGGGTATGGTGGGCAGACCGGGCGGTGGGTATGGTGGGCAGACCGGGCGGTGGGTATGGTGAGCAGACCGGGCGGTGGGTATGGTGGACAGACCGGGCGGTGGGTATGGTGAGATGACCGGGCGGTGGGTATGGTGGGCAGACCGGGCGGTGGGTATGGTAGACAGACCGGGCGGTGGGTATGGTGGGCAGACCGGGCGGAGGGTATGGTGGGCAGACCGGGCGGTGGGTATGGTGGGCAGACCGGGCGGTGGGTATGGTGGGCAGACCGGGCGGTGGGTATGGTAGACAGACCGGGCGGTGGGTATGGTGGGCAGACCGGGCGGTGGGTATGGTGGACAGACCGGGCGGTGGGTATGGTTGGCAGTCCGGGCGGTGGGTATGGTGGACAGACCGGACGGTGGGTATGGGGGGCAGACCGGGCGGTGGGTATGGTGGACAGACCGGGCGGTGGGTATGGTGGACAGACCGGGCGGTGGGTATGGTGGGCAGACCGGGCGGTGGGTATGGTAGACAGACCGGGCGGTGGGTATGGTAGACAGACCGGGCGGTGGGTATGGTTAGCAGACCGGGCGGTGGGTATGGTGGGCAGACCGGGCGGTGGGTATGGTAGACAGACCGGGCGGTGGGTATGGTGGGCAGACCGGGCGGTGGGTATGGTGGGCAGACCGGGCGGTGGGTATGGTGGACAGACCGGGCGGTGGGTATGGTGGACAGACCGGGCGGTGGGTATGGTGGACAGACCGGGCGGTGGGTATGGTGGACAGACCGGGCGGTGGGTATGGTGGGCAGACCGGGCGGTGGGTATGGTGAGATGACCGGGCGGTGGGTATGGTGGGCAGACCGGGCGGTGGGTATGGTGGACAGACCGGGCGGTGGGTATGGTGGACAGACCGGGCGGTGGGTATGGTGGACAGACCGGGCGGTGGGTATGGTGGACAGACCGGGCGGTGGGTATGGTGGGCAGACCGGGCGGTGGGTATGGTAGACAGACCGGGCGGTGGGTATGGTGGGCAGACCGGGCGGTGGGTATGGTGGGCAGACCGGGCGGTGGGTATGGTGGACAGACCGGGCGGTGGGTATGGTGGACAGACCGGGCGGTGGGTATGGTGGACAGACCGGGCGGTGGGTATGGTGGGCAGACCGGGCGGTGGGTATGGTAGACAGACCGGGCGGTGGGTATGGTGGGCAGACCGGGCGGTGGGTATGGTGGGCAGACCGGGCGGTGGGTATGGTGGACAGACCGGGCGGTGGGTATGGTGGACAGACCGGGCGGTGGGTATGGTGGACAGACCGGGCGGTGGGTATGGTGGACAGACCGGGCGGTGGGTATGGTGGGCAGACCGGGCGGTGGGTATGGTGAGATGACCGGGCGGTGGGTATGGTGGGCAGACCGGGCGGTGGGTATGGTGGACAGACCGGGCGGTGGGTATGGTAGACAGACCGGGCGGTGGGTATGGTGGGCAGACCGGGCGGTGGGTATGGTGGGCAGACCGGGCGGTGGGTATGGTAGACAGACCGGGCGGTGGGTATGGTGGGCAGACCGGGCGGTGGGTATGTTGGGCAGACCGGGCGGTGGGTATGGTGGGCAGACCGGGCGGTGGGTATGGTGAGATGACCGGGCGGTGGGTATGGTGGGCAGACCGGGCGGTGGGTATGGTAGACAGACCGGGCGGTGGGTATGGTGGGCAGACCGGGCGGTGGGTATGTTGGGCAGACCGGGCGGTGGGTATGGTGGACAGACCGGGCGGTGGGTATGGTGGGCAGACCGGGCGGTGGGTATGGTGAGATGACCGGGCGGTGGGTATGGTGGGCAGACCGGGCGGTGGGTATGGTAGACAGACCGGGCGGTGGGTATGGTGGGCAGACCGGGCGGTGGGTATGTTGGGCAGACCGGGCGGTGGGTATGGTGGGCAGACCGGGCGGTGGGTATGGTGAGATGACCGGGCGGTGGGTATGGCGGACAGACCGGGCGGTGGGTATGGTAGACAGACCGGGCGGTGGGTATGGTGAGATGACCGGGCGGTGGGTATGGTAGACAGACCGGGCGGTGGGTATGGTAGACAGACCGGGCGGTGGGTATGGTAGACAGACCGGGCGGAGGGTATGGTGGGCAGACCGGGCGGTGGGTATGGTAGACAGACCGGGCGGTGGGTATGGTGGGCAGACCGGGCGGTGGGTATGGTGGACAGACCGGGCGGTGGGTATGGCGGACAGACCGGGCGGTGGGTATGGTGGACAGACCGGGCGGTAGGTATGGCGGGCAGACGGGGTAGTGGGTATGTGGTGACGGTGACGGTGACGGTGACGGTGGCGGTGACGGGGACGGAGATGCTGCTAGAGCCGCAAACACTATATCACGGAATGAAACCTTATTTGGACGAACAATCAGTGTGGATCTGTCTTTGTATTTGCTGGTGGGTTCCCTTACCACTGGGGTGAGAGGAACTGCTGCTGCTCACAATGTACAATGTTTAATTTAAAATGCTCAGAGTACTATGGTTGATACCCTTGAGAAAATGGGGCATACAGCACCACTAGGTTTTCCATAAAAATGCTAAAGAAACTGGAAGCGGGAAAAGGTTCTCCGTGTCTATATAAAGGCAATGTGCCAGACATGTCACGTTATAAACATGGTATAGGTTTCGTACATGGGTGTGGGATCAGGCATGTCATACAATGAAGGTCACAAAGTTATTATAGTCATAAATTCTATATTCGGCTTAGCTCCATTATTATTGGGTCTACAGATTTGCCCTTCCGTTTAGAATGTTCACCAAGAGACCAAGCAGCCTCCAATGCAGCATCCTGATGCCCATATCGTGCCCATCCCCGCCCCCCCCCCCCCCCCACCCCCACATCCCCTCCCGCTCCTCTCCGCAAATGCATACGCGAACGGCGACTATACCAGTATACTGGTTAATCAACCCCAGTCCCTACACCCCCCCCCTCCCCCCCGCCTCCACTCCCACCAGCCCCCCCCCCCCCTCCCTCCCCCCACTGACTTCCCCTTAGACACGCAAGCCTGTGGATACATCGCCTGGGGAAACAGCGACAGAAGGAGGGGATGGAGGGAGGGGAGGAGAGGGGAGGGGAGGGGAGGGGAGGGGAGGGGAGGGGGAGAGGTATCCGGTACAATGGCATGGAGTGGTGCCATCTCACGCTAGCCTGGACCCGCAGGTACGGCAGCGACTGCCTTCTCACCCTGGAATGACCATAAACAACCACATCGCTAATGCTTTGATAAGCCTAATAAACACACGCAAGAAGTGACATCTCGACAAACAACTCCATATTGCATGTGGACAGCCGCAATGAGCCATAAATAATAAGGCACAGTGTAATAATGACGTGACGATGACATTCGATGCGAGGATGACATTCGATGTGACGATGACATTCGATGTGAGGATGACATTCGATGTGAGGATGACATTCGATGTGACGATGACATTCGATGAGACGATGACATTGGATGAGACTGTGAGGATGACATTCGATGTGACGATGACATTCGATGTGACGATGACATTCGATGAGACTGTGAGGATGACATTCGATGTGACGATGACATTCGATGAGACGATGACATTCGATGTGACGATGACATTCGATGTGACGATGACATTCGATGTGACGATGACATTCGATGTGAAGATGACATTCGATGTGACGATGACATTCGATGAGACTGTGAGGATGACATTCGATGTGACGATGACATTCGATGAGACGATGACATTCGATGAGACTGTGTGGATGACATTCGATGTGACGATGACATTCGATGTGACGATGACATTCGATGAGACTGTGAGGATGACATTCGATGTGACGATGACATTCGATGAGACGATGACATTCGATGAGACTGTGAGGATGACATTCGATGTGACGATGACATTCGATGTGACGATGACATTCGATGAGACTGTGAGGATGACATTCGATGTGACGATGACATTCGATGAGACGATGACATTCGATGAGACTGTGGGGATGACATTCGATGTGACGATGACATTCGATGAGACGATGACATTCGATGTGAGGATGACATTCGATGTGACGATGACATTCGATGTGAAGATGACATTCGATGTGACGATGACATTCGATGTGAGGATGACATTCGATGTGAGGATGACATTCGATGTGACGATGACATTCGATGTGATGATGACATTCGATGTCATCGTCGTTCGATGCTCAAATACCGTTAACGCTCTCAACCCCGTCAACCATGGGACTAAAACCGCCTAATTAGTTTTGAATACTAGTACTCGAATACTAAAATTAGTGTCATTTTAGTGAGAGATGGGTTGTCCGGCTGAACGTGAAAAAAGCCACGTGCGTCCAATATAGCGCGTCCCAATACAACGCGTCCAATACAGTGCGTCCAATAAATTGCGTCCAATAAAGTGCGTCCAATGCAGCGCGTCCAATGCAGCGCGTCCAATACAGTGCATTCAATACAGTGCGTCCAAGAAAGTGCGTCCAATAAAGTGGGTTCAATACAGCGAGTCCAATACAGTTCGTCCAATACAGCGCGTCCAATACAGTGCTTCCAAAACAGTGCGTCCAACACAGCGCGTCCAATAAAGTGCGTCCAATACCGTGCGTCCAATAAAGTGCGTCCATTACAGTGCGTCCAATAAAGTGCGTCCAATACAGCGCGTCCAATACAGTGCGTCCAATGCAGCGCGTCCAATACAGTGCATTCAATACAGTGCGTCCAAGAAAGTGCGTCCAATAAAGTGGGTTCAATACAGCGAGTCCAATAAAGTTCGTCCAATACAGCGCGTCCAATACAGTGCTGTCAATACAGTGCTTCCAAAACAGTGCGTCCAACACAGCGCGTCCAATAAAATGCGTCCAATACCGTGCGTCCAATAAAGTGCGTCCATTACAGTGCGTCTAATAAAGTGCGTCCAATACAGTGCGTCCAATACAGTGCGTCCAATGCAGCGCGTCCAATGCAGCGCGTCCAATACAGTGCATTCAATACAGTGCGTCCAAGAAAGTGCGTCCAATAAAGTGGGTTCAATACAGCGAGTCCGATAAAGTTCGTCCAATACAGCGCGTCCAATACAGTGCTGTCAATACAGTGCTTCCAAAACAGTGCGTCCAACACAGCGCGTCCAATAAAGTGCGTCCAATAACGTGCGTCCAATAAAGTGCGTCCATTACAGTGCGTCCAATAAAGTGCGTCCAATACAGTGCTTCAATAAAGAGCGTCCAATACATTGCATTCAATACAGCGCGTCCAATACAGTGAGTCCAATAAAGTGCGTCCAATACAGTGAGTCCTATAAAGTGCGTCCAATACATCGCGTCCAATACAGCGCGTCCAATACAGTGCGTCAAATACAGTGCTTCCAAAACAGTGCGTCCAACACAGCGCGTCCAATAAAGTGCGTCCAATACCGTGCGTCCAATAAAGTGCGTCCATTACAGTGCGTCCAATAAAGTGCGTCCAATACAGTGCTTCAATAAAGTGCGTCCAATACATTGCATTCAATACAGCGCCTCCAATACAGTGAGTCCAATAAAGTGCGTCCAATACAGTGAGTCCAATACAGCGCGTCCAATACAGTGCTTTTAATACAGTGCGTCCAATACAGTGTGTCCAATACAGTGCGTCCAATACAGTGCGTCCAATACAGTGGACATAGTTGCAACAGCGAGCTAAAAAATGTCCGTTAGGCGTGGTTGTTTGTTAAGCAACAGGCCGCATCAAGGCCCATGTCACGCGAGTGCGCTCAGCTTCGTATTTAAATGGCTGAAAAGTTATGTTTTAATATCTCCAGACAAGATAGATTCCAGAAAGGTCATTATTTCCACACTGAATAACATCAACAACCCGGGAATATGATCGCTTTCCTGATAAGCACAGCGCAGCGGAACTCATTACATTCGCCGGCTGGCATTTATATCAGGTGTTTTGTTAGCCTATATGCCTCCATATCATTCTTAAAATCGCATCCTTTAATAGTAAAGATATTTATCCATACAATTTTTTTTTTCTTGGAAAACACCATCTTAACTGATGATAAATCATTGTAAATTATGCAGCTGTAAATACGAGCTCGTGTGCTCGGTATACCACAATGCATCGCGGAACGAGCAGAGTTACCCGAAACACGCACATTCCATAATTTCCCCTGGAACGGTCTATTCTTTTTGCCGGGAGTTGATCCGGACAATATTTCCGAAATAGTGAATGCCGTATGATCAGAAGAACGTGGCAACATGGCGTCTGAAAATACAGCACGGAAAACCGCGAAAATTGTCATGACGCTAAGGCATGATTCACATTTGGAACAATGCTTCTTAAGATCGACATAATATTTGGACTTATATTTAACTTATGTCAAGATCTAATCAGTTCTATTTCTGCTGCCCGGCTACCCGCTGACAATGGTACGGTTGCCTCGGCCGCGGGATGGCATTCACCCACAGCGTGTCAATAATATCTACTAACAAAAATTTAATAAAAACTGAACCATTTGACAGATGACGAAATCGCGCTATCGATTTTGCCATATTAAGAGCACCGCCTCAGGTTTGTCAATCAATTTCAAACTCGTCGCTGTCTACTCATTCTCCCCTTCACCCCCTCCCCCCCCCCCCGCCCCGCCGTCTCTTCCATCCCTGACTCCAGTCCCCCCCCCTCCCCACTTCCCCGACGTCCATGCCCCTGGCCTTGGATGTCAGTACGTGATATTTCGGCCCCCGCTCCTGCCGAACCTACCGACACTCCGGCGGCTGTTTTGCCATCATTAGGGCTAACATTTTCCCCATGTCGCGCGTCGATTTTAAGAAGAGACCCATGTCGCGTGTCGCCATGTCTTATGTCGCATGTCGATTTAAAGAAAAGGTCCATGTCGCATGTCGACTTTAAGAAGAGGTCTATGTTGCATGTCGCTAAGTCTTGTGTCGCATATCGATTTTATTTCAGGCAGCGCCAATGTCGCGTGTCGATTTTTAAAATGGCCGTGTCGCCGTGTCGAAAAAGGCCCTATAGGGCCCTATCATTGGACACGGTTTGCTTGATTACCATAGAGTAGATTTTTGATGCATTAAATTTCACCAACCATTTGAAAGCCCAGCTCTCCTGTTTTTTCCTTAGATAACTTTGTAACGTAGGGGCAGAATCTCCCATTTTGCCTATCTATGATGACAAATAACGTTGACATCAGCGAATACATGTTAAGTGAACTGCAGATACGTCGTATATATATTAAAGCAGAAGCAGGTACGGACCCAAGAACCGAATGAACGTTCCTCAGGAACGGGCTTTTCATTTCACCCTAAACTGGAAATGAGTCAAATAATTCTTCGTGAACAGGGCATGAGATATTAGCCGATCGTCGTGATCAAGGATTTTCATTAATCGTGAACTGGGAATTTTAATAATAAATAACCGTGAATCGGGAAATCGTGAATTTGATGCCGTGTGTCCGTCCTTCCTTTGTATGAGGAGAGTGCTCCTTGTAATTCATCGTGACCCTGGAATAAAGAAATTTATTCTTCGTGATCTGGGAACACGACCCCCCCCCCCCTTGCCCCCCCCCCCATAAAGCCTAGATTGAATTATCCACTTAAAAAATTAATTACATGTCTATGATTATATACATGTAGATGTGTGCCTAATGATGAATTCAATCAAAAAGTGATCAAAGGACTGCCCTACATAACCTGATATATATGGGATACATATGGTGGGCAGGCACATTGTTTGCGGCGGCCATTGCCACCCGCCCCCCGCCCCCCGCCTTCCGACCCCCCCCCCCCCCGCCCAGACCATCTGTATTGTTGTCGGTGGACGGACGTCATTAGCGCAGTGAGCAGACGACAATTACAGTGGCTGGTCACGTGACGGGCTCTCCACGACGGACGTGATTACTCCATTAGTAGGGGGCGCTGCGGAGGACGAGGCCACTTCAGGCGATATACAGGGCACCTACCTACCCACCCACCCACCCATCTACCTACCTACCTACCTATCACCACCGTGCGGGCGAGCAATCACGGTACGTGCTGACAAGGACGGATCGACAAGTTTGATAAAAAGAAAGGAGGACAGGGAGGGATGAGGGGTTTTGGGCGGTGGGGGGGGGGGGGGGGGTGCGGCTCACTTTGGGTGGGGGGAGTGGGCGCCCTGAGAACTTGCTACTGGAGGAAGGAGAAGAGGTGGTGGTGGTGGGGGGGGGGTCTACTAAGTGAGCTGTCTTATATTTCACGACCAAGGAAGAAGGTGAAGAGGGAGGGGGGGGGGCGGAGGGGAGTCGAATACAAATTAGAGGGAGGGGTCCCCGCCTAAAATATGGTAAACTGTGCATTGAAACGGGTTTCAGCTATCACAAAGGGAATAGGAGGAGGGGGGGGGACCCTCTTTGAACGCCAATTAAACTTTATGTTATATTACGACTGATTGGTAATGCTGCACAAAATACCGACATGTTCTACAGGTGGGCCTTGACCCACATACCTAGGCTATTGGGCTATTGGGTGACCACCCCTGGAAGACGGAAGAATCATGGCACATGTTGGGAATACATGCTAAATGCTTTGATTAATTGATGTGTTTGTCATATATCCCCTAGCAGTTGAAAGCCTCCCCTACGTAGGCGTAATTCACATCTCGTTCCCATCGGTACTTTCACATAATCCCCTCAAAACTGTAAATAGGGTATCGTTGGTGCAGGCGTCCGTTTCCCATGGCAGGGTTGTCAACAACATATCCGCCCGAGAACTGGAATTGGTATGGAAATACGCTGCAATATCTAACCCTAATTTAATAATAATAACTCGTTTGAATTGAAATAATTGGATATATATACATCCCGAGAAAGCTTTTAGAAATCACAACACAACATACTTGACAACAGCCGTTGTGAGATATATCGACCGTCGTCTGCATCCACACGAGGTTGTTGACACCAGACGCAGTAAGTGTGAGGAGGAGGAGGGGGGGTGGAGTGGTCAGAGGGGGCAGGGGGGGGGGGTGCAAGGGGGGGGGGCGTGATCTAGCATCTCGGGAAACAATAACAAGGCTTGAGACTCCGGATGCCACATGATGTCTGCTCCTGACGTCACAGGACGTCTGCCCCTGACGTCACAGGACGTCTGCCCCTGACGTCACAGGACGCCTGCTCCTGACGTCACAGGACGTCTGCCCCTGACGTCACAGGACGTCTGCTCCTGACGTCACAGGACGGGGGAGGGGGCGTGAGGGGACGCGAGGGTGAGGGAAGGGGACGCGGGGGAGAGGAGGGGTGAGGGGCGGGGGGGGGGGTGGGGGCGCGAAGGTGAGAGGAGGGGGTGAGGGATGGGGGTGGGGTGGGGAAGGCCAGTATCCTGTACCGGGTCACGGACGTCGCCGAGAGCGCTCAATTATCCTGCGACCACGAAATGAAATAACAGTGGACGGATTAACGTTGATCGCACTCGATTATTCCTGTAGTTAGTTTTTCTGTGAGACTATTAACATTGCTTTCAGACACGTGTGGTCCCCTAATTCTAAGCTATTTTCAATGGATGCGTATTTTAGTATTAGTCCAATTACCAGAGACTCTTCGACGATATTAGGTTAAAAATCCGGCTTAATTATTCGTTATTGGTCTCTTTACCACACCCGATAATGTCTCTATTAGTCCCTTTACCTGACTCGATTACTTCTATATTAGTCTATAAATAAGCCCTGAGGATTCCTCTTTTAGTCTATAAATAAGCCCTGCGGATCCATCTATTAGTCTATTTAGCAGATTACATTTTTTCCATGTCTTTATGGGCTCCGTGGTGGACTGCCCTTTAGTTCTATATGGCTCCGTGGTGGACTGCCCTTTGGTCTTAAAGGGCTCCGTGGTGGACTGCCCTTTGGTCTTAAAGGGCTCCGTGGTGGACTGCCCTTTGCTTATACAGGACTACGTGGTGGACTGCCCTTTGGTCCTACAGGGCTCCGTGGTGGACTGCCCTTTGGTCCTACAGGGCTCCGTGGTGGACTGCCCTTTGGTCCTACAGGGCTCCGTGGTGGACTGCCCTTTGGTCCTACAGGGCTCCGTGGTGGACTGCCCTTTGGTCCTACTGGGCTCCGTGGTGGACTGCCTTTTGGTCCTACAGGGCTCCGTGGTGGACTGCCCTTTGGTCCTACAGGGCTCCGTGGTGGACTGCCCTTTGGTCCTACAGGGCTCCGTGGTGGACTGCCATTTGGTCCTACAGGGCTCCGTGGTGGACTGCCCTTTGGTCCTACAGGGCTCCGTGGTGGACTGCCTTTTGGTCCTACAGGGCTCCGTGGTGGACTGACCTTTGGTCCTACAGGGCTCCGTGGTGGACTGCCCTTTGGTCCTATAGGGCTCCGTGGTGGACTGCCCTTTGGTCCTACAGGGCTCCGTGGTGGACTGCCTTTTGGTCCTACAGGGCTCCGTGGTGGACTGCCCTTTGGTCCTATAGGGCTCCGTGGTGGACTGCCCTTTGGTCCTAAAGGGCTCCGTGGTGGACTGCCCTTTGGTCCTACAGGGCTCCGTGGTGGACTGCCCTTTGGTCCTACAGGGCTCCGTGGTGGACTGCCCTTTGGTCTTAAAGGGCTCCGTGGTGGACTGCCCTTTGCTTGTACAGGACTACGTAGTGGACTGCCCTTTGGTCCTACAGGGCTCCGTGGTGGACTGCCCTTTGGTGCTACAGGGTTCCGTGGTGGACTGCCCTTTGATCCTATAGGGCTCCGTGGTGGACTGCCCTTTGGTCCTAAAGGGCTCCGTGGTGGACTGCCCTTTGGTCCTACAGGGCTCCGTGGTGGACTGCCCTTTGGTCCTACAGGGCTCCGTGGTGGACTGCCCTTTGGTCCTACAGGGCTCCGTGGTGGACTGCCTTTTGGTCATAAAGGGCTCCGTGGTGGACTGCCCTTTGGTCCTATAGGGCTCCGTGATGGACTGCCCTTTGGTCCTACTGGGCTCCGTGGTGGACTGCCCTTTGGTCCTAAAGGGCTCCGTGGTGGACTGCCATTTGGTCCTATAGGGCTCCGTGGTGGACTGCCCTTTGGTCTTAAAGGGCTCCGTGGTGGACTGCCCTTTGGTCCTAAAGGGCTCCGTGGTGGACTGCCATTTGGCTGTGCATGACTCCGTGCTGGACTACCCTTTGGTCCTACAGGGCTCTGTGGTGGACTGCCCTTTGGTCCTACAGGGCTCCGTGGTGGACTGCCCTTTGGTTCTATATGGCTCCGTGGTGGACTGCCCTTTGGTCCTACAGGGCTCCGTGGTGGACTGCCCTTTGATCATAAAGGGCTCCGTGGTGGACTGCCCTTTGGTCCTACAGGGCTCCGTGGTGGACTGCCCTTTGGTCCTACAGGGCTCCGTGGTGGACTGCCCTTTGGTCCTAAAGGGCTCCGTGGTAGACTGCCCTTTAGTCCTACAGGGCTCCGTGGTGGACTGCCCTTTGGTCCTATAGGGCTCCGTGGTGGACTGCCCTTTGGTCTTAAAGGGCCCCGTGGTGGACTGCCCTTTGGTCCTATAGGGCTCCGTGGTGGACTGTCCTTTGGTCCTATAGGGCTCCGTGGTGGACTGCCCTTTGGTCCTAAAGGGCTCCGTGGTGGACTGCCCTTTGGTCCTACAGGGCTCCGTGGTGGACTGCCTTTTGGTCCTACAGGGCTCCGTGGTGGACTGCCCTTTGGTCCTATAGGGCTCCGTGGTGGACTGCCCTTTGGTCCTACAGGGCTCCGTGGTGGACTGCCTTTTGGTCCGACAGGGCTCCGTGGTGGACTGCCATTTGGCTGTGCATGACTCCGTGCTGGACTACCCTTTGGTCCTACAGGGCTCTGTGGTGGACTGCCCTTTGGTCCTACAGGGCTCTGTGGTGGACTGCCCTTTGGTCCTAAAGGGCTTCTTGGTGGACTGCCCTTTGCTTGTACAGGACTACGTGGTGGACTGCCCTTTGGTCCTACTGGGCTCCGTGGTGGACTGCCCTTTGGTCCTACTGGGCTCCGTGGTGGACTGCCCTTTGGTCCTACTAGGCTCCGTGGTGGACTGCCCCTTGGTCCTACTGGGCTCCGTGGTGGACTGCGCTTTGGTCCTACAGGGCTCCGTGGTGGACTGCCCTTTGGTTGTACAGGGCTCTGTGGTGGACTGCCCTTTGGTCCTACAGGGCTCCGTGGTGGACTGCCCTTTGGTCCTACAGGGCTCCGTGGTGGACTGCCCTTTGCTTGTACAGGACTACGTGGTGGACTGCCCTTTGGTCCTACTGGGCTTCGTGGTGGACTGCCCTTTGGTTGTACAGGGCTCTGTGGTGGACTGCCCTTTGGTCCTACAGGGCTCCGTGGTGGACTGCCCTTTGGTCCTAAAGAGCTCCGTGGTGGACTTCCCTTTGGTCCTACTGGGCTCCGTGGTGGACTGCCCTTTGGTCCTACTAGGCTCCGAGGTGGACTGCCCTTTGGTCCTATTGGGCTCCGTGGTGGACTGCGCTTTGGTCCTACAGGGCTCCGTGGTGGACTGCCCTTTGGTTGTACAGGACTACGTGGTGGACTGCCCTTTGGTCCTACTGGGCTCCGTGGTGGACTGCCCTTTGGTCCTACAGGGCTCCGTGGTGGGCTGCCCTTTGGTCATAAAGGGCTCTGTGGTGGACTGCCCTTTAGTCCTTTAGGGCTCCGTGGTGGACTGCCCTTTGGTCCTACAAGGCTCCGTGGTGGACTGCCCTTTGGTCCTACAGGGCTCCGTAGTAGACTGCCCTTTGGTCCTAAAGGGCTCCGTGGTGGACTGCCCTTTAGTTCTATATGGCTCCGTGGTGGACTGCCCTTTGGTCCTACTAGGCTCCGTGGTGGACTGCCCTTTGGTCCTACAGGGCTCCGTAGTGGACTGCCCTTTGGTCCTACTAGGCTCCGTGGTGGACTGCCCTTTAGTTCTATATGGCTCTGTGGTGGACTGCCCTTTGGTCCTACTAGGCTCCGTGGTGGACTGCCCTTTGGTCCTACTGGGCTCCGTGGTGGACTGCCCTTTGGTCCTATAGGGCTCCGTGGTGGACTGCCCTTTGGTCCTACAGGGCTCCGTGGTGGACTGCCCTTTGGTCCTACAGGGCTCCGTGGTGGACTGCCCTTTGGTCCTATAGGGCTCCGTGGTGGACTGCCCTTTGGTCTTAAAGGGCCCCGTGGTGGACTGCCCTTTGGTCCTATAGGGCTCCGTGGTGGACTGTCCTTTGGTCCTATAGGGCTCCGTGGTGGACTGCCCTTTGGTCCTAAAGGGCTCCGTGGTGGACTGCCCTTTGGTCCTACAGGGCTCCGTGGTGGACTGCCTTTTGGTCCTACAGGGCTCCGTGGTGGACTGCCCTTTGGTCCTATAGGGCTCCGTGGTGGACTGCCCTTTGGTCCTACAGGGCTCCGTGGTGGACTGCCTTTTGGTCCGACAGGGCTCCGTGGTGGACTGCCATTTGGCTGTGCATGACTCCGTGCTGGACTACCCTTTGGTCCTACAGGGCTCTGTGGTGGACTGCCCTTTGGTCCTACAGGGCTCTGTGGTGGACTGCCCTTTGGTCCTAAAGGGCTTCTTGGTGGACTGCCCTTTGCTTGTACAGGACTACGTGGTGGACTGCCCTTTGGTCCTACTGGGCTCCGTGGTGGACTGCCCTTTGGTCCTACTGGGCTCCGTGGTGGACTGCCCTTTGGTCCTACTAGGCTCCGTGGTGGACTGCCCCTTGGTCCTACTGGGCTCCGTGGTGGACTGCGCTTTGGTCCTACAGGGCTCCGTGGTGGACTGCCCTTTGGTTGTACAGGGCTCTGTGGTGGACTGCCCTTTGGTCCTACAGGGCTCCGTGGTGGACTGCCCTTTGGTCCTACAGGGCTCCGTGGTGGACTGCCCTTTGCTTGTACAGGACTACGTGGTGGACTGCCCTTTGGTCCTACTGGGCTTCGTGGTGGACTGCCCTTTGGTTGTACAGGGCTCTGTGGTGGACTGCCCTTTGGTCCTACAGGGCTCCGTGGTGGACTGCCCTTTGGTCCTAAAGAGCTCCGTGGTGGACTTCCCTTTGGTCCTACTGGGCTCCGTGGTGGACTGCCCTTTGGTCCTACTAGGCTCCGAGGTGGACTGCCCTTTGGTCCTATTGGGCTCCGTGGTGGACTGCGCTTTGGTCCTACAGGGCTCCGTGGTGGACTGCCCTTTGGTTGTACAGGACTACGTGGTGGACTGCCCTTTGGTCCTACTGGGCTCCGTGGTGGACTGCCCTTTGGTCCTACAGGGCTCCGTGGTGGGCTGCCCTTTGGTCATAAAGGGCTCTGTGGTGGACTGCCCTTTAGTCCTTTAGGGCTCCGTGGTGGACTGCCCTTTGGTCCTACAAGGCTCCGTGGTGGACTGCCCTTTGGTCCTACAGGGCTCCGTAGTAGACTGCCCTTTGGTCCTAAAGGGCTCCGTGGTGGACTGCCCTTTAGTTCTATATGGCTCCGTGGTGGACTGCCCTTTGGTCCTACTAGGCTCCGTGGTGGACTGCCCTTTGGTCCTACAGGGCTCCGTAGTGGACTGCCCTTTGGTCCTACTAGGCTCCGTGGTGGACTGCCCTTTAGTTCTATATGGCTCTGTGGTGGACTGCCCTTTGGTCCTACTAGGCTCCGTGGTGGACTGCCCTTTGGTCCTACTGGGCTCCGTGGTGGACTGCCCTTTGGTCCTATAGGGCTCCGTGGTGGACTGCCCTTTGGTCCTACAGGGCTCCGTGGTGGACTGCCCTTTGGTCCTACAGGGCTCCGTGGTGGACTGCCCTTTGATCATCAAGGGCTCCGTGGTGGACCGCCCTTAGGTCCTACTGGGCTCCGTGGTGGACTGCCCTTTAGTTCTATATGGCTCTGTGGTGGACTGCCCTTTGGTCCTATAGGGCTCCGTGGTGGACTGCCCTTTGGTCCTACAGGGCTCCGTGGTGGACTGCCCTTTGGTCCTACAGGGCTCCGTGGTGGACTGCCCTTTGATCATAAAGGGCTCCGTGGTGGACTGCCCTTTGGTCCCACAGGGCTCCGTGGTGGACTGCCCTTTGGTCATAAAGGGCTCCGTGGTGGACTGCCCTTTGGTCCTACAGGGCTCTGTGGTGGACTGCCCTTTGGTCCTACAGGGCTCCGTAGTGGACTGCACTTTGGTCCTACTAGGCTCCGTGGTGGACTGCCCTTTGGTTCTATAGGGCTCCATGGTGGACTGCCCTTTGGTCCTAAAGGGCTCCGTGGTGGACTGCCCTTTGGTCCTACAGGACTCCGTGGTGGACTGCCCCTTGGTTCTATAGGGCTCCGTGGTGGACTGCCCTTTGGTCCTACTGGGCTCCGTGGTGGACTGCCCTTTGGTCCTACAGGGCTCCGTGGTGGACTGCCCTTTGGTTCTATAGGGCTCCGTGGTGGACTGCCCTTTGGTCCTACTAGGCTCCGTGGTGGACTGCCCTTTGGTCCTACAGGGCTCCGTGGTGGACTGCCCTTTGGTTCTATATGGCTCCGTGGTGGACTGCCCTTTGGTCATAAAGGGCTCCGTGGTGGACTGCCCTTTGGTCCTACAGGGCTCCGTGGTGGACTGCCCCTTGGTCCGACAGGGCTCCGTGGTGGACTGCCCTTTGGTCTACAGGGCTCTGTGGTGGACTGCCCTTTGGTCCTACAGGGCTCCGTAGTGGACTGCCCTTTGGTCCTACTAGGCTCCGTGGTGGACTGCCCTTTGGTCCTACAGGGCTCCGTGGTGGACTGCCCTTTGGTCCTACAGGGTTCCGTGGTGGACTGCCCCTTGGTCATAAAGGGCTCCGTGGTGGACTGCCCTTTGGTCCTACAGGGCTCCGTGGTGGACTGCCCTTTGGTCCTACAGGGCTCCGTGGTGGACTGCCCTTTGGTCCTACTGGGCTCCGTGGTGGACTGCCCTTTGGTCCTACAGGGCTCCGTGGTGGACTGCCCTTTGGTTCTACAGGGCTCCGTGGTGGACTGCCCTTTGGTCCTACTGGGCTCCGTAGTGGACTGCCCTTTGGTCCTACAGGGCTCCGTGGTGGACTGCCCTTTGGTCCTACAGGGCTGCGTGGTGGACTGCCCTTTGGTTCTATATGGCTCCGTGGTGGACTGCCCTTTGGTCCTACAGGGCTCCGTGGTGGACTGCCCTTTAGTCCTTTAGGGCTCCGTGGTGGACTGCCCTTTGGTTCTATATGGCTCCGTGGTGGACTGCCCTTTGGTCCTACAGGGCTCCGTGGTGGACTGCCCTTTGGTCCTACAGGGCTCCGTGGTGGACTGCCCTTTGGTCCTACTGGGCTCCGTGGTGGACTGCCCTTTGGTCCTACAGGGCTCCGTGATGGACTGCCCTTTGGTCCTACAGGGCTCCGTGGTGGACTGCCTTTTGGTCCTACAGGGCTCCGTGGTGGACTGCCCTTTGGTCCTACAGGGCTCCGTGATGGACTGCCCTTTAGTTCTATATGGCTCCGTGGTGGACTGCCCTTTGGTCCTACAGGGCTCCGTGGTGGACTGCCCTTTGGTCCTACTAGGGTCCGTGGTGGACTGCCCTTTGGTCCTACAGGGCTCCGTGGTGGACTGCCCTTTGGTCCTACAGGGCTCCGTGATGGACTGCCCTTTGGTTCTATATGGCTCCGTGGTGGACTGCCCTTTGGTCCTACAGGGCTCCGTGGTGGACTGCCCTTTGGTCCTACTAGGGTCCGTGGTGGACTGCCCTTTGGTCCTACAGGGCTCCGTGGTGGACTGCCCTTTGGTCCTACAGGGCTCCGTGATGGACTGCCCTTTGGTCCTACAGGGCTCCGTGGTGGACTGCCCTTTGGTCCTACAGGGCTCCGTGATGGACTGCCCTTTGGTCCTACAGGGCTCCGTGGTGGACTGCCATTTGGTCCTACAGGGCTCCGTGGTGGACTGCCCTTTGGTCCTACAGGGCTCCGTGGTGGACTGCCCTTTGATCATAAAGGGCTCCGTGGTGGACTGCCCTTTGGTCCTACAGGGCTCCGTGGTGGACTGCCATTTGGTCCTACAGGGCTCCGTGGTGGACTGCCCTTTGGTCCTAAAGGGCTCCGTGGTGGACTGCCCTTTGATCATAAAGGGCTCCGTGGTGGACTGCCCTTTGGTCCTACAGGGCTCCGTGGTGGACTGCCCTTTGGTCATAAAGGGCTCCGTGGTGGACTGTCCTTTGGTCCTACAGGGCTCTGTGGTGGACTGCCCTTTGGTTCTATATGGCTCCGTGGTGGACTGCCCTTTGGTCCTAAAGGGCTCCGTGGTGGACTGCCCTTTGGTCCTACAGGGCTCCGTGATGGACTGCCCTTTGGTTCTATATGGCTCCGTGGTGGACTGCCCTTTGGTCCTACAGGGCTCCGTGGTGGACTGCCCTTTGGTCCTACTGGGCTCCGTGGTGGACTGCCCTTTGGTCCTACAGGGCTCCGTGATGGACTGCCCTTTGGTCCTACTGGGCTCCGTGGTGGACTGCCCTTTGGTCCTACAGGGCTCCGTGATGGACTGCCCTTTGGTCCTACAGGGCTCCGTGGTGGACTTCCCGTTGGTCCTACAGGGCTCCGTGATGGACTGCCCTTTGGTCCTACAGGGCTCCGTGGTGGACTGCCCTTTGGTCCTACAGGGCTCCGTGGTGGACTGCCCTTTGGTCCTACAGGACTACGTGGTGGACTGCCCTTTGGTCCTACAGGGCTCCGTGGTGGACTGCCCTTTGGTCCTACAGGGCTCCGTGGTGGACTGCCCTTTGGTCCTACAGGGCTCCGTGGTGGACTGCCCTTTGGTCCTACAGGGCTCCGTGGTGGACTGCCCTTTGGTCCTAAAGGGCTCCGTGGTGGACTGCCCTTTGGTCCTACTAGGCTCCGTGGTGGACTGCCCTTTGAGGCCTGATTTAATTTCATCCAAGGAATACCATTCGAATCTGTTATTTGTTGCGCGCTAGCCGAGAAAGCCGGGTTGGGTCGAAGGGTGGGCATGGGAAGGGAGGGAATAAGGGGGACCGGCGCCTGCCTGCCTGCCTGCCCGCCTAGCTAGCAGGCGGTGGAAACAGCTACAGTGCTATCGTTGGGTGGCAGTGTATGGGTTACGGTAGGTCGGGGTTGGGGGGGGGGGGGCAGAGTCCCACAATGCCGCCGTCACATTGTTTGAGTCACATACTGTACCCTAAACTTGCATGGAATTTGATTGGAGCCGTGCCCTTATTTCTCGAACGATGGTCTCCGCGACGCATTCAGAATTCCCCGGTGTGTGTGGAGGGGTATAATCTACTTACTGTGCAGGCACGGCGCTCAGTGAAGCCACCGCAATCACTGTGGATGGGGCAGTAACATTGAGAGGGCACTTCACAGGCAGACGTGCCGTTTGCCATTTGGAAGGAAAGCGATTGCGTATATTCACTAATATTATTGATTAAGGTGTCACAAAACGCCATGTTTGACTTTCCGAGTCAAGTAAGACATTTAGTTTTATAGCTGAAGTACAGGCGAAGGGGATTCTTGCCTCAGCAGTCACCAGTCAACACCTTACACATGCTTAGTCCTGATCTCTGACCAATACAGCAGAAGACAAGACTTGGCTATGATATTAGCCGGCAGGTAACTCGTGACGTCACTGGCTGTGACGTCACGCCACCCCCCTGTTGTGACGTTAAGCCACCCCCCTGTTGTGACGTTACGCCAACCACCGTTGTGACGTCACGCCACTCCCGGGATGACGTCATGCCGCCTGACTGGGACGGGCGACGGGTTGAGGCGGCGCCGGCATCGCTGACGTCATAGCTTCATCATTAGGTGACGTAACTTCCGAGGAAGCCCGGAAGGAATACCAGGGATATAGACCCTGCTTCTGGTCACGTGCTCTGGTGGGCTCACTTGCCCCACACCGGAAGCCACTGTTTGGATGCCAACTTCCGGTCACAGAGCCTGCAATCATGTCCTGTTTGGCTCCGAATTTCCGCCAGAAGGAAAGAGGGTAAGGTGGAGGGCGGAGGAGGGGTGGGTGTGGCGGAATATAAGGCAGGAGGGAGGAGGGGGGCGGGGGAGATAAGAAGCAGGGGATATGAAAGCGTATGTAGATATATCGGTAAATAGAAAGATAGGTAGACACACAAGTGAAAGAGTGAGAGAGCTATGGATATTCATGGAAGAATGTACAAAGATCGATGGAAAAGGCGAGAAACGAAGGTGGGAGGGCAGTGTTTACCCCCTGCTGGAAGCATGAGGACAACGCCACGTGGTGGTCACCACAAACCAGAGCGTTATCACGTGATCATATCACGTGGCCAGATCACGTGTTCATATGTTGGCCCCGGACGTTCGGACCTCTGGACAGACGGGGGAACCGGAAAGCCGGGGTCCTAACCGTACAGTGCTGCCACCCTCCAAGGCTCTCATCGGCCAATGCCCTCCTCGTCCAGTGCCCCGTCTGTCCAGTTTCCTAATCGTCCAGTACCCCACCCCCGAGATGTGAACACGTGATATGGCCACGTGATATGTTCACGCCCTGGTTTTTGGTGGCCACCACGTCTTGTTGCCAGGATCTACATGCTGCTGGCGGGCGGGGAGTGAAGACTTCCCGTCCACGCGAGCACGCCGCCCGGCCTCCGCCTCCGCCTCCGCCTCCGCCTCCGCCTCCGCCCAGCCTCCGCCGCCCGGCCTCCGCCTTCGCCTCCGCCTCCGCCCAGCTTCCGCCTCCGCCTCCGCCGCCAGGCCTCCGCCACCCGGCCTCCGCCTCCGCCTCCGCCTCCGCCTCCGCCTGGCCTCTGCCTCCTCCCGGCCTCGGTCCTCGCCTCCGCCTCCGCCCGGCCTCTGCCTCCGACCGGCTTCCGTCTCCGCCCGGCCTTCGCCTCCGCCCGGCCTCCGCTTCCACCTCCCGGCCTCCGCCGGCCGGCTTCGCCTCCGCCCGGCCTTCGCCTCCGCGTCCGCCCGGCCTCCACCGCCCGGCCTTCGCCTCCGCCCGGCCTCGGCCTCCACCGCCCGGCCTTCGCCTCCGCCCGGCTTCCGCCTCCGCCCGGCCTCCGCCTCCGCCCGGTCTCCACCGCCCGGCCTTCGCCTCCGCCCGGCCTTCGCCTCCGCCCGGCTTTCGCCTCCGCCCGGCCTTCGCCTCCGCCCGGCCTTCACCTCCGCCCGGCCTCTGCCTCCGCCCGGTCACCACCGCCCGGCCTTCGCCTCCGCCCGGCCTCCGCCTCCGCCCGGCCTCCGCCACCCGGCCTCCGCCTCCGCCTCCGCCTCCGCCTCCGCCTCCGCCTCCGCCTCCGCCTCCGCCTCCGCCTCCGCCTCCGCCTCCGCCCGGCCTCTGCCTCCGCCTCCGCCCGGTCTCTGCCTTCGCCCGGCCTCCGCCTCCGCCCGGCCTTCGCCTCCGCCCGGCCTCCGCCTCCACCTCCCGGCCTTCGCCTCCGCCCGGCCTTCGCCTCCGCCCGGCCTTCGCCTCCGCCCGGCCTTCGCCTCCGCCCGGCCTCCGCCTCCACCGCCCGGCTTCCGCCTCCGCCCGGCCTCCGCCTCCGCCCGGCCTCCACCGCCCGGCCTTCGCCTCCGCCCGGCCTCCGCCTCCGCCCGGCTTTCGCCTCCGTACAATATTGATGGGGCTAATTGAGACGACATGGTGTCGGGTAACGCGCGTGAATAATTTAGCCCCACACAGCGGGGTGCCTCACCCAGGGTCGCGGCCAGAGGTCTCTGGCGGAGTACCTCACCCAGGGTCGCGGCCAGAGGTCTCTGGCGGAGTACCTCACCCAGGGTCGCGGCCAGAGGTCTCTGGCGGAGTACCTCACCCAGGGTCGCGGCCAGAGGTCTCTGGCGGAGTACCTCACCCAGGGTCGCGGCCAGAGGTCTCTGGCGGAGTACCTCACCCAGGGTCGCGGCCAGAGGTCTCTGGCGGAGTACCTCACCCAGGGTCGCGGCCAGAGGTCTCTGGCGGAGTACCTCACCCAGGGTCGCGGCCAGAGGTCTCTGGCGGAGTGCCTCACCCAGGGTCGCGGCCAGAGGTCTCTGGCGGAGTGCCTCACCCAGGGTCGCGGCCAGAGGTCTCTGGCGGAGTACCTCACCCAGGGTCGCGGCCAGAGGTCTCTGGCGGAGTGCCTCACCCAGGGTCGCGGCCAGAGGTCTCTGGCGGAGTGCCTCACCCAGGGTCGCGGCCAGAGGTCTCTGGCGGAGTACCTCACCCAGGGTCGCGGCCAGAGGTCTCTGGCGGAGTGCCTCACCCAGGGTCGCGGCCAGAGGTCTCTGGGTTTTTTGGCTAAATCTTCTTGTCTTTCACAGTTTTTCACAGTTGTTCAAATATTGAGAGAAGGGAGGTTGTGAATAACGCGTGAATAAAACGGTCTGGAGCCAGCTGAGAGCGCGGCCAACGTTCTCGAGGGTCCTGAATGGATAAATCTAATAATGAGGCCTCAACACTGGCCATTAAGACGCCGGTTACCATGGAAACGGCTCGGGTCAAAATGTAGAATCGATTCTGAGGTGTAATTTACTCGAAATAATTTTTAATATATGGGAGTTGTGTCTATATGGAGGCTGTGTCTATGGGGGTTGTGTCTATGGCGGTTGTGTCTAAGGCGGTTGTGTCTATGGGGGTTGTGTCTATGGGGGTCGCTTTTATAAGGGTTGTGTTTATGGGGGGTTGTGTCTATGAGGGTTGTGTCTTTGGTGGTTGTGTTTATGGGGGTTGTGTCTATGGCGGTTGTGTCTAAGGCGGTTGTGTCTGTGAACGTTGTGTCTATGGGGGTTATGTCTGTGAGAGTAGTGGCTATGAGGGTTGTGTCTATGGGGGTCGCGTTTATAAGGGTTGTGTCTATGGGGGTTGTGTCTATGAGGGTTGTGTCTATGCGGGTTGTGTTTATGGGGGTTGTGTCTATGAGGGTTGTGTCTATGGGGGTCGCGTTTATAAGGGTTGTGTTTATGGGGGTTGTGTCTATGAGGGTTGTGTCTTTGGGGGTTGTGTCTATGAGGGTTGTGTCTATGAGGGTTGCGTTTATAAGGGTTGTGTTTATGGGGGTTGTGTCTATGGGGGTTGTGTCTATGTGGGTTGTGTTTATGGGGTTGTGTTTATGGGGGTTGTGTCTATGAGGGTTGTGTCTATGGGGGTCGCGTTTATAAGGGTTGTGTTTATGGGGGTTGTGTCTATGAGGGTTGTGTCTTTGGGGGTTGTGTTTATGGGGGTTGTGTCTATGAGGGTTGTGTCTATGAGGGTTGCGTTTATAAGGGTTGTTTTTGTGGGGGTTGTGTCTATGGGGGTTGTGTCTATGAGGGTTGTGTCTATGAGGGTTGCGTTTATAAGGGTTGTGTTTATGGGGGTTGTGTCTATGAGGGTTGTGTCTATGAGGGTTGCGTTTATAAGGGTTGTGTTTGTGGGGGTTGTGTCTATGGGGGTTGTGTCTATGGGGGTTGCGTTTATAAGGGTTGTGTTTATGGGGGTTGTGTCTATGAGGGTTGTGTCTATGGGGGTTGTGTTTATGGGGGTTGTGTCTATGAGGGTTGTGTCTATGAGGGTTGCGTTTATAAGGATTGTGTTTATGGGGGTTGTGTCTATGGGAGTTGTGTCTAAGAGGGTTGTGCCTGTGGGAGTTGTGTCTAAGAGGGTTGTGTCTATGGGTGTTGTGTCTATGTGAGTTGTGTCTATGGGAGTTGTGTCTATGGGGATTTCTGTCTATGAGGGTTGTGTCCAGACATGGGGTAATCATAATCAGTAATCGTAATCGATTGTAATCGATTACATTTTTCAAGTAATCGTAATCGTAATCGATTACATTGGTTTTTAAGGCAATGTAATCGTAATCGTAATCGATTACATTGCTAATGTAATCGTAATCATGATTACTTTTGATGATTACTTTGCTATGTTCACTGGGCCTGTTGGATCTTCAATTGATCGTCATACTTTCCATGTCGCCTGTATCATATACGGAAACTCGCCACTGCAGTCTTACTGTGGAGATCCGACCCCCCTCGAAACCACCCTGGCCCTTCCTGCTCCACCCGACAAATAACCAGACATAACCAATTAAGCTGGCTGGGGGTGCCACATTCTAATCCCCTCATTATCTTGTTTGCATTGGATAGCTAGAAATAGTCCAGAGCGACTTAGGGGTCCATGTACTAGTTAAAGAACGAGCTGGAGTGCATTCGCCAAAATAAAGCACGAGACGCGATAGCGTCGAGTGGTTTATTTGGGGAATGCACGACAGCGAGTTCTTTAACGTACTTATAAAATTGTTATAACAAGGCATGACATGTGCTCACGTTTGGACACAGGAATTGACTATTGTGTCAATTGCGCTGCCCGACGAATACATGAGCCACATTGTGGACACAACGGTTCGTCATTGTGAAGCCCCAGGGGGTAGGGTAGGAGTGGAAAGGCGTGGATGAAGTAGAAATTTTGGAAGTCATTGCTTCTTAGTTTCGTGAAAAACATCGCCCCCTCAACAGTGATATGACGGATATAATGAGAAAGGTATGCAATCGATAACTGTGGAATTTCCCTATATTTTGAGATTTCTGATCTAACCCCCGCCCCTTTGGTGCTTAACATTGACTTATGCATTCCATTGTTTGTCTTGAAATTGGCAAGTTCTGTCAACACCAGCCAACTCGGCTCCGCTCAGCTCAGCTCGACTGATTATACCGTGACACTTGACGAGTCAATATTAACAATTGTTCTTTATCTAGATAATAAATTTTTTTCGGTCATTATTAAAATAAAGCACTGTTTTACCGTTCTTTATTTGAATAACGCACACTTACGTTAATACAACACGGCTAGGTCTGTTTTTCGATCCATTCTTCAGAATAATGAACACTTAAGACAAAGGCGTGACGTCACACAATTTTTTAAATAGATAGATTGGTGGAAGAGGTGTTGTTATAAAACGAACTCGATTCGGTCAGGACAGGTGCACGGCGATGTATGGTGTGGTGGCTGGACTAGATTCCCTTGTGTCATATATCTGTGTGGCTTCCTTTAGTTCCATGGTATTTAACATAGAGGTAATAAGTTTTTACGCGGGACACCTCCCTCTCCGGGGAGAATCCTAAAGTTCTAAAGTTTAAATGAATCCAGCAAGATAAAGGTGCGATTATCCGTCAGTGTTGTGTTTTTTATTTCAATTACGTCGAAAAACAGTCCATGTAATCACGATTGTAATCATGATTACATTGAATGTAATCGTAATCGTAATCGATTACTTTCATATTTCCTGTAATCGTAATCGTAATCATGAAATTTCCAAGTAATCGTAATCGTAATCGATTACATTTACAATGTAATCACCCCATGCCTGACACAACTTGTGTCTATGATGGTTGTGTCTATGGGGGCTGTCTCTATAGGGATTGTATATGGGTGTTGTGCCTGGGAGTTGTGTCTGGGGGTTGTCTCTATAGAGCTTGTGTCTGGGGGTTGTCTCTATAGAGTTTGTGTCTGGGGGTTGTATCTATAGGGGTTGTGTCTGGGGGTTGTCTCTATAGGGATTGTGTCTGGAGCTTGTCTCTATAGAGGTTGTGTCTGGGGGTTGTCTCTATAGAGGTTGTGTCTGGGGGTTGTCTGTTTATGGGCTGTGTCTGGGGGTTGTTTCTATAGGGTTGTGTCTGGGGGTTGTTTCTATAAAGCTTACCTCCAGGAGGATTGTGTCTCTAGGGATTGTGTCTATGATGGTTGTGTCTATGAGGGTTGTCTCTATAGAGGTTGTATCTGGGGGTTGTGTCTATAGAGTTGTGTCTGGGTGTTGTCTCTATAGAGTTGTATCTGGGGGTTGTGTCTGGGGGTTGTCTCTATAGAGTTGTGTCTGGGGGTTGTGTCTATAGGGGTTGTATCTGGGGGTTGTCTCTATAGGGGTTGTGTCTGGGGTTGTCTCTATAGAGTTGTGTCTGTGTGTTGTTTCTATAGAGTTGTGTCTGGGTGTTGTGTCTGGGAGTTGTGTCTGGGAGTTGTGTCTGGGGGTTGTCTCTATAGAGCTTACATCCAGGAGGGTTGTGTCTATAAATAGGGTTATTCAAGGAATGTCAATCAAGCTAGAAACGCTGTTCCCTCTCGTTCTCCCATTAAGCCCCCTGTTAGCATGTGCCGATATTTTAACCAAACGAAAAATATAATCGCCAGTAATTGTGTCTCGTTTTCATCCAAGGGATGTCAACCGCCACAGCGCGGTGGTTCACGTAGTCTCCGTCAGCGCCACATTCCGTAACGAACAGGCTACTTGTACTACAATGGCCTGTCACATGTTTGCAATCAGTGTGTGATGTGTATGAATTAGGGAGATTTACAAATAAAGCCAGAGAGAGAGAGAGGAAGGGAGAGAGTGCGAGGGAATGAGGGTATGGCAGATAGAGCGGCAGAGGAAATAAAAGGGAGAGAGGGAGAGAGGAGGGGGGGGGGGATAGAAGAAGCGAGAGACCCAGAGAAAAAAGAAAGAGGGGGGGTGGGGGAGGGTATGGCAGATAGAAAGAGAGAGAGGGAGAGAGAGAGAGAGGTTGGGGGAGGGTATGGATGATAGAAGAAGACAGGGACAGAGAGAAAAAGGGAGAGAGAGAGGGGAGGGGGTGAGAGGGCGTCAAAGAAGGAGAGAGAGAGAGGCATAGTGAGAGGGGTGGGGGGAGACAGGGAGATATAGAC
The DNA here is from genome assembly GCA_964019135.1 of Arenicola marina. NCBI lineage: Eukaryota > Metazoa > Annelida > Polychaeta > Arenicolidae > Arenicola > Arenicola marina. Next base: position 9,508,587 of record OZ025251.1, read on the forward strand.
GGTGGTGGTGGCGGTGGGGGTGGTATTACAGCACATCGATCATCTCATTAATCTTCTTGCCGATTTGTGGATGTTTACCTGGGCCGGAAGTCCATATTTGAATGCCTACCTCTCGCTTCCGGCATCGTGCTTGAGGCGGCGTGGGAAGCCTCGTGTCGTAATGGGAGAGGGGTACTATGGGGGGGGGGGGGGGGTGGCGGGGCCTCGGCGGAGGGTTAGGGACAGAGGTTGGGGGAAGTTCGGTTCGGTAAGGAGATATGGGCGGAGAACATAGGGGCAGGGAAGAGGGATGACTGGTGGGTGGGGGGAGGGGGATAGAGGGAGTGGTGTATGGGGAAGAAGCATGGTACGGAGAGAGGGAGGGAGTCTGGTAGCGGGGGGGGGGGGGATTGGGAGGGCATAGGGAAAGAGGGACACCGAACTCGGGCGTGGAGTAGGGGGAAGACGGATGGAGTGAAACGAAATCGGTGTGCGCAGGTGAGGATAAAACAAGTTGAGGCGTGGGTGGTGAAGATAAAACAATTTGAGGTAGGGGTGGTGAGGATAAAATTAATTGAGGTGGGGCTGGTGCAGATAAAAAGAGTTGGTGGGAAAGAATGAAAATGTGGGGTTAGCCAACGCAGATAGGATCACGAAATATGAGAATACATCACGTGCTGACAACCCTCACAACTCAGTCCCCGCACGTGCGACAGATGGCCCCAAGACCCCACAGTGCCTATCCCACCACTCCAACCTTCCCCAAAATCATTTGTCCGACCCCTTCTTCTGGCTATTTATTCCCCCCCTCCCCACCCTTCCGTCACCCATTATCCAGCTTGCGTCATCCCTTATCCAGCTTCCGTCACCCCTTATCCAGCTTCCGTCACCCCTTATCCAGCTTCCGTCACCTCTTATCCAGCTTCCGTCATCCCTTATCCAGCTTCCGTCACCCCGTATCCAGCTTCCTTCCCCCCCTTATCCAGCTTCCGTCACCCCGTATCCAGCTTCCGTCACCCCTTATCCAGCTTCTGTCACCCCTTATCCAGCTTCCGTCACCCCTTATCCAGCTTCCGTCACCCCGTATCCAGCTTCCGTCACCCCTTATCCAGCTTCTGTCACCCCTTATCCAGCTTCCGTTATCCCTTATCCAGCTTCCGTCACCCCGTATCCAGCTTCCTTCCCCCCCTTATCCAGCTTCCGTCACCCCGTATCCAGCTTCCGTCACCCCTTATCCAGCTTCTGTCACCCCTTATCCAGCTTCCGTCACCCCTTATCCAGCTTCTGTCACCCCTTATCCAGCTTCCGTCACCCCTTATCCAGCTTCCGTCACCCCGTATCCAGCTTCCGTCACCCCTTATCCAGCTTCTGTCACCCCTTATCCAGCTTCCGTTATCCCTTATCCAGCTTCCGTCACCCCGTATCCAGCTTCCTTCCCCCCCTTATCCAGCTTCCGTCACCCCGTATCCAGCTTCCGTCACCCCTTATCCAGCTTCTGTCACCCCTTATCCAGCTTCCGTCATCCCTTATCCAGCTTCCGTCACCCCGTATTCAGCTTCCTTCCCCCCCTTATCCAGCTTCCGTCACCCCGTATCCAGCTTCCGTTATCCCTTATCCACCTTCCGTCATCCCTTATCCAGCTTCCGTCCCCCCTTATCCAGCTTCCGTCATCCCTTATCCAGCTTCCGTCACCCCGTATCCAGCTTCCGTCACCCCGTATCCAGCTCCCGTCACCCCGTATCTACCTTCCGTCACCCCTTATCCAGCTTCCGTCACCCCGTATCCAGCTTCCGTCACCCCGTATCCAGCTTCCTTCCCCCCCTTATCCAGCTTCCGTCACCCCGTATCCAGCTTCCGTCACCCCTTATCCAGCTTCTGTCACCCCTTATCCAGCTTCCGTCATCTCTTATCCAGCTTCCGTCACCCCGTATTCAGCTTCCTTCCCCCCCTTATCCAGCTTCCGTCACCCCGTATCCAGCTTCCGTTATCCCTTATCTACCTTCCGTCATCCCTTATCCAGCTTCCGTCCCCCCTTATCCAGCTTCCGTCATCCCTTATCCAGCTTCCGTCACCCCGTATCCAGCTTCCGTCACCCCGTATCCAGCTTCCGTCACCCCGTATCCAGCTCCCGTCACCCCGTATCTACCTTCCGTCACCCCTTATCCAGCTTCCGTCACCCCGTATCCAGCTTCCTTCCCCCCCTTATCCAGCTTCTGTCACCCCGTATCCAGCTTCCGTCATCGCTTATCCAGCTTCCGTTATCCCTTATCCAGCTTCCGTCCCCCCTTATCCAGCTTCCGTTATCCCTTATCCAGCTTCCGTCACCCCGTATCCAGCTTTCGTCACCCCGTATCCACCTTCCGTCACGCCGTATCCAGCTTCCGTCACCCCGTATCTAGCTTCCGGCACACTGTATCCACTTTCCGTCACCCCGTATCCACCTTTCGTCACCCCTTGTCCAGCTTTCGTCACCCTTTATCCACCTTTCGACATCCCTTATCCAGTATCCGTCACCCGTTATCCAGCTTCCGTCACCCCGTATCCAGCTTCCGTCACCCCTTTTTCCCCTACGCCACCCCTTTATCAGTCCGCCATCGCTTTATCCCCTTTGCCACCCCTGTATCCCCTTCACCACCCCTTTATCCCGTCGCCACCCCTTTATCCCCTTCGCCAACCCATTTATCAGTCCGCCATCGCTTTATCCCCCATTTCCCCACCCCTTTATGTCCCCACTTTGGACCCCTTCTGCCACCCCCCTTTACTCCCCTCTCCCCTACCTCTCTTCCCTGCTGTCTGCTGGCTTCCTTCACCCCTTTACCCCCTTTTCGCCACCCCTTTACCCTTACCTCAACCTCCTTTTCCCCTTCCTCCCCCTTCCTCCCCCCCCCTTCTTACCCACTTCCTCCACCCCTTCACCCTCCCCACCTCCACCCCCGTGTCCCACCCACAAGCGACCATTGCCGCGAGATTAATGAGCCGCATCCGTCAACTGTCGACAGAAAGCGTCTGGTTCGGTCGGCAACTTCCGGCCATCTTCGGAAGTGTACGTGATGCCATAAACACGCAGGCATGCCCTTCACCATCCCCCTGTCCGTACGCCCCCCGCCACCCCCCCCCTCCCCACCACCACCATCTACCCCGCCATCACCAATTCTGCTCTGGCACGGACTCCTCAGAAACTTGCATTTTATTTATCCCCCCAGCTTTGCCTTGATCCTGGTTACCATGGCGACTGGTCATGTTCTCATGGATAGGTTCCTAACTGATGTGACTGGGGGCGCGTCAGAGTGGGATCGAAATCAAGTCACGTGTGAGAAATGGCCAAAAACAAGCAATAGGTGGAGTCGTGCGGTTTCATTCAGAGCGGAGAACGGCCCAGAGCCTCACAGTTATGGAAGCTTTACAAATAACGTGACATCGAAAGATACCGATATGATTATATCTTCAAGATAAGATTGCAAGATTTTCGAGGTGGCATTTGTCCTATTATGGCCTTTTATGCTCAAAATAACACTTTCAATGTGCCGTAAGCAACATTACAGTCACAACAAAACTCTTTAGACACATTTTGTAAAGACAATGTAAATCACATTGCATTTAAAACAGTTAATCATACTAATCACAGTCATCCGTGCATTATTAGCTGTCACTTTCTATTGAGGTTTGATTGCCCCTGCGTGGTGAAAGGACGTTTTACTTGTCACCTGGAACCATGGAATGTGCGGTTTAAAAATAACTGAAACTTACACGGCGCCTATACTGTTATTGTCATCTTGAACGCCGCGCTCTCGGGGCCTTTGTTTGGCAGTATTCGTCTAGTCAGCAACACGTCGACTCGTATCAGCCGTCTGGGGCAACAGATAGCCCTCAGCACCTAGAGAGACCGGCGACGGCGTTCTTTTCTCGTCGATTTCCTCTATCGCCGGAAAGGTCGTCTGCTTGGACATACAAGACAAATCGATGGAGACAGAGAGAGAGAGAGGCGGGCGAGATCCGTGTCCGAGATGACAGCGAACTCTCGGCTTGCTTCCAATCAGCGTCAGACACTGCTTGAGGACCTGCGTGCGTATACCGGACAACCCAGGTAATATGATGGTAAATATGGTAATATGATGGTACATATCTCCTTTTCTTGAGGAGGAAGGCCGAGATTGGGGGGGGGGGGCGGTGATTCGTACCGTCTCTTTGACTAACGAAGAGGCCCATTTAAAACGCAAATAGCCCCCGCCCACTTTTTTGGGAGAGTTCACGCCCCCCCCCCCTTTTTCGGAGAGTTAGCGCCCCCCCCCCCACCCCCGCCAAAAATACAGCTGTCGTCAACGTGCTTGATCCTGCCCACAAGATGTGTCTGTGTGTGTGTGTGTGTGAGGGGGGGGGGGGGGGGTAGGGGTCTACCGCCTGCCGAACTACAGGAACTGTGTAGCGTACCTGTTCATTTTACATTAGAAATATTTGCCATTATGCCTTATGACACATCAAGAAATTGTCACAGGCGTTTTGTGGCGTAAATGTAGGTCCCCTTTTGAAGAGTTTTTCTTTTGTTAAAACCTCTCTTACAAAACGTCGCAGGTTCAAAAAGCTATTCCACATATTATGAATTCAACACATCAAACATCAACACATCTTCAAAAAACCAATTTATCTGAATATATACATGAACCCTTCATATGCCTGGGCGAGAAACTTACGACTTCGATTTGATGCCAGAGTTTGTACAGATTTCGTGACTGTAACGTGCAACACTTACCCCGTCAAGGTAAGTACCCCGTAAGTCAAAGAATTTGCACAATCCCCCAGATTGCTTCAATGTTTACTCATCTGTGGATATATTATGTTACATTTACGAATTAATTTACCCAGAAGCTTGCCTTTAAGGGTTATTATTTACATGCAGGCTACAGCACTATAGATAATGCAACTGTAAACCAATCACCAGAATTCAATAAACTGTTAATGGTAAAATAGCGGTTTAGAAAATGAAATCTTCAGATTCAGAGTCAAAAAATCATTTATTCGTCAAAGCGATAATATTTAATACATAGATGATCATAGATGAAAGATAAACATCACTTTAACACAGGAGACTCAGACTAAGGTTGAACACCGCTCTCGTCTGAGCCACCTGGAGTTGTTGTAACATAGACGAATGATATAACTGGAACTCGAACAGTGAGAAAAGCACGAGATTTAATTAAGATTTAATCTTAATTCAGAAAATCTACCTCTTGTGTAACTACTTGTCATGTATTTTGAATCCGATAATCGCACGACAAATGTTCCTCTTAACGCTAAGTCTATTGGCGCAGCCTAAGGGTGGCTTATGAATACGGCCCCTGGGATTCCAATACAACCCACGACCTGTTGATCTGCAACGCCTACCAACTTACCAACTGAAGCAGAGAGGCTTCCACATGGTTTAGGACTCACTCTTGAGGGCGTTGGGTGGGGGGGGGCGATGGGGGGATGGAGGGCGGGGGGGGGGGGCGATGGGGAGGAATGCAAGGAAGGGAGGGTGGAGTGCGAGGGAGTGTTGGGGGGGGGGTGTAGTGCGAGGGAGACGGGGGGGGGCGGGTATATGGCTTTTGTATTGCGTTCGTCTACAATCTCCGACCGAAATTTAAAGGTAAACGTCAAATTGAATGATCAAATGCGTCTTTTTGGTTGGTGTTTTGGCATATCTAAGGGATGCGTCTGGTACCCCGTTGAATCCGCCGCACGATCGATCAAACCCAACACAGATAGTGACGAGGTTCGCAGGGAAACCTATTCTTCCAAGCAAAATAAACATTTTCATTAGACAAACGTCGGTCACCATTTTGTTGGCGTCACAACCCGACAAATATGGCAGACAAAAAAATTGCGGATTTCTTTAGCATTAAATTTACTAAATATGCATATCGTAACCATATATAATTATTTCACATTCATATCAAGCACTTGTTCCTCTGCACAATTTGCATCTATGCAACTATATGTACATAATATGCAGCGATTGAATATTAGCGTTAAAAACGAAAAAATGCTTAGAGGAAAAAATCGAACATTCCTCTCGCCAATATATGGAAAATGCCTCTTTTTCTTCCAGTTTCCCATTGATCGACGAGTTATATGCCATTTTCGTATATGAGTGTATCACAAACTGGCGATAGGGCAAAGGAACTCCCGTTAAAACGGCTGAAGGATCTTCAGGGCACAGAAAGACTCCTGTTATACAGGCTGAAGGATCACCAAGGCACAGAGAGCCTCCCGTTATACAGGCTGAAGGATCATCAAGGCACAGAGAGCCTCCCGTGATACAGGCTGAAGGATCATCAGGGCACAGAAAGCCTCCCGTTTTACAGGCTGAAGGATCCTCAAGGCACTGAAAGCTTCCCGTTATACAGGCTGAAGGATCATCAAGGCACAGAGAGCCTCCCGTTATACCGGCTGAAGGATCCTCAGGGCACAGAAGGCATCCCGTTATACAGGCTGAAGGATCCTCAGGGCACAGAAAGCCTCCCGTTATACAGGCTGAAGGATCCTCAGGGCACAGAAAGCCTCCCGTTACACAGACTGAAGGATCCTCAGGGCACAGAAAGCCTCCCGTTACACAGGCTGAAGGATCCTCAAGGCACAGAAAGCCTCCCGTTATACAGGCTGAAGGATCCTCAAGGCACAGAGAGCCTCCCGTTATACAGATTGAAGGATCCTCAGGACACAGAAAGCCTCCCGTTATACAGGCTGAAGGATCCTCAAGGCACAGAGAGCCTCCCGTTATACAGGCTGAAGGATCCTCAGGGCACAGAAGGCATCCCGTTATGCAGGCTGAAGGATCCTCAAGGCACAGAAAGCCTCCCGTTATACAGACTGAAGGATCCTCAGGACACAGAAAGCCTCCCGTTATACAGGCTGAAGGATCCTCAAGGCACAGAAAGCCTCTCGTTATGCAGGCTGAAGGATCCTCAGGGCACAGAAAACCTCCCGTTATACAGGCTGAAGGATCCTCAAGGCACAGAAAGCCTCCCGTTATACAGGCTGAAGGATCCTTAAGGCACAGAAAGCCTCCCGTTATGCAGGCCGAAGGGTCCTCAAGGCACAGAGAGCCTCCCGTTATACAGACTGAAGGATCCTCAGGGCACAGAAGGCAACCCGTGATGCAGGCTGAAGGATCTTCAAGGCACAGAGAGCCTCCCGTTATACAGACTGAAGGATCCTCAGGACACAGAAAGCCTCCCGTCATACAGGCTGAAGGATCCTCAAGGCACAGAAAGCCTCTCGTTATGCAGGCTGAAGGATCCTCAGGGCACAGAAAGCCTCCCGTTATACAGGCTGAAGGATCCTTAGGGCACAGAGAGCCTACCGTTATACAGGCTGAAGGATCCTCATGGCACAGAAAGCCTCCCGTTATACAGGCTGAAGGATCCTCAGGGCACAGAAACCCTCCCGTTATGCAGACTGAAGGATCCTCAGGGCACAGAAAGCCTCCCGTTATACAGGCTGAAGGATCCCCAGGACACAGAAAGCCTCCCGTTATACAGACGGAAGGATCCTCAGGGCACAGAAAGCCTCCCGTTATACAGGCTGAAGGATCCTCAAGGCACAGAGAGCCTCCCGTTATACAGACTGAAGGATCCTCAGGGCACAGAAAGCCTCCCGTTATACAGGCTAAAGGATCCTCAAGGCACAGAAAGCCTCCTGTCATACAGGCTGAAGGATCCCTAGGGCACAGAAAGCCTCACGTCATACAGGCTGAAGGATCCTCAGGGCACAGAAAGCTCACGTCATACAGGCTGAAGGATCCTCAAGGCACAGAAAGCCTCCTGTAATACAGGCTGACGGATCCTCAGGGCACAGAAAGCCTCCCGTTATACAGGCTGAAGGATCCTCAGGGCACAGAAGGCCTCCCGTTAAACAGGCTGAAGGATCCTTAGGGCCATAGCATACACATCTGAGGATAGTTGAAGATGATGATATACTCTTCGCTGCCACGGTTGTCATTCCTCCTTGCTTCCCAATCCTCTTATCTATCTCACGCTTTGTCCACCCGCGCCCCCCCCCCCCCCGCCCGCCACTGGCTCCCCTAACCGTTCCCCCTCCCGGCTGGCCTCTCCGATGATAGGGACTTGAAGGGACTGCCCGTAGCGGTGAGATAGATAGACCATCACCCCCCCCCGTCCCTCCCCTTCCCCACCCAGTGGCGGTGAGATAGATAGACTCCCCCTCACCCCCCATTCAGGCTAAGCACATACACGCCCGCTGTCCTTGGGCGGAATGGTGACAGACACCCTCGGGCTGTCCACCCAAGTCTCCGATACCATCGCCACGACCCCTCTACTCCGCGGTAAAGCCCGAGCCCACTCTGATTGATGGAAACCAGATTGAAAGTGATGGTGATCTGCGGAAAGCTCGCGGGAAGACCCTTGGAAAAAATCTCCCCTTGAGCTGTCTGAATCTCAAACCACATAGCGTCCCGCCCTGGATAAATAAATGGCTGGATGGCTGGATGGATGAGACCCCGGGTACTTTTCAAGATAGCCCGTCCGATGCGAATGCGTGACTCGAGTTTATTAGACTGACCACCTGTTACCAGCTAAAGGACATCAGTGTTAAGTCCCTCTTCTGCTGAATCCTCAACTATTCTGTGTTTCTTACCATTGCATAACAATTGTTATTGACATTGTATTACTGCACGACGTTCAGCGCCAGGTTCATATGTCGATATTTCATTCTACGCCGTTAACCACGTGGTTTATATCTCGATATTTCATTCTACGCCGTTAACCACGTGGTTTATATCTCGATATTTCATTGTATGCCGTTAACCACGTTGTCCTTATCTGGACATTTCAGTTTAATTGTTTTGACATTCTATTGTATGACAATATCTGCAAAGATACTTGACGATAAATGATATTAAGAGTTTTTATATATTATGACATCTGAGGAGCAACCACGTTTAATCTCCTTGGCTCTAATTAACAAGGTTTGTTCTAGTCGTTTGAATGTTATTTTTGTGTGCGGTATTTGTACGATGGGCCCGGTCCATGAAACAATCTATCTATTTCATTATAATCCGGTAACCATGTAGCTCAATATTTCATTTTGAGACGTAGACCATGTGGTTTATATCTAGATATTTCGTTCTAAGGCATGGACCATGTGGTTCATATCTCGATATTTCGTTCTAAATCGTAGACCACGTGGTTCATATCTCTATATTCCAAGCTGAGACGTAGACCATGTGGTTCATATCTCGATATTTCGTTCTAAAACGTGGACCATGTGGTTTATATCTCGATATTTCGCTCGAAGACGTGGACCATGTGGTTCATATCTCGATATTTCATTCTGAGACCGGGACCTTGTGGTTCATATCTCGATATTTCATTCTGAGACGTGGACCTTGTGGTTCATATCTCGGTATTTTACACTAGAATGCGACCTATGTGGTTTATATCTCGATATTTCGTTATAAAACGTGGACCATGTGGTTTATCTCTCGATATTTCGTTCTAAGGCGTGGACCATGTGTTTCATATCTCGATATTCCAATCTGAGACGTGGACCATGTGGTTCATATCTCGATATTCCAATCTGAGACGTGGACCATGTGGTTCATATCTTAATATTTCGTTCGAAGACCTGGACCATGTGGTTCATATCTCGATATTTCACAATAAGACGAAATATCTCGACACTTCGCTGGCGGGACACATCTGACGGTGGGCGTGGTTGTGTGTGGCTGTAGGTGGGGAGGGGGGGGGGGCAGGGAACCTGACTACCGACGGGACATAGCACTTTGCCCGCCCCGCGGCAAACACTGCTCTACTCCATTTCCGTCCTTATTAGTTTGGTAAACGGGCAATCTGCGGCAAGCAGTCTGTGTACAGTTTGAGGGCGCGGAGGTCCCGGCTTTCAAGTGACCTTGGCAAGACGGTTTGCCAGGAGCGATGGAAGTCGTTCACAGGGCTTGGCGGGAGCGGCTTCCACTCTACAGTATGTTCCACTGAGTGGCTCGTCCGTTTGAGCAGTAGATTAGTTCCCTTTATTCCATTTACCGGGCCAATGGGAAAGTGTTAGGAGCATGGAATGGGATTGCGAAGGGAGGGAGGGAGGGGACTATTCGGGTTATTCAAGCTCTCGTGGATGCAATATTTTGTGGATTCCTGGTTCGTTCGGATTTGTGTTAAGCGTCCGATGTTAAGTGGGTTGATACGTCAGTATAAAGCTAAGTGCAGTTAAAATAATTAGTGGAAGAACTATGTTTAAAGAAGATACTGTACAGTAGTGAATGACACACGGCTGGGGGGCACTGACTTATCAGGAACCACCAGGAAGGGGGCGGGGGAGGCACTATTATACAAGTCTGATGGGGGGGCTCATCGGGTGTCCCTTGATGCCTGAGAGAGCGGACATTTTTGATGAAAAAGATACCTCTCTAGAGCGGATATTTTAAAACTTGTGATGGGGGAGGATGAGCGGGGGAGGGAGACTGAAACGTGAGACCTTGGGGGAGGGGGGACTCTGAAAATGTGCGTTCACAGAGCGGGGTTTACCGTGAAAAAAGAGTAAACCGAGCGGGTCTGCATTGAACTGCGACATAGAGTGGATCAATGGAAAAAAATACCCCTTCCGATATTTGGCGGTAAAAGCCCCTTCCGAGGGGATTTTGGAGGCTTTAGCCGTTGAACCCTCCCAAACCCAGCAATGTATTTAGTACCCCCCCCCCTAGTTACCTAGAATATCCGGCAATCCATATGTATAACGAATATATTCTTGCAAACTTAATACACCCCATGGAAGCGTTCGTACGAAACTTCGTACGAAAAATACAGAGCGTTTTTTTTTTCACTTTAATAACAGGTAGAACAAAATATTGTTCTCACAATTTTAAGCGTTCTCGCATTGGGGCCCTTGGCCTAGAGAAGAGTTACAAGGTGTGTAACTAGACCAATAACTTGGGTCCGATGCGGAGTCTGTTCACGTTTACTTACTTCCCGACAAGTTTCCAAGGTGTTGCAACAATAATTCCTGTGTAAATTTTCCCGCCCACCCTTAAGTAGCCATTTTTCTTGCATCCAAAACATGACGTCGTATTTGAATATTCATGTAGTTGTAGCATCCTCAAATATCGTGTTTAGTGGCTCGTCGTGCTCGTCGGGGCTTCCACTGGGGCCCTTTGATGGCTGAGTGAGCGGACATTTTTAATTAAAAAGATATTTTGAGACTTGCGACCGGGAGCGGGAGCGGGGGGGGGGGGGACTCTGAAAATGTGCGTTCATAGAGCGAGTTTGCCAGGAAAAAAAGACCAAACCGAGCGGATCTGAACTGGAACTGCGACACAGCCCTTCAGAGCGGATTTTGGCGGTAAAACGCCCCTTCCGAGCGGATTTTGGCGGTGAAAAGGGGGGGGGGGGGTCCGCGATAATGTATTAAATAATGTATTAAATACCCACCCCCCCCCGTCATTCCGGCTATAACCTATATATAACCTTGGTCGTCCAAGTTCAAGGGTTTGACGTTACAGGGGGCTTGTACAGCTGGAGGATCTTTGCGGAAGACGTCATGATAATTCTTTGCAGGAGAGTTTTGATAACTACATTTGTTTTACCTTTTACTTTTAGTATTGATATAGATAAACGGAGGATAAATCTCCCAAAGCAAGGGGTATTTTCGTTCCTCGGGAATGGACTTTTTTTTTATTTCAGCGTGAACTGGGAGAATAAGGAAAATAATTCATCTTAAACTGGGACAGGAGCCTTAGCCGAGCCTCGTGATTAACTCTTTCCCACGCACGGACGCCTTTTGACGCTTTCACACTTAAGCCGCATAGACGCCTTCGGACGCCTCCACGCTTAAGCCGCATAGACGCCTTCGGACGCCTTCACGCTTAAGCCGCACAACCGCCTTTTGACGCCTTCCAACTACCCTTGCCATTTTAAGCCCAAATTCCGGGTCCCTCAACGAGAAACTTTCCGTGATGATACCTAGGGGTATTCTTAACAATAAAACGTTTCATTCAATGTGTTAACATAAATAGAACGCATTTTGGGGTGAATAGCATACACCCACCCGAGGCGAATACAAGCCCGCGCAGCTAACCACTGTGCGATTGCACTGACCTAGATATGGCTGGCCGGGTAAACTTATCAGTAAGCTGGTACCGACACCCACGCGCACGCACGCAAGGCGCGTTTTAGCCCGGAACCAGGCGTTTGGCATCAGGATAGGGCTTGAGCCAGTCAGTGCCGCTGGCTACGGCAGCGACTGGCTCTGCGGACTAGGTGCGCTCGGCCTGGGCCTCTGCGTGCGGCCACCGTGCACCAGTTATTCAGTTCCCAGTGTGAGTAAATGCATGAGTTGGGCACTTGCTCTGCGTGGGAAAGAGTTAAGGCTTTTCATTCATCGTGAACTTGGAATTTTAATATTAAAGTTGCATGTCGAGTTCTTTCCCTCCAAAACTAAGCCTAGGCGAAATTTATATAAAAATTTGCAGAAAACTTGATTGTTTCATTCTTTTTCAAAAACCTGATAAACATCGCCGTTTCGGCTATGGTGTGGCAAACGTGTCTATCCCGGGACACCATAGAACTCGGTCGCTGTACTGCTACTTATACCAAAGCATCGCGAAGCACACAAACTGATGACGTTTACCACTAAAATGAAAACTTGTGGTAAACTGATATCACGGGCAAGGCTAAGAGACACTATTTGGCAGTCTGGCATGGGTGGAGTATAGACAAAAGAAGTCTTGAATGATTCTAGGACTGATTCTTATTCTTGATTCTGATTAGTATTTTGACCTCTTTAGTTTTGGCGGGAAAGAGCTCGACATGCAACTTTAAATAATCCTGAATCGGAAAGTCTTCACATTACCGACCTACTATCACTGATCAATTATCTAACTGGGAAAGAATAGTTTGTTTTTAGGCTTATTTTGGCGCTCATATCGGGGGTCTAGGCCACCCTCGCCCCCCCCCCCCCCAACCCTCTTCCACGTCACTCAATTCTTAGTCAACCGGGATTTCATATTTAAATTCTTACGTACAAACGTACAAAGGCCGCTGGCGCCAGAGCGGGGCCGAATCCGACTCGAATGCCTCCTGGACAATAATCACAAGAAGCTATGGGAGAGACATACGTATTTCCTTGGTGCTCCAACCAGAACCGCTGAGTAACATCTCCCGCCCACCCTCGTGTATACAGCCACTGTTCTTGCATCTGGATTACCTTTGGCTGCTGCAGGCCCATGAGAGTGTCGACACCACATGACTGCATGATCTGGAAAGATATACTTACAAGCGTACGGTAAACCCAGACGGGTTAATTTTCCTGATTTTGAAAATTAATGGATAAAAAAATGTTTCGTTCAAAATGTCAAGCATTTTCGCATTGGGGCCCTTGGCTCCGGGTATGACTTTCTAAAATGTACCACTGGATAAACAAATAGAGCCCAATGCAGAGTCTGTTCCCGTTTACCTCTTTCCCTACCTATTTCTTTGGTGCTCCAAGCAGAATCGCTGAGTAAAATCTCCCGCCCACCCTCCTGCAGCCATTTTTCTTGCATCCAGTGCATGACGTCATATTTGAATATTCATGAATTGTAGAATCCTCACATATCGTCTTCACCCGCCTGTCGCGCATTTTAAAATTCTGCGGTGGTTGTTACGGACATCTTAGATCCCAATAGGTCATACTTGATGTTAATTATATTTGTTTTCGTTCTCATGGGGTCTTTAACAGCCGAAGCTGTTACCATAAGCTCGCACAGTTCTCGCTCCTAAGAAGTCTGGCATGGTAGAGCACCGTTCGACTACCATTAGCTCACCTGTAGGGACTAAGAAATGTCTTTGCTTGAGACTCGACCCGGGTATCATGAATCTGTATTGTAGGGATGTCAGGACTTCGCTTCGCCACGGGGTCGCTTGCCCAAAACGAATTCGCAAAGACTGACTCCGAGAATCTGGTTATACGCCTACCATACGATGTCGCCATCTAACGGCTGCATTTGCAAACAACAAATCACTCCTGGGTTGAGAGAGACCGCAAGCCAAGTCGTAGGACACCCCCCTCCCCCCCCCCCCCACTCCCGCCCTCCCACCCCGGTCAGTTGCCCCCAGACAAGCTCCCTCCGCAGACAATTGCCTCTCTGTCGATCCCACCCTCTGGACACCCCTCCCCCGCCCACAAACACGGACCACTCCCCCCTCCCCCGACATTCCCCATCCCCAAAACGTTCATTTATTTCGCAAGCCATCAACATGGGTTAATCCTGTACAAATCCCTCTTCATTCGAAAGATATGATTTCATTGGCTACAATAAACTATACGAATATGGACGTTGTTAAACAGCATGATGACGCATTCAAATACGGGTGGGGGCCCGGGGCGGGGGGGGGGGGGGGGGCGCAGTTCGAGAATACGCTTTTCATTTAACCGTGGACTGGGAATGAGGAAATAATTCTCCCTAAACTCGGAATTAAGTATTAGCCGACCGTCGTGATCAAGGATTTTCATTAATCGTGAACTGGGAATTTTAATATTAGATAACCGTGAATCGGGAAATCGAGAATTATTTCCCTCGCCCCGCCCCAAATACGTTCACAGTGAGTTTAAATTTGTAATTTAATGTCAACGTCGGTATTACGATTTCTCACCTTTATTTAACCACACGAGTCAATGCAATACCTTTCGATTGACTTTATATTACATTGAAAGTTCAGATTCTACCTTGATAGAACCTGGCCAAAAAAATGCTAAAAAATTCGGTTTGTAAATTTGTTATCGAATGGTATGGCCGTTTAGACCTTATACAAATCACCTCAACCAATACTTATGGTTTACTGGGATGCACTGTAACAGGGCTAGACAACTGACAATTTAAAACCTTTGTTCTAATATGACATCTCAAGTCACTATTGACATTTTTCAGAGTATATATTTTATTGTGATCTAGCATAAAAATAACTGTATGTAGTTGTCAGAAGCTAAATGCGTCAAATCCCATCCTCCTCGTTGGAAGGTGCTGTCAAAACCCATAATTTGGCATAGAGACGTTATGACTTGTACCGTGTTTGCCTCAACTGACACAGGGCGCATTTCTTTGGTATCCCAACGGTGGACCGAATACGCACATTACACATCGGTATACCGCCCGACACTTCTTTCACCCGGGTCAAGTGCGCACGCATCCATGCGGTATGCCGATGTACCCCGTTCAAAAAAGACACTCGGGACATGTGTGGCGGCTGATTGGAAAATGACTGCCTGGAACCCGCCCACCTTGTTTCAAACAATGTCAATTTGTGAACAGGAAGAGACCGTCCAGGATAAATATAGCCACTGCCATGTGCCATTTAAAGGAGCTGACTAAACTAAATGTTAGAAACAAGACCCGCTCGGACAGATTGAACCACAAATGGAACTTCTTGATAAAAATACCAGTTTGGTTAAAAGGTTTTTATATTTCGCCATCGAAACACAGGGCTGCGCACTCCGTGCGGTACGACAAGTAAGGATTTAAACTTGGCGGATTTGTCAAGGACGCGTGCAGTTTTGAAGCGGAAGTGGGGTGTGGTTCGCCGCGATCAAGAGCAGTCCCGCATGATAATATTAAACTCTGAACGACGATTCTTCTCAGATAAGTGGGGATAACCCGAAAATATCGATGCATTATAATTATCTTTTATTTATCAATATTTTATACCATTTAGATTGTGTTGCTATTTCCAAAGTAAGGATAATTATTTGGTGGTTATCCCTGCAACAAACGGAAGTAGTTCGATGTGACCAGTGTCGTACCGTAGCAAGTTCCGAGTGACAAAAAATGTGCGCGGAGGTCGATCGTGCTCCGGTACGCAGCCCAGATACGAAGGCATCTTGCCAAGCTCCCCGCACGGTGGCGCTAGGCGACATGCAACAGAGATATAATGGAGCCCCAGCGGAGTGGGTCGAAGGCGAGAGTGGCTGCAGTCTCTTGGGTAGAGATACTGCAACCACTGTACGAGCGCATCTTGCTTCGAAACATATCATGTTTTCATTGACTAATGCAGATGAATATTTGCTACGCATATGGTCATAATGGCTGAGAACGCAACATAATGCATTATAATAATTCTACAATTTTATCTAATATATCATAATGATCTGTATCATGAATTAAGTTTTTTTATGATGGTAATCATACCATTAATGGTACAGTACATTACTTAATATCATCAAAGACCTTGCTATGATCATAATGTTCAGTACTACAAAATTACTTAAATAACATTAGATTGAAATTTCAGATTCTAAATAAACAGAATCTGGCCAAAAAAATGAACAAAATTTGTCGGTTTGTTCGTTTGTTTGTCTGTATGTTACCGCAAAATAGGGCCGCGTCGAAGTTATAACAATCAAGTCAACCCATGCTTATGGTGTACTGATACACAGTCTAAGATGGCTAGAAACTGAAACTATACGCATTCGTTTTTAAGCAAAACTCTACATGTCCCCTGTTCAATTTTCAAAACCTGTCATTTATTATTTATTAGTCAATAAATATGTTTTTTTTCCACAAGAGACGATTGCCTTTCCAGGGCCCAACTTCTTTTCAAAAGGGCGAGGCTACTCGCCAGACCGCTTGTAAATAATGGTACGTTATGACGTTACATAATGATGTTATTGACCAGACTGTCATGTTGATTGCATACCCCTTACAAGACATCATGTCACACCCGACATAATATATTAATTATGATGTTAATTGCCCGTTTGTCGGCTGAAGTGCTTACTTAGGAAGCTGGTAGGTGGTGATTAATGATGTATACATTGTGACATTATTCAACTGGTAATGCATGGGTGTGTCCATGGGGGGTGTGAGGGGGGCGGGGGGGGATACATGGGCCACGTTCAGACCCTAACCTATAGCTGTGCTCCCCCTCCCTCCCCGCGGTCGTCAAAAAAATAATGGACCCCTTGGTCGCAAATTTGGTTCAGTTCAGTTCATTTTGTTATTGTGCCCCTTTTAAAGGATTCCTGCACACGCCCCTTTAATGGGTCTGAGCAGGGTAACCGATTCAGAGATGTATGTGTGAAGGGGTTGGGGGAGGGCAGAGGTATTATTCCCCCACCATTTCACCAGTCGTCACGTCTTCGGCCCGTCCACGATAGACATTATTTTTTTCAATGAGGGCCATAAACTTAACATTGCCGCACGAGCGCTAACTCCGTTAGTGAGGCGACGACAGTCCTATGTATAATACATGGGACGCCCGCCGTGTGCTGACTGACACATTACTGATTGTGACCAACGGAGGTGAGCGCTCGGTGGTCGGTGATAATATGTGGGCAGTACTTAGCCCTGTTTCTATGGCTAAACCTGGCTGTAGGACAGAAATCGTACCGGGTCTGTTTACAGCTCATGCAGACACAGCCTGCATAATGCAGAAGCGCAATTATTCGCAATTAAATATGTTGGCCTATATGTTATCCATAACCTTCATTGAAAGATTGCACACGGCACAATATCCGCTTTGGTCAGAGCAACCCATTCTTAGCGTAGTACTGATAAAGAAATTGCAGAACACGATTTTTTCGGACTCTCACATCTAATTATATAAATTAGGTCAAACCTTTTTTTGGACCGCAATCATAATTCGATCATACAAAATATAGTTAAATATTATTACACCAAAACACTGCATATTCTGTCCTAAAAATAGTAGGCTTTCGGACACATTCTGGCATTACCACAAACAGGGATGATATCGACAGTGTAAATCTCAAATCTCAAATCTCAAATCTTTCACTAAAGATATTAGTCTATACAAATTTTCCTTACTTCATAAAACAATATGTTTCAATTAGCTATAAATAAAATAACTAAATAAGTATATATTCTACGGATATCTGGTCATAATTCATGTACAAATGCAACACCATGCATTTAAATACACTCACAATATTATCCAGTATGACAGACGTGAATCGCAGCTGGAATGACCAATTTAATTCGTTGTTTAAAGCAGTCTACCTACATGCGCCATCTTAGATATTTTACATTTTTGAATCAAGATTAAAGTATAAACAAATTTTGATGCATATATTGTATATCTCGTTACGTCTATAAAACGACAGTTTCAACATAAAACTGGGCATACTATTTTATCGTGCGCGGACGTCCTAGCGAGCCGGGGTCGACATCACACAGAATACCGAAGAGCGAACAAGCGCGCAGGGATACAAAGACGGCCACCAACTTCTGCTCCGGTGAACACATTGGATTCTCTCCGGATAGCCCACAGGCTTTCAAGATTTAAATTCACCGCAGAATATACTTATTTGACATGGAGAAGAGGTTGGTTATAAAATGTACAGAATTTTTTAAAAATAAGTAAAAAAACAATTTACAGCACATATCACCAAATTAGCTGCTTGGTGTATGGGTGATCCGTTAAGCCACGATCCAGACGGAGGTTTCTGGGTCGGGGAAGGTGGCGAGATCTGCGCCCTCCAGGAGGCAGCAGTGAGCGGTCGCCCGGTCGTACTCGAACCCCCGACCGATGGCCCTAGAGGACTGGACGGCGCACTCGATTTGGCTCCGGACGGAGAGACAGAGGATGCGGACGGCCGGGTCACTCACGGCCCTGCCAGCGGCACCCAGCGTGTAGGTCTTCGTCACATAAATGACCTTCTCTGGTGCTGCATGTAGGTGGGATGGGGGGTGGGGGGGATGTAGCATGAAGCATGGTTAACTGGTATGCAGGCAAACTCATTGTCCATATAAATAGTCGGCGTAATCGAGATATGTAAGTCTGTTTCCTATTGCAACCATTTCACGACTCCTATATAATGATTTTTAATGCGTTTTTTTTTCGAGATTTCCGTGTGGTTAATTCGCCTGATAACGTGAAATAGAAAATAAAATGAGATATATATACGTATTCATATCTTTTTACACCCGAAAGCCCAATAAACCGTAGTAGTGCCAGAGTTTTGATGACCTAAAGGGCCAAGAGCGGATCCAGGGGGGGGGGGGGGCGGTCCAGGGAGCGCCCAGGGGGTCCGAACCCCTCCCCCTGTTTTGAGGAAGAAAGGCAAAATTTAGGCCATCAATTTTGTTCAGAGCCCCGCCCCCCGGTCGCAAGTTTGGACCCCCCCTTTTCAAATTCGTGGATCCTTTTTGTTTGGCGTAAAAGGCGTTTGGCGTAAAAGGAGCAACCGCAACGGGCGGAACATTTCTCTTCCATGTAGTCTCTCGGAGACAAGGGAGGAATTCGCATAGAAAGATTGGGGGGGGGGGGTGGCTGGTGCGCTGCGCAACATTTGACTTCCTCAAACAAACCCTAAATACATTCTGCACCAATCGCGCCCAGCAAGGGGGTGCGACTCGCTTTAGGGTGCTGAGGGGCGACTCGGTTTAGGGGGGGGGGGAGGAGGCGCAACCATAGTCTAAAGCGGTTTAGGGTGGCGGGCGCCCCCCGGTACCACTCTGGTTCCGCCACCGTCAGCACAGACGCTCATTACATATTTAATTAACGCTACCGTCTGACAATAATTACCCTTCGTCGCCGAATCCGCAGTTGTCACGTCGGTGTCCACAGTTGTCGGTTGGACGGTTGTGACGTCATCTTCTGTATAATGAATTCACCACGCACGTTAATTGTTATCAGGTTATGTTATTACGCCATTAATCGAATATATTTTAAGTGTGCCAGTTTTACGCCATCACGAGTACAGATCGTAGTCAGTTGCCGCACGGACACGGACTTTATAATTGATAATAATTATTGATCTGTTTTAGGACGCACGCTTTATGCACCGATAGGTGGCAATATATTATTGTTATATTTACCCTCTGTCTCCGATATAGCCTCCGTTGTCATACCGGAGTACACAGTGATCGGTTCCATTGTGGTGACCTCCTCTGTATAATGAATATTCACGTTGTTAATATTCCTTCATATTCATTAGTATTAATATTCATGTTAATACTCTGTACATGATGCGTCGAAACCATAGAATATATTAAAGCTGCCGATATAGCAATTTCCAACGCACATAATAAAATTCAATGTATTGTTTTCGAGAATTATTGGTTGCATTATCTGATTTTGTTCCGGTTAGCCCTTTAATAAGGCAGGCGTTACCAGATATAGTTTGACATAAAACGGCAACCCGCCCCCGCCCCCCTAAATATATCATCAAAGATATCCTTGATGACTTTCAACAATATGTCCTTTGATTTATTGCAAGCTATACATCAACATAGTTATTATACATCGTTACTATCTATAAGATTTTAAAGAAAATGTGTTTTTCTAGAGAGTTATTACTGTAATAGCATAGCAGATAAGTGCCATAATCGTTCATATTGTCATACACGCACCATCATTTTCACGGAGCTACCATTTAGACCACATAGTCCGAAAACAAAGTAAGAAATTCCAGAAATTATTTCTTTGAATATGACGCAAGGAATTATGCGAATATATTAGACATTTCTCTTTATATTAATATCTACAGAATAGGATAAACCAGTGAAGTATAAATGGTATCATCTGACAATAATTACCCTTCGTCGCCAGGTTATGTTACTACGACATTAATCGAATTTATTTTAAGTGTTTCAGGTTTACGCCATCACGAGTACATATCATAGTCAGTTGCCGCACGGACACAGACTTTATAATTGATAATAACAATGGATCTGTTTTAGGACGCACGCTTTATGCACCGGTAGGTGGCAATCTATTATTGTTATATTTACCCTTTGTCTCCGATATAGCCTCCGTTGTCATACCGGAGTACACAGTGATCGGTTCCATTGTGGTGACCTCCTCTGTATAATGAATATTCACGTTGTTAATATTCCTTCATATTCATTAGTATTAATATTCATGTTAATACTCTGTACATGATGCGTCGAAACCATAGAATATATTAAAGCGGCCGATATAGCTTTGTTAAGGCAGGCGTTACCAGATATAGTTTGACATAAAACGGTAACCACCCCCCACCCCCGCCCCCAGACATAGCGCAAGTGCACCCACACGTCTCCATGGAAACGCGAAGAGCACTTGCACCAACTCCCGCAGGCATGAATTTTGGAGACACGATATTACACAAGGAAGTCATATTTCAAGATATCATTCTTTGTATGACGTCATATTCATTATTATATCATCAAAGATATCCTCGATGACTTTCAACAATATGTCCTTTGATTTATTGCAAACTATACATAGTTAATATACATCATTGCTATCTATAAAATTTCAAAGATTTTTTTTTTTAGAGAGTTATTACTGTAATAGCATAGCAGATAAGTGCCATAATCGTTCATATTGTCATACAAGCACCATCATTTTCACGGAGCTACCATTTAGACCACATAGTCCGAAAACAACGTCAGAAATTCCAGAAATTATTTATTTGAACATGACGCAAGGAAAATAGGCGAATATATTAGGCCTTTTTGTTTATATTAATATTTGCAGAATGGGAAAAGTAATTGCTAAACCAGTGATGTATAAATGGTATCGTCCGACAATAATTACCCTTCGTCGCCGAAACCTCAGTTGTCACATCGGTGTCCACAGTTGTCGGTTGGACGGTTGTGACGTCATCTTCTGTGTAATGAATTCACCACGCACGTTAATTGTTATCCGTTTTTGTTACTACGGCATTAATCGAATTTATTTTAGGTGTTTCAGTTTTACGCCATCACGAGTACATATCATAGTCAGTTGCCGCACGGACACGGACTTTATAATTGATAATAATAATTGATCTGTTTTAGGACGCACGCTTTATGCACCGGTAGGTGGCAGTACATTATTGTTATATTTACCCTCTGTCTCCGATATAGCCTCCGTTGTCATACCGGAGTACACAGTGATCGGTTCCATTGTGGTGACCTCCTCTGCATAATGAATGTTCACGTTATTAATATTCATTCATATTCATTAATATTCATGTTAGATCTAATACTCTGTACATGACTCGTCGAAAGCACAGAATATATTAAAGTTGCCGATACAGCCATTTTCACGCACCAAATGACATTCCACGTATTGTTTTCGAGAATTATTGGTTGCATTAACTGATTATGTCCTGGTTAACTCTTTTATAAAGCAGGCGTTACCAGATATAGTTTGACATAAAATGGCAACCACTCCCCCCAGGCATAGCGCAAGTGCCCCCACACGTCTCCATGGAAACGTGAGGAGCACTTGCACCAACTCCGTCAGGCATGACTTTTGGAGACACGATATTACACAAGGAAGTCATATTTCAAGTTGTCATTCTTCTATACATCATTGCTATCTACAAAATTTCAAAGAATTTTTTTTCCTACAGAGTTATTACTGTAAAAGCATAGCAGAAAAGTGCCATAATCGTTCATATTGTCATACAAGCACCAACAAATTTTCACCGAGCTACCATTTGGACCACGCAGTTCGAAAACAACGTTAGAAATTCCAGAAATTATTTCTTTGAATATGACGCAAGGATAATATGCGAATATATTAGGCCTTTTTGTTTATGTTAATATCTGCAGAATAGGAAAAGTAATTGATAAACAAATGAAGTATAAACGCTACCATCGGACAATAATTACCCTTCGACGCCGTGTCCACAGTGGTCGCTTGGACTGTTGTGACGTCATCTTCTGTATAATGAATTCACCAGGCACGATCATTATTAATATTAGGTTATGTTACTACGGCCGCAATCGAACTTCTTTTGAGTGTGAGTTTTACGCCATCAGGAGTAACGTTACAGATCATAGTTGCCGCATGGACAACGACTTTATAATTGAAAATAACAATAGATTTGTTTTAGGACGCATGGTTTATGCACCGGTAGATGGCAATATACTATTGTTATAATTACCCTTTGTCTCTGATATAGCCTCCGTTGTCATACCGGTGTACACCGGGGTCGGTTCCATTGTGGTGACCTCCTCTGTATAATGCATATTCACGTTATTAATATTCATTCACATTCTTTAGTATTAATATTCATTCACATTCATTAGTATTAATATTCATTCATATTCATTAGTATTAATATTCATTCATATTCATTAGTATTAATATTCATTCATATTCATCAGTATTAATATTCATTCATATTCATTAGTATTAATATTCATTCATATTCATTAGTATTAATATTCATTCGTATTCATTCGTATTAATATTCATTCATATTCATTACTATTAATATTCATTCATATTCATTCATATTCATTAGCATTAATATTCATGTTAATACTCTGATTGATAAAGTATAAACGCTACCATCGGACAATAATTACCCTTCGTCGCCGTGTCCACAGTTGTCGGTTGAACTGTTGTGACGTCATCTTCTGTATAATGAATTCACACACCTTAATTGTTACGAGACATGGGAAAAAACAAGTCAAGATGTTTTTGGTCATATGAGTATCGGCAGAATGAGAAAAGTAATTGATAAACCAGTGAGGTATAAATGGTATGGTCTGACAATATTTACCCTTGGTCGCCGAAACCGCAGTAGTCACATCGGTGGCCACACTCGTCGGTTGCATTGTTGTGACGTCATTTTCTGCAAAATGAATTCACACACGTTAATTACTTTACTCACAGGGAAGAAATAGAAAGGGTGCAAACGAGATTTTGCAAAAGTGTACTCGGAGGTTCGTCGAAAACGTCTAATGTAGCAGCGATCGGCGAATGTGGTCGGCTGCCAATGAGCGTTTATTATATGATAAAATGTATCAAGTACTGGATACGAATTGTGTTAGATTATGATAGATCGAGATATCCGAAGAGTTGCTACAATATGTTGTCCAATTTATACCAGGCAGGCAGAACCACATGGGTAACGCATGTGAAGAATTTATTATTTCGCAATGGATTTGGTGTGGTGTGGCTTAGCCAAAGTGTAGGAGATACGAACAGTGTTATATTTGAATTGAAAGCCAGACTGTCTAATATTGCAAAGCAAACTTGGATAGAAGAGTCTCAAGCTTTAACAAAGTTAGATACTTATTGTGAAATTAAATCATTATTAGAACCAGAAATGTATTTACATGTAATTAACCACAGGCGACACAGGATAGCCCTTGCCAAGCTGCGTTGTAGTAATCATAGACTTGCTGTCGAGAGAGAGAGGGGTCAGAAGGAACGAAGCCAAAGATTTTGTTTATACTGTAAGAGTAAGGGAATCGATATATTGGAAGATGAATACCACTTTGTGATGATATGCGGGTTATATAAAGAACTCCGCATAAAATATTGAACTAGCTTTAACTTTCCAAGCCAAGTAAAATTTATTACACTTATGCGCTCCACGAATACTCTATTCTTGAATAACCTAGGTGCATTCTGCTACCATGCAGCAAAATTACACTGTTTAAATCTTAAGTAGCGTGCAACTTATTATGCAAATGTTTGTATATGTTCCATGGGCCCGTGGCCCGAAAGTGCAATAATTGTTACTATACATAGAAAAAACTAAGCCAAGATGTGTTTGTTCGTTTTTGATCGTATTAATATCGGCAGGATGAGAAAAGTAATTAATAAACCAGTAACGTATAAAGCCTACGTATGCCTTAACCTGGTCACCGAAACCTCCGCTATTATACCTGTGTATACAGTGAGTGGTTCCACAGTTGTGACCACACAGATGAAATATGTAGAGGCTGTTCATACAGTAACTTCCCCTCCCTATGTAATGACCTTCAGAACTATTTTTCAGGAATTTATGGGTCTGTTTAGCCGACATTGCCACGAAGGGGGTGTGTGCTATCATATCTTTAATCTTCAGAACAAGCTCGGGGGAGGAGGGGGGTGGGGGTACTATTATACAAAACTGATGAAGGGGATGCGCGAGTGCCTTTATGCCGGAGAGAGCGGATATTTGTGATGCGTAAAACGCCCCGTGGCGGTGTAGAAGAGAGGGCTTTAGCGCGGAACCCCCCCAAACTCAGCAATGTATTAAGAACCCCACCCCCCCCCGCCCACCGGGAGTGCAAGGGTGCCCGAATATGGCTGACGCAGTACTCCAAAAAGCCACACATTCCCAATATATATTTGTATTAATGCAATACGTATTTAAATAAATGATTACCATTAAAATGACCTCAAATTTTCCCAATGCAGTACTGCTGTATAAACAGGCCTCAGCGCTTTTGTATAACATTACCATGAGTAGGACGAGTACAGTCAGGGTTGCTTGATGCGTGCGGACACATCATTGTTATCAGAGATCGATATGGGGAATGTTTGTTTTATACGGCGTCATATTAATTAATATTCATCGAAGTCTCCATTCTCACAATATTTACCTGTTGTCGCCGAAATCTCTGACGTCACACCGGTTGACACAGTCGTCGGTTGAAATGTTGTCACGTCGGGATCTGCATTAAGAATTCAACACGTGTTACTTCTGTGTTTTTGCTTAGTATTAACATCTGCATGATGACAATCGTCATGTTAGTTGATGCGAACGCATCAGAAAAGATGTTTAAAAACACGGTTTATAGAATTTTTTTAATAATAACCAATGAACTAATGCGTGATGTTATTTACCCTTGGCCGTCGAGACATCCGCGTCCGTAGCGGTGTACAGGAGCGGCGTAAACACTGTTGTGACGTCATCAACTGCGTATTATAAGGCGTCACATACATTCAATTTCACACTCGATACGTCGAAACGATACAGTATATTAACGCTGTCAAATGTCCACCTACAAAATGATATTCAAGGTGGGTTTTTTTTCGTCATATTGTCTGATCTTGTTCGTTTTTAACTCTTTAAGAAATGCATTCGTTGTTATCATATGAAAGGGCAAAACAAGTCCCTCGATGCCCGCCTGTTGATGAAGTGATACAGGATTATCACATATGTTTGTATTAATGAATTACATATATATTGTAAGTATTGAAGGTTTTAAGACAAGTCTTATGCCCATGATAAGATAACGGCGTGTGAACTGTTGCCTAATGTTACTCACCCTGGGTCGCCAAGGCCTCGGTGGTTGTACCCTTCTGCACAGTTGTCGGCTGCACTGTTGTGAAGCCATTTCCTGCGTTATGAATTAACATCTTAAATTGCATTACTACGTTACAAATAATATGTCAGAACCATTAAATAGTTAAAATTAGTTCATAGTAGATTTTCACGGGGTATATTTCCCAGAAGACTTACCAGTGGGGTTACATACATACCAGTGGGGTTACATACATTAGTAGGGGTCTGGAAGGGGTAAATGGCGACACACGACACAGGCATATTTGAAAAATCGACATTCGATATTGACCCCCAAATTCCGACACTGAGGATCTGAAAAACTGTCAACGACAAATATTTTTTAAAAGAAAGAGACTGAATATAGCCAAAACGCCACACGAAAGGTCGGGAAAAATCGACATTCGACACTGACAATTTTGATAAAACGACACTGGAAACTGGACCCCGCCCCCCCTCCAGACCCCTATTAGTCTAGTGAACTTGAATGGCAGGTGACCCGACGTAATACACAAGGAATTCACCTTTTCTCACAGGATACTTCAGTCTGGCTAAAAGCATGCATTTAGACCATGCCCTTTATTTTGTGCTCAATATTGTTTTGGCAAAAGGATGTTAAATGTTTCCCGTGAATATGGCTATATGAGGATCGCTTGAGTTCACAGTGTTTACATATTGATAACTGCAGGATGAGTAGTCATGGTTAGGTAATTAAGGCGGATACAACAGATTATTTGATATTAAAATTCTTAGATACCGATTAATAAAAATCCTTGATCACGACGGGCAGCTAATACGTAGCCTGTTCACGAAGAATTATTTTCGTCATTCCCAGTTTACGATAAAATGAAAACCCCTTTCCCGAGGAACGGAAATATCCCTTGCCCATCCCTATATTAAAGACACCTTCACTATAGTTCATGATAGAAGGCAATAACCAGTATACCAGTGAATCATATTGCGTGACAACATTTACCTTGTGTAGCGGAAGCATCGGTCGTCATGTCGGTGGACACAGTCGTCGCTTGCACTGTCGTGACAGCGTCCGCTATATTTATAATCCATTCTAGCTGCTTATTATTACTTACATGATCATGGAATATATCATGCGTTTGTATTTAACTTCATGATGCATATGTATCGACGCATGTATGCACTTAATTAATTGTCATCCCGGGCGATTTAGTATAAAACTTTCTTTGAAGTGGGGTTAAATATCGCACTGACATACGGCGCCCATCTTGTTAGGTTGCCAGGGTAACAAGGTTACCAATAGTGACGATAACTATGGCAACAACACTACATATATCCCGATACAGCTCAAGCTTACACAATAGCATTACTCACCCATTACCATGACTACACATAGACTGAGGATGAGAGCCAGACTTCGCGACATTGTTTATCTTAACAATTATTTCCTGCGAGTCGTGTCCTGGTTGTTGACGTCCTGGCTGTCTGGCACGGGAATGGAGCTAGGGTACCGCGAGAGTTTGCTTTCTGCCAGTGAATCCTCTCGTTAATTGTCTCGGACACACAAGTCGTGGCGTGTCAGACAATACGTCACACGGACCGATACTGTAACACCGACTGATGAAGTGCTGCAAGTTTTTTTAACTACTTGCCGAGAGAGCTACTAAATAAATCATAAATGATGATGGAGACTTATCAGTGACTGCGCTCAGAGCCAGGGTGGTTGATGATGGCGGGTACTCAGGCAATTACTGTGACCTTAGTTCCTTCAATAGTTTGACACGTGTGCCAAGATAAATCAAGCGTCGTCAAAGCAAATGCGTTGGTAACAAACGATACACTAATCAGTTTCCGTCGATGAGCAGTCAAAACAAGTATAATGTATATCCTTGGTCTAACGTCGAGATTGCAACCCACTTTATCGCCACGCAGGCCGTTACTCAATTGTGTTTCGCATTGGTGGTTTCTCACTAACTCATGCATGGGCGTGTCTAATCGATTCTCGTCTATCCTCTGGCCTGGCACTTGGTATATATTATACATGTCACCTGGGAATGCCGTAATAGAGTGTCTGGCGTGTGCCTAGCCCTGAAACATGCCTCTCTGGGCACGCAGCGTGCCCAGAGAGGCATGTTTCAGGGCTAGTGTGTGCCATGCTTGAGGTTCTGGTCTATATTATTTCTATACATCTCAATATAGACGGGGGGGGGGGGGGGGATACCTGTTCCGATCTCCGCGATTGGCATCCAGGAATTCTTGGAGATTCGCAATCAGCTGTTGGCAATTTTTGGGAATCGTTATCCCTACATTTCCTGATTCAACGCGAAAACCCTTTGCCTATTTACCGCCATCCGTTATAGCAGTCTGCGAATTCCTTGATATCACCATTGAGGCGTTTTTTCGCGCCCAGCTTTAAAATGTCCTAATCTTAGAGATTCGATATTGCTCTCCCTAATTTTTGGGGATTCGCGATTCAGATGGGGTATTCCCCCCACCCCCTACCTCCAATATACGCCTATGGTGCTGTCTCATCACAGGAAAATGACTGACAGATGTGCATGTTATGCTTGTATCGCTTGGATTTTTCCAGACGCTTCTATTTTAATTCAGTTTCACTTGATCTCCTTATCTTGACAGGAAGTTTATTAAAAGGTTTAAAAGGGCACGGCGCGGTAGCTAGTAGCTTGTTATTTACTGATCACATCGCAGCAAAAAAAAAGATGTCTCTAGGCTCTTTTTCAAAATGCAAGGTTGAATATCCCCACCCCTCAATTCAAATTTAGCATTGCCTCTTATGGGATTTCAGTATTCAAGAACTTTAAAACCAAAACAAAAAAACACGGTTTAACATCTTGCTTTTGGCACAAGGCGTACTTTGTTACATGCTTACGAGAATAATACAATAATATAGGTCATCCCGCTAGTTTATTTTTGCAATGTCAGCTTCAGCCATCCTACCCAAAGCCCATGTGGAAAATAAGTTGTCACTCACGGAATTTCGTTGATAAATAAAAAATCCCCTACAAAAAGGTCCTGATATTTTTATTTACTAATATTTTCTGTTACTTACATTGGATTAATATTGAGATAGCGAGAAGAAAAAGTTAAGCCTTTAAAAAAAGTCAAAAGTAAAAGTCAAAAGTAAAAATATAGTTAAAAATTAACGAATAATAAAGTTACTCATGCAGGAATTTCCACCTACATTGTGATTTTCTTGTGGAGAAAACACTGGAACACAATATCTTAATGTTAAGTCTATACCAAATAGAAATATTGTCATATTGTAAAAGGCAAAAACGGCAGCGATGCCCACATTTTGATGACGTAGTACACAAGAAAGCTTTCTTGTGTTCTTATACACTTCATTGCAATTCGAAACATTCTTAAAGTTTCTCCTGGTAAATATCGCTGAATGAGTAACTTTTAGTTTTATATTAACGCAATGTTCTCTCTTTAGAAGCGTACATTAAATGCTAGTAATCATCTTTACCTTACAGAAATATCATCAATAAAATATGCATACACATTTTAGATAAACATATACAAATGACACTTTAACATATAATATAAGAACAACATATCTATACCTTCAGAAACATAGGAAACATAGGAAACAACATAAAGAGGATAAAGGGCGGATCCGGAAAAATCTGGATAGGGGGGGCGGTTTCAGGGTCGGATCCAGCTATGTTGGATAGGGGGGCGGTTTCAGGGTCGGATCCAGATATGTTGGATAGGGGGGGCGGTTTCAGGGTCGGATCTAGATATGTTGGATAGGGGGGGGGGCGGTTTCAGGGTCGGATCCAGCTATGTTGGATAGGGGGGCGGTTTCAGGGTCGGATCCAGCTATGTTGGATAGGGGGGGGGGGCGGTTTCAGGGTCGGATCCAGATATGTTGGATAGGGGGGGGCGGTTTCAGGGTCGGATCCAGATATGTTGGATAGGGGGGGGGGCGGTTTCAGGGTCGGATCCAGCTATGTTGAATAGGGGGGGCGGTTTCAGGGTCGGATCCAGCTATGTTGGATAGGGGGGGCGGTTTCAGGGTCGGATCCAGATATGTTGGATAGGGGGGGCGGTTTCAGGGTCGGATCCAGATATGTTGGATAGGGGGGGGGCGGTTTCAGGGTCGGATCCAGCTATGTTGAATAGGGGGGGCGGTTTCATGGTCGGATCCAGCTATGTTGGATAGGGGGGGGGGGTTCAGGGTCGGATCCAGCTATGTTGGATAGGGGGGCCGGTTTCAGGGTCGGATCCAGCTATGTTGGATAGGGGGGGTGCGGTTTCAGGGTCGGATCCAGCTATGTTGGATAGGGGGGGGCGGTTTCAGGGTCGGATCCAGATATGTTGGATAGGGGGGGCGGTTTCAGGGTCGGATCCAGATATGTTGGATAGGGGGGGCGGTTTCAGGGTCGGATCCAGCTATGTTGGATAGGGGGGGCGGTTTCAGGGTCGGATCCAGATATGTTGGATGGGGGGGGGGGTTACAGGGTCGGATCCAGCTATGTTGGATAGGGGGGGCGGTTTCAGGGTCGGATCCAGATATGTTGGATAGGGGGGGCGGTTTCAGGGTCGGATCCAGATATGTTGGATAGGGGGGGGGGGGTTTCAGGGTCGGATCCAGCTATGTTGAATAGGGGGTGCGGTTTCAGGGTCGGATCCAGCTATGTTGGATAGGGGGGGCGGTTTCAGGGTCGGATCCAGATATGTTGGATGGGGGGGGGGGGGGTTACAGGGTCGGATCCAGATATGTTGGATGGGGGGGGTTACAGGGTCGGATCCAGCTATGTTGAATAGGGGGGGCGGTTTCAGGGTCGGATCCAGATATTTTGTTAGGGGGGGGCGGTTTCAGGGTCGGATCCAGGTGTGTTGGATAGGGGGGGCGGTTTCAGGGTCGGATCCAGATATGTTGGATAGGGGGGGGGGCGGTTTCAGGGTCGGATCCAGCTATGTTGAATAGGGGGGGCGGTTTCAGGGACGGATCCAGCTATGTTGGATAGGGGGGGGGGGTTTCAGGGTCGGATCCAGCTATGTTGGATAGGGGGGGCGGTTTCAGGGTCGGATCCAGATATGTTGGATGGGGGGGGGGTTACAGGGTCGGATCCAGCTATGTTGGATAGGGGGGGCGGTTTCAGGGTCGGATCCAGATATGTTGGATGGGGGGGGGTTTCAGGGTCGGATCCAGATATGTTGGATAGGGGGGGCGGTTTCAGGGTCGGATCCAGCTATGTTGGATAGGGGGGGGGGCGGTTTCAGGGTCGGATCCAGATATGTTGGATAGGGGGGACCGGTTTTGGTTTACATATGTTAAATGGTATAAATTTCGGCCGTAAAAGGGGGGCCGGGGCCGGGTCGGTCCCCCCCCCCCCCCCCACTGGATCCGCCCCTGGTCAAATTGTTAGATATGGCACATTGTGGTACGTCTGTTTAACTTCCGGGCGTCAGCAGAAATAACAGACTGTGTCGGTATCACTTTCGGTAGTTAGATAGTGGCACACTTTCGGTGCTGGGACGACATGGCACACTGTCTACATCATTTCCGGTCCTCGTCAGAGATGGCACACATAGTCTGAATCCTCTCCGGTGTAGCCGGCACATCTACCAACGACACATCAACGACACTGGTAAACCAACTGCAAACAATAGTTTGGAGCAGCTTATTATGGCATTTGCTCTTATTGCTGTCGCGTATCTACATATGTATCAGCTACGTTTCAGTTCGATTTTTTTAATATTACACAATGATGCAAATGTTCAGCAAGAAAATATTATGAAAATCTAAACGCAACAGTCTTAATGGCTTACATTAAAAGTTCAACTGTTTGTCCTGTGTCGACAAAGTACCGTAATATATAGTTAAAAAGAGGACTCTACCGAGTGTGAAGTAATCGTGGATGCCTCGTTCCTGTCGGCTCCACCAGATGGCGTCCTTGATGGCATGCAGCACGGCGACACTCAGAGAGATCGGGGGTTCGCCTATGGCTGGAGTCAGGGAATATACGCAGAGTATATTATTGATCTGGCGACACTCAGACAGATCTGGGGTTCGCCTATTGCTGGAGTCAAGAAATATATACAGAGTTAGAGTACATTATTGATTTGGCAACACTCAGACAGAGCTATAAGTGAGATGACCACTGACCTCTAGGGGGCGGCACACCGGTCAAGATATATAGTAACTAGACCCCTAGAGGTGAGTTGACCTCTGACCTTTGGTGGGCAGGACGCCGGTCAAGACATATAATAACTAGACCCCTAGAGGTGAGTTGACCTCTGACCTTTGGTGGGCAGGACGCCGGTCAAGACATATAATAACTAGACCCCTAGAGGTGAGTTGACCTCTGACCTCTAGTGGGCAGGACGCCGGCCGGGTTGCTGGAGTCCTTCAGGAAGTATACGTTCATCTCTCGCGGGATGTCCCAGTTGGTCGGCACCTTGTACTCCTGTGTGGGAGGGGGAGGCGAGACCGTTTGTGACAAACTGACATTTCCCAGTCACTGTCTAGACATAATCATTACAAAGGCGAACATAGGCATCCTGCTTCGTGCACCTTACTTTGTTTGCTTCACTTCACCCTAAGGATGAAGGAAGAGAGAAGCCATGTCGCCGGGAATAATCCCATATTCTTTGCAAATAAAACACATTATAACTTTATCCTTCACAAACATAGACCGTCGCATACACTTGAAACACGCACCGGCCGTATGAGCTCGGCTGACAAAGCGCTCACGACAAAAACCGACCTCGCTACCTACGAGACCCCTCTACCGAGCCAGGCGGTGGCCGCCACTTTGTTTTGGCAGGTTTTAATTACCCTTAAGTGGTAAATCACCGCTACAGTCAACCACACGGGGCTTGAAACCGTAAGTAAACTGTAAGATAATTCTTTGCAAAATATGCAATATGAGCATTGCCGAGAGAGGTTTGGGGATCTGTGACGAGTACGGTGTGTACTGACCCAGGTGCTGGCTGTCAGCAGGCGGCCGGTGTCGCGGTCGAAGACCTCTCGCTCGGTCAGCATATACCCAAGTCCCATGACGAACGCCCCCTCCACCTGGCCAATGTCCACGGCAGGGTTGATGCTGGCGACATCAAACGGAACAAACATATTAATTTCTTAACCTTTCGCCCCTACTCTCCCAACCCTGATAGTGACACTGACCTTATAGTGTCACCCCTACCCTCCCCCCCCCATGACAGTGATAACGACCTTGGAATGTCACCCTTATCCTCCCCACCCTGACCCCGACACTGACCTTGGAGTGTCACCCCTACCCTCCCCACCCTGACAGTGATACTGACCTTGGAGTGTCACCCCTATCCTCCCCACCCTGACCCCGACACTGACCTTGGAGTGTCACCCCTACCCTGCCCACCCTGACAGTGATATTAACTTTGGAGTGTCACCCCTACCCTCCCCACCCTGACAGTGATACTGACCTTGGAGTGTCACCCCTACCCTCCCCACCTTGACAGTGATACTGATCTTGGAGTGTCACCCCTACCCTGCCCACCCTGACAGTGATATTAACTTTGGAGTGTCACCCCTACCCGCCCCACCCTGACAGTGATACTGACCTTGGAGTGTCACCCCTACCCTCCCCACCTTGACAGTGATACTGACCTTGGAGTGTCCCCCCTACCCTCCCCACCCTGACAGTGATATTAACTTTGGAGTGTCACCCCTACCCTCACCACCCTGACCCCGACACTGACCTTGGAGTGTCACCCCTACCCTCTCGGTTCTGACCCCGACACTGACCTTGGTGTGTTAACCCTACCTTCCCCACCCTGACCCCAAGAATGACATTGGAATGTCACCCCTACCCTCCCACCCTGACTCAGACACTGACCTTGGAATGTCACCCCTACCCTCCCCACCCTGACTCAGACACTGACCTTGGAATTTCACCCCTACCCTCCCCACCCTGATCCCAACACTGACCTCTCTCCCACATCGAGCACCATGTCGACCTTGTTGACCTTGGTCTCGCCGGTGAGGAGGTCGACCTCCACCCCGGCCACTGCGCAGCCGCACGTGGCGTAGTTTGCCGGACCTGTGTCGGGGACCATGTGCCTGCAACGGTGGAAGAGGGAGAGGTTTATTTACAGGTTATGGGCTGCCAGGTCCACTTACAGGTAATGGGCGGCCAGGTCCACTTACAGGTAATGGGCGGCCAGGTCCACTTACAGGTTTCGGGCGGCCAGGTCCACTTACAGGTAATGGGCGGCCAGGTCCACTTACAGGTTATGGGCGGCCAGGTCCACTTACAAGTTATGGGCGGCCAGGTCCACTTACAAGTTATGGGCGGCCAGGTCCACTTGCAGGTTATGGGCGGCCAGGTCCACTTATAGGTTATCGGTGGCCAGGTCTACTTACAGGTTATGGGCGGCCAGGTCCACTTATAGGTTATGGGCGGCCAGGTCCACTTACAGGTTATGGGCGGCCAGGTCCACTTACAGGTTATGGGCGGCCAGGTCCACTTACAGGTTATGGGTGGCCAGGTCCACTTACAGGTTATGGGCGGTCAGGTCCACTTACAGGTTATGGGCGGCCAGGTCCACTTACAGGTTATGGGCGGCCAGGTCCACTTACAGGTTATGGGCGGCCAGGTCCACTTACAGGTTATGGGCGGCCAGGTCCACTTATAGGTTATCGGTGGCCAGGTCCACTTACAGGATATGGGCGGCCAAGTCCACTTATAGGTTATGGGCGGCCAGGTCCACTTACAGGTTACGGGGCGGCCATGTCCACTTACAGGTTATGGGCGGCCAGGTCCACTTACAGGTTATGGGCGGCCAGGTCTATTTACAGGTTATGGGCGGCCCGGTCTACCTACAGGTTATGGCCGGCCAGGTCCACTTACAGGTTATGGGCGGTCAGGTCCACTTACAGGCTATGGGCGGCCAGGTCCACTTACAGGTTATGGGCGGCCAGGTCCACTTACAGGTTATGGGCGGCCAGGTCCACTTACAGGTTATGGGCAGCCAGGTCCACTTACAGGTTATGGGCGGCCAGGTCCACTTACAGGTTATGGGCGGCCAGGTCCACTTACAGGTCATGGGCGGCCATGTCCACTTACAGGTTATGGGCAGCCAGGCCCATTTACAGGTTATGGGCGGCCAGGTCCACTTACAGGTTATGGGCGGCCAGGTCCACTTACAGCTTATGGGCGGCCAGGTCCACTTACAGGATATGGGCGGCCAGGTCCACTTACAGGTTATGGGCGGCCAGGTCCACTTACAGGTTAGGGGCGGCCAGGTCTACTTACAGGTTATGAGCGGCCAGGTCCACTTACAGGTTATGGGCGGCCAGGTCCACTTACAGGTTATGGGCGGCCAGGTCCACTTACATGTTATGGGCGGCCAGGTCCACTTACAGGTTATGGACGGCCAGGTCCACTTACAGGTTATGGACGGCCAGGTCCACTTACAGGTTATGGGCGGCCAGGTCCACTTACAGGTTATGGGCGGCCAGGTCCACTTACAGGTTAAGGGCGGCCAGGTCCACTTACATGTTATGGGCGGCCCGGTCTACTTACAGGTTATGGGCGGCCAGGTCCACCTACAGGTTATGGGCGGCCAGGTCCACTTACAGGTTATGGGCGGCCAGGTCCACTTACAGGTTATGGGCGGCCAGGTCCACTTACAGGTTATGGGCGGCCAGGTCCACTTACAGGTTACGGGCGGCCAGGTGCACTTACAGGTTATGGGCGGCCAGGTGCACTTACAGGTTATGGGCGGCCAGGTCCACTTACAGGTTATGGGCGGCCAGGTCCACTTACAGGTTATGAACGGCCAGGTCCACTTACAGGTTATGGGCGGCCAGGTACACTTACAGGCTATGGGCGGCCAGGTCCACTTACAGGTTATGGGCGGCCATGTCCACTTACAGGTTATGGGCGGCCAGGTCCACTTATAGGTTATCGGTGGCCAGGTCCACTTACAGGATATGGGCGGCCAAGTCCACTTATAGGTTATGGGCGGCCAGGTCCACTTACAGGTTACGGGGCGGCCATGTCCACTTACAGGTTATGGGCGGCCAGGTCCACTTACAGGTTATGGGCGGCCAGGTCTATTTACAGGTTATGGGCGGCCCGGTCTACCTACAGGTTATGGCCGGCCAGGTCCACTTACAGGTTATGGGCGGTCAGGTCCACTTACAGGCTATGGGCGGCCAGGTCCACTTACAGGTTATGGGCGGCCAGGTCCACTTACAGGTTATGGGCGGCCAGGTCCACTTACAGGTTATGGGCAGCCAGGTCCACTTACAGGTTATGGGCGGCCAGGTCCACTTACAGGTTATGGGCGGCCAGGTCCACTTACAGGTCATGGGCGGCCATGTCCACTTACAGGTTATGGGCAGCCAGGCCCATTTACAGGTTATGGGCGGCCAGGTCCACTTACAGGTTATGGGCGGCCAGGTCCACTTACAGCTTATGGGCGGCCAGGTCCACTTACAGGATATGGGCGGCCAGGCCCATTTACAGGTTATGGGCGGCCAGGTCCACTTACAGGTTATGGGCGGCCAGGTCCACTTACAGCTTATGGGCGGCCAGGTCCACTTACAGGATATGGGCGGCCAGGTCCACTTACAGGTTATGGGCGGCCAGGTCCACTTACAGGTTATGGGCGGCCAGGTCTACTTACAGGTTATGAGCGGCCAGGTCCACTTACAGGTTATGGGCGGCCAGGTCCACTTACAGGTTATGGGCGGCCAGGTCCACTTACATGTTATGGGCGGCCAGGTCCACTTACAGGTTATGGACGGCCAGGTCCACTTACAGGTTATGGACGGCCAGGTCCACTTACAGGTTATGGGCGGCCAGGTCCACTTACAGGTTATGGGCGGCCAGGTCCACTTACAGGTTAAGGGCGGCCAGGTCCACTTACATGTTATGGGCGGCCCGGTCTACTTACAGGTTATGGGCGGCCAGGTCCACCTACAGGTTATGGGCGGCCAGGTCCACTTACAGGTTATGGGCGGCCAGGTCCACTTACAGGTTATGGGCGGCCAGGTCCACTTACAGGTTATGGGCGGCCAGGTCCACTTACAGGTTACGGGCGGCCAGGTGCACTTACAGGTTATGGGCGGCCAGGTGCACTTACAGGTTATGGGCGGCCAGGTCCACTTACAGGTTATGGGCGGCCAGGTCCACTTACAGGTTATGAACGGCCAGGTCCACTTACAGGTTATGGGCGGCCAGGTACACTTACAGGCTATGGGCGGCCAGGTCCACTTACAGGTTATGGGCGGCCATGTCCACTTACAGGTTATGGGCGGCCAGGTCCACTTATAGGTTATCGGTGGCCAGGTCCACTTACAGGATATGGGCGGCCAAGTCCACTTATAGGTTATGGGCGGCCAGGTCCACTTACAGGTTACGGGGCGGCCATGTCCACTTACAGGTTATGGGCGGCCAGGTCCACTTACAGGTTATGGGCGGCCAGGTCTATTTACAGGTTATGGGCGGCCCGGTCTACCTACAGGTTATGGCCGGCCAGGTCCACTTACAGGTTATGGGCGGTCAGGTCCACTTACAGGCTATGGGCGGCCAGGTCCACTTACAGGTTATGGGCGGCCAGGTCCACTTACAGGTTATGGGCGGCCAGGTCCACTTACAGGTTATGGGCAGCCAGGTCCACTTACAGGTTATGGGCGGCCAGGTCCACTTACAGGTTATGGGCGGCCAGGTCCACTTACAGGTCATGGGCGGCCATGTCCACTTACAGGTTATGGGCAGCCAGGCCCATTTACAGGTTATGGGCGGCCAGGTCCACTTACAGGTTATGGGCGGCCAGGTCCACTTACAGCTTATGGGCGGCCAGGTCCACTTACAGGATATGGGCGGCCAGGTCCACTTACAGGTTATGGGCGGCCAGGTCCACTTACAGGTTATGGGCGGCCAGGTCTACTTACAGGTTATGAGCGGCCAGGTCCACTTACAGGTTATGGGCGGCCAGGTCCACTTACAGGTTATGGGCGGCCAGGTCCACTTACATGTTATGGGCGGCCAGGTCCACTTACAGGTTATGGACGGCCAGGTCCACTTACAGGTTATGGACGGCCAGGTCCACTTACAGGTTATGGGCGGCCAGGTCCACTTACAGGTTATGGGCGGCCAGGTCCACTTACAGGTTAAGGGCGGCCAGGTCCACTTACATGTTATGGGCGGCCCGGTCTACTTACAGGTTATGGGCGGCCAGGTCCACCTACAGGTTATGGGCGGCCAGGTCCACTTACAGGTTATGGGCGGCCAGGTCCACTTACAGGTTATGGGCGGCCAGGTCCACTTACAGGTTATGGGCGGCCAGGTCCACTTACAGGTTATGGGCGGCCAGGTCCACTTACAGGTTACGGGCGGCCAGGTGCACTTACAGGTTATGGGCGGCCAGGTCCACTTACAGGTTATGGGCGGCCAGGTCCACTTACAGGTTATGAACGGCCAGGTCCACTTACAGGTTATGGGCGGCCAGGTACACTTACAGGCTATGGGCGGCCAGGTCCACTTACAGGTTATGGGCGGCCAGGTCCACTTACAGGTTATGGGCGGCCAGGTACACTTACAGGTTATGGGTGTCCAGGTCCACTTACAGGTTATGGGTGGCCAGGTACACTTACAGGTTATGGGCGGCCAGGTCCACTTACAGGATATGGGCGGCCAGGTCCACTTACAGGTTATGGGCGGCCAGGTCCACTTACAGGTTATGGGTGTCCAGGTCCACTTACAGGTTATGGGCGGCCAGGTACACTTACAGGTTATGGGCGTCCAGGTCCACTTACAGGTTATGGGCGGCCAGGTACACTTACAGGTTATGGGCGGCCAGGTCCACTTACAGGTTATGGGCGGCCAGGTCCACTTACAGGTTATGGGCGGCCAGGTCCACTTACAGGTTATGCGCGGCCAGGTACACTTACAGGTTATGGGCGGCCAGGTACACTTACAGGTTATGGGCGGCCAGGTCCACTTACAGGTTATGGGCGGCCAGGTACACTTGCAGGTTATGGGCGGCCAGGTCCACTTACAGGTTATGGGCGGCCAGGTACACTTACAGGTTATGGGCGGCCAGGTCCACTTACAGGTTATGGGCGGCCAGGTCCACTTACAGGTTATGGGCGGCCAGGTCCACTTACAGGTTATGGGCGGCCAGGTACACTTACAGGTTATGGGCGGCCCCACTTACAGGTTATGGGCGGCCAGGTCCACTTACAGGTTATGGGCGGCCAGGTCCACTTACAGGTTATGGGCGGCCAGGTACACTTACAGGTTATGGGCGGCCAGGTCCACTTACAGGTTATGGGCGGCCAGGTCCACTTACAGGTTATGGGCGGCCAGGTACACTTACAGGTTATGGGCAGCCCCACTTACAGGTTATGGGCGGCCAGGTCCACTTACAGGTTATGGGCGGCCAGGTCCACTTACAGGATATGGGCGGCCAGGTCCACACCGGCTCCGTGACACGTAGCTATGAGTGCCTTCCAGTCTCCATCCGGGTTCTTCTCTCGGAATGGACGGATGCGACTGTTGAGTACTTTGCAGGCTTCGGCAATGCACTGCGTGGAGAAAACCTCTGATTACATGTGTGAACTACATATTTAACCCTGAAACCCAATGACAATTCATATAGAAAAGGTTTGTTTCGATGGTTACCATGTGGTTCCAAGTTCATGTATACTCTTAGCTTGGATTCGGGGTGTTTAGTTGTGAGGGTACTGATGGTAACTAGTTGTGAGGGTACTGATGGTAACTAATTGTGAGGGTACTGATGGTAACTAGTTATGAGGGTGACCCTCCACGTGGGTTCTTACCCTGCACACCAACTCAGACGTCCTACTGCCCCCCGTCGTCCCGGCATTGGCGGCCGTAATAGTGTTGGTGACCTTGACCTTGATGTGACTTTCTGGAACTTGAAGTTCGCGGGCTGCCATTTGCACGGCCTGCAAATACACGAAAATCACATGACCATACGAATACTCGAATACTTGAATACACAAATACTTGAATACGGGAATGCACAACTACTTGAATTCAGTAAATTATGAATGAACGAAGATATACATAAACACACATGGACACTGGAATGTACGAAGAAATGTACGAAGACATGAATACATGAATGCATCATAGACAAGGGTGCAATAATCGATAAATATTTGAATACCTGAATAACTGGTTACAGGACTGGAAGAATAGAAACGAATTTCACGAAGGTGGAAATTACATACTAATATTTGTCGTGTGGGTGAGAGCCGTGGCCGTGTGAAGGGTTCTTACCTTAGTGTGGATGCCCTGGCCGACTTCGATTCCCCCGTGGGTCAGCATGACAGTCCCGTCGGCGGCACAGATTGACACAAATACGGGGTAGTTGAAGAAGGGCGACAGAGCAATAAGGAACTTGGCCGGCGTCACGGCCACTCCATGCTTCACCCACTTGTGGCTCTGTAACCAGTATAATATATATCACATTGGTCGGCGTCACGGCTACTCCACGCTTCACCCACTTGTGGCTCTGTAACCAGTATAATATATATCACATTGGCCGGCGTCACGGCCACTCCACGCTTCACCCACTTGTGGCTCTGTAACCAGTATAATATATATCACATTGGCCGGCGTCACGGCCACTCCACGCTTCACCCACTTGTGGCTCTGTAACCAGTATAATATATATCACATTGGCCGGCGTCACGGCCACTCCACGCTTCACCCACTTGTGGCTCTGTAACCAGTAAAATATATCACATTGGTCGACGTCACGGCCACTCCACGCTTCACCCACTTGTGGCTCTGTAACCAGTAAAATATATCACATTGGTCGACGTCACGGCCACTCCACGCTTCACCCACTTGTGGCTCTGTAACCAGTATAATATATATCACATTGGCCGGCGTCACGGCCACTCCACGCTTCACCCACTTGTGGCTCTGTAACCAGTATAATATATATCACATTGGCCGGCGTCACGGCCACTCCACGCTTCACCCACTTGTGGCTCTGTAACCAGTATAATATATATCACATTGGCCGGCGTCACGGCCACTCCACGCTTCACCCACTTGTGGCTCTGTAACCAGTATAATATATATCACATTGGCCGGCGTCACGGCCACTCAACGCTTCACCCACTTGTGGCTCTGTAACCAGTATAATGTATATCACATTGGCCGGCGTCACGGCCACTCCACGCTTCACCCACTTGTGGCTCTGTAACCAGTATAATATATATCACATTGGCCGGCGTCACGGCCACTCCACGCTTCACCCACTTGTGGCTCTATAACCAGTATAATATCTATCACATTGGCCGGCGTCACGGCCACTCCACGCTTCACCCACTTGTGGCTCTGTAACCAGTATAATATATATCACATTGGCCGGCGTCACGGCCACTCCACGCTTCACCCACTTGTGGCTCTGTAACCAGTATAATATATATCACATTGGCCGGCGTCACGGCCACTCCACGCTTCACCCACTTGTGGCTCTGTAACCAGTATAATATATATCACATTGGCCGGCGTCACGGCCACTCCACGCTTCACCCACTTGTGGCTCTATAACCAGTATAAGATATATCACATTGGCCGGCGTCACGGCCACTCCACGCTTCACCCACTTGTGGCTCTGTAACCAGTATAATATATATCACATTGGCCGGCGTGACGGCCACTCCACGCTTCACCCACTTGTGGCCCTGTAACCAGTAGTAGGCCTGCAATCTTCGCCTTGACCTCATCGCACTCACTGACCTTGTTGAACTGCTCAGCCTCGGCCTTCATAGCCTGGAAGTTGACCTTGGACATGACCTTATCCCAGGTCTCCCTCAGCTTCAGGACGCAGGGAAGCTTGACGCCAATCAGGAGTCCCTGCGGAAAAATGAGAAAGGAGGTTGATTCGTTGTATATTTATAACGCCCTAGCCACTTTTTGGTAAGGGAAGTGGAGCCATGTCCCCGGGGTAACCCCCTACTCTTTGCGAAGAAAGACAGGGGATCTTTATCCTGCGACCACACCATCGAACCATCGATCCATGTGCCGTTAGACTCTCAGGTGGCCAGAGCACTCAAGGCGAGCGCTCTAGCCCACTGAGCTACCGGGCAGGCACCGCTGGGGTCACGAATCGTTTTAGAGGGTTGCTTCGGTTGAATTTCGTATTTTCGATGCAGAATTTGAAAAAATATAGACATTCCGTTGTAGTATGGAATAGTTAATCGATAAACATATTTCAAAATAACATCGGGTCAAAGGTTAACGCGCTTCAGGCCTTTGATCGCTATCGAACTCGAAAAAAATGAAAGTAACATGGCTTCTAATGGACCAAAATGAAATCTATTCGTTTAGTACGGTACCAATAGCACAGTAAATACTGTCGTGTAATTGATGTCAAACTGCTAATATCACTTCGCTTAGATTCATTTTCAACTTTCGCGTAGGAAGGATTAATTTTGATGGTTAAATTCGACGTGGGGCAGAGGGACACTGCCGCGAGATCGGCGTACCGGCGGTTCATCTTATTATTCTCCCGGCAGACATCGATGAAAGAAATGTATCGGCGGCCATTCTCGGGTAAAACTTAGGCTGTTAAACTATCAATTTCCTTCGGTCACTGATAAATTAACAAAGTGAGTGTAGTCAAGCTGCAGTTACCTGGTCAGCAGTGCGAAACAAGTGACCTTCCTTGACCTTGTCAGGATCTCGCCCGCACGCTCTGGCGGCGTGCTCCATGAACTGTTCGGCAATAACGGTTGCCGTCATCTCAACTGTAACATCGTGACACATCGTGCGTGAAATGAGGTTGTATCACTGGGTACAATTAATACCTAGTGTCATACGATAATCAGGAGCGGATGTAGGGGGGGGGGGGGTAGGGGGGTACTTGCATGGGAACTTGAAATACACTGTAAAAGTCCGGTTCTTCGAGCACCGCCCCGCCGGTGGCTAGTTTTCGGAGAGCAGCCCCCAGGTCGCAAATTTTCCGAGCACCCACCCCACCCCACCCACTCTCGCAAATACGTAGATCCGCCTCTCAGATATCACCGACAATACTGCAAGATGAAATAAGCTTCATTAATATTCATTAATTAGGATCTTGACGTAGGGGTGCAACGCCTGTGTGTTGCGGTCGTTATTAAAGCTGGTCCAACGTTCCACCATCAGGGTTTACAGAGAAGTGTATCAAACAGTGAAACAGGTGGGGTTGGAGTTGGAGTTTATAAGTATACAATAGACCGTTCCAGGGGAATTGTCTGGAGAGTTTCTGTATACATCGACTATAGGTCTGGCGGTTTAAATGATATCCTATCCTACAACGCGCTGCTGACCAAGGCCCGTAAGTTCGAAACCGTGGGGGCCAAATATTAATGCTTATGTCCACCTAGTCCAGGACGAAATGTTTGGCCTCGGCTGTTTCGAAC
Source organism: Arenicola marina (assembly GCA_964019135.1). Classification (NCBI taxonomy): domain Eukaryota; kingdom Metazoa; phylum Annelida; class Polychaeta; family Arenicolidae; genus Arenicola; species Arenicola marina. The sequence goes on from OZ025251.1 coordinate 9,551,935, forward strand.
TTACGGGCCCTGGTATCTGCAGAGAAATACATACATGGCGCCCGAGCCATTGAGAAGCCCTGGTGATCGGTCTTCACTGCTACCCCCTCCACGTACCAGTTGGGGATGAAATACCCTGGAAAAACACACGCCCTGGATACATCAGCTAAGGCAAGGAAAGTTTATTTCGCATACGAGGCCATCAGATCCATAGCACATTTATAACGGGTTACATAAATATCTCGGTGTAATGGGATATAAACTTTTAATTATCGCTGAATACATTGAATCACATTAATACGGGGAGGTGGAGGGTGGGAGGGGGCGGGGGAGGGGGCGGGGGAGGGGGCGGGGGAGGGGCTTCGGGGGGCGATCCCTGGAACATATAATCACAGTTTGCTTTGATAATCTAATAATCTAACATATTTTCTTGAATTTGCGAGGGTCCTTGCAGTATACTGGCCTGACATGTGCCGCGGACTGTGCGAGATATGGCGACCGTTGTCATCCGACCGTACGTGCACCAGCCAATATCGTACGGGCACCAGCCAATATCGTACGGACACGAGACAATATCGTACGGGCACCAGGCAATATCGTACGGGCATCAGCCACTATCGTACGGGCACCAGGCAATATCGTACGGGCACCAGGCAATATCGTACGGGCACCAGGCAATATCGTACGGGCACCAGGCAATATCGTACGTGCATCAGCCAGTATCGTACGGACACCAGGCAACATCGTACGGGCATCAGCCACTATCGTACGGGCACCAGGCAATATCGTACGGGCACCAGGCAATATCGTACGTGCATCAGCCAGTATCGTACGGACACCAGGCAACATCGTACGGGCACCAGGCAATATCGTACGGGCACCAGGCAATATCGTACGTGCATCAGCCAGTATCGTACGGACACCAGGCAACATCGTACGGGCACCAGGCAATATCGTACGGGCACCAGGCAATATCGTACGGGCATCAGCCAGTATCGTACGGACACCAGGCAATATCGTACGGACACCAGGCAACATCGTACGGGCACCAGGCAATATCGTACGGGCACCAGGCAATATCGTACGGGCAGCAGGCAATATCGTACGGGCAGCAGGCAATATCGTACGGGCACCAGGCAACATCGTACGGTCACCAGGCAATATCGTACGGTCACCAGGCAATATCGTACGGACACAAGGCAATATCGTACGGACACCAGGCAATATCGTACGGACACCAGGCAACATCGTACGGGCACCAGGCAATATCGTACGGGCAGCAGGCAATATCGTACGGGCAGCAGGCAATATCGTACGGGCACCAGGCAACATCGTACGGGCAGCAGGCAATATCGTACGGGCAGCAGGCAATATCGTACGGACACCAGGCAATATCGTACGGACACCAGGCAATATCGTACGGTCACCAGGCAATATCGTACGGGCACCAGGCAATATCGTACGGACACCAGGCAATATCGTACGGTCACCAGGCAATATCGTACGGGCACCAGGCAATATCGTACGGACACCAGGCAATATCGTACGGTCACCAGGCAATATCGTACGGGCACCAGGCAATATCGTACGGACACCAGGCAATATCGTACGGTCACCAGGCAATATCGTACGGACACCAGGCAATATCGTACGGACACCAGGCAATATCGTACGGTCACCAGGCAATATCGTACGGGCACCAGGCAATATCGTACGGACACCAGGCAATATCGTACGGGCAGCAGGCAATATCGTACGGGCACCAGGCAATATCGTACGGACACCAGGCAATATCGTACGGGCACCAGGCAATATCGTACGGGCAGCAGGCAATATCGTACGGACACCAGGCAATATCGTACGGACACCAGGCAATATCGTACGGACACCAGGCAATATCGTACGGGCACCAGGCAATATCGTACGGTCACCAGGCAATATCGTACGGACACCAGGCAATATCGTACGGTCACCAGGCAATATCGTACGGTCACCAGGCAATATCGTACGGACACCAGGCAATATCGTACGGACACCAGGCAATATCGTACGGTCACCAGGCAATATCGTACGGTCACCAGGCAATATCGTACGGTCACCAGGCAATATCGTACGGACACCAGGCAATATCGTACGGACACCAGGCAATATCGTACGGTCACCAGGCAATATCGTACGGGCACCAGGCAATATCGTACGGACACCAGGCAATATCGTACGGGCAGCAGGCAATATCGTACGGACACCAGGCAATATCGTACGGGCACCAGGCAATATCGTACGGACACCAGGCAATATCGTACGGGCACCAGGCAATATCGTACGGGCAGCAGGCAATATCGTACGGACACCAGGCAATATCGTACGGGCACCAGGCAATATCGTACGGACACCAGGCAATATCGTACGGGCACCAGGCAATATCGTACGGGCAGCAGGCAATATCGTACGGGCACCAGGCAATATCGTACGGACACCAGGCAATATCGTACGGTCACCAGGCAATATCGTACGGACACCAGGCAATATCGTACGGACACCAGGCAATATCGTACGGTCACCAGGCAATATCGTACGGGCACCAGGCAATATCGTACGGTCACCAGGCAATATCGTACGGACACCAGGCAATATCGTACGGACACCAGGCAATATCGTACGGACACCAGGCAATATCGTACGGGCAGCAGGCAATATCGTACGGGCACCAGGCAATATCGTACGGACACCAGGCAATATCGTACGGGCACCAGGCAATATCGTACGGGCACCAGGCAATATCGTACGGGCACCAGGCAATATCGTACGGACACCAGGCAATATCGTACGGACACCAGGCAATATCGTACGGACACCAGGCAATATCGTACGGACACCAGGCAATATCGTACGGACACCAGGCAATATCGTACGGGCAGCAGGCAATATCGTACGGACACCAGGCAATATCGTACGGGCACCAGGCAATATCGTACGGGCACCAGGCAATATCGTACGGGCACCAGGCAATATCGTACGGACACCAGGCAATATCGTACGGGCACCAGGCAATATCGTACGGACACCAGGCAATATCGTACGGGCAGCAGGCAATATCGTACGGACACCAGGCAATATCGTACGGACACCAGGCAATATCGTACGGGCAGCAGGCAATATCGTACGGACACCAGGCAATATCGTACGGGCACCAGGCAATATCGTACGGGCACCAGGCAATATCGTACGGGCACCAGGCAATATCGTACGGACACCAGGCAATATCGTACGGACACCAGGCAATATCGTACGGACACCAGGCAATATCGTACGGACACCAGGCAATATCGTACGGACACCAGGCAATATCGTACGGACACCAGGCAATATCGTACGGGCACCAGGCAATATCGTACGGACACCAGGTAATATCGTACGGGCAGCAGGCAATATCGTACGGGCACCAGGCAATATCGTACGGACACCAGGCAATATCGTACGGGCAGCAGGCAATATCGTACGGGCAGCAGGCAATATCGTACGGGCACCAGGCAATATCGTACGGACACCAGGCAATATCGTACGGGCACCAGGCAATATCGTACGGACACCAGGCAATATCGTACGGACACCAGGCAATATCGTACGGACACCAGGCAATATCGTACGGACACCAGGCAATATCGTACGGACACCAGGCAATATCGTACGGGCACCAGGCAATATCGTACGGACACCAGGCAATATCGTACGGGCAGCAGGCAATATCGTACGGACACCAGGCAATATCGTACGGACACCAGGCAATATCGTACGGGCAGCAGGCAATATCGTACGGACACCAGGCAATATCGTACGGGCACCAGGCAATATCGTACGGGCACCAGGCAATATCGTACGGGCACCAGGCAATATCGTACGGACACCAGGCAATATCGTACGGACACCAGGCAATATCGTACGGACACCAGGCAATATCGTACGGACACCAGGCAATATCGTACGGGCAGCAGGCAATATCGTACGGACACCAGGCAATATCGTACGGGCACCAGCCAATATCGTACGGACACCAGGCAATATCGTACGGACACCAGGCAATATCGTACGGGCACCAGGCAATATCGTACGGGCAGCAGGCAATATCGTACGGGCACCAGGCAATATCGTACGGGCACCAGCCAATATCGTACGGACACCAGGCAATATCGTACGGACACCAGGCAATATCGTACGGGCAGCAGGCAATATCGTACGGGCACCAGGCAATATCGTACGGGCACCAGCCAATATCGTACGGACACCAGGCAATATCGTACGGACACCAGGCAATATCGTACGGGCAGCAGGCAATATCGTACGGACACCAGGCAATATCGTACGGACACCAGGCAATATCGTACGGGCACCAGGCAATATCGTACGGGCAGCAGGCAATATCGTACGGGCACCAGGCAATATCGTACGAGCACCAGGCAATATCGTACGTGCATCAGCCAGTATCGTACGTGGACTGGCGCCGTATGTGGGTGCGGAGTCGCGAACCAGAGCCCGTGATGGTGAATGGACCATTCCATCTCGGACAAAACGTTCCCTGCCTGCCTCAAATCGATTTAAAATAAACATGTCTCAGGACCACTATGGTTGAAGGACCGGAATCACATATTGTGTGTGTGTGGGGGGGGGGGGGGGGGGGCAGGGGGTGTTTTCGTTCCTCGGGAATGGGGTTTTCATTTCACCATGAACTGGGAATGAGAAAAATAATTCTTCGTGAACTGGGAATGGGGTATTAGCCGACCGCCGTGATCAGGGGTTTTCATTTATCGTGAACTGGGAATTTTAATATTAAATAACCGTGAATCGGGAAATCGGGAAATCGGCAATTTAGTATCGTGTATGCGCCCTTCTATTGCGTGCAGAGAGTTTGACCTTTAATTCATCGGGACCTGGGAATAAAGAAATGTATTCTTCGTGATCTGGGACCTCTTTCCCCTCTTGCCCCCCCCCCTTATTGTGATTTACCTCCGTCCACGTTGCTTATCACCTCGTGCATCAGCATAGACAGCCATGGATGCGCCAGGAAGTCCGTGCCCACATCCAGGTACACCGTGCACACAACCGCCTGGATCTGTCCGGAGCTGTCTACGCCAAGCTGATCCGGAAGATAAAATTGACACATGGATCATCAGCAAAACTCACTCAGATCTATAAGAAATCGGTGTTTGATAATGAAGTGAAGCGTTAATTGTGACTGCAGACTTTGGCATCGTTTATTGTGATTACTGGAGAGTAATTCGACGACTGAAGGGTCTGGAAGGGGTAAATGGCGACACGCGACATTGGCATCTAAACTCTGACACTAAAATTTCAAAATTCGATACCGACGCAGTTTCTCGAAAATAAGACACCGTTATTCGAAAAATCAACAATGGACACTGCAAGTTTGGAAAAATAGACACTGGACACTGGAGACCCCCCCCCCTTCCAGCTCTCTATTAGTGGCATTTTGTGGCTCATTCTGCTTCCGACTCACCTTGTACTTGACGATAGCGGCCGGTCGGTGGCCGGTGATGGACATGGCCGTTGGCAGATCCAACATCAGACGAACCGGTCTAAGTAAAAGGCGCCGGAATTGTTTGCATTTTCAGTCAATGTTATTTCATACACGGAAACAACATGACGAGATATATTCAAAACAAACTACCATGATACCGATATTCCTTACAAACGAGGCCAGTAATTCCCATGACCTTCGCTGCTTATATTAAACTGTATATGTTTGACCTCGTGGGCTTTTAATCATTAGTATCCAATTTATGTCTTCATGTTGGCGGGGTGAGGGGGGGGGGGGGGGGGCATGGGGATGATAAGGACTGCTAAACTCGAAATTTGTTCAAGGACCCTTTTTAAGGAGGAACGCTGTTTTCCATGCAAAATGCTCTATGTGGAGACCCCGCAGGTCGTTGGTGGACCCGCCCCGGTCGAACGTTATCAGTGACCAGTGACTTTATTTAAATTCCTAGATCACCCCCTGCACTACGATGGGTGACCGAGCCACGAGTTAGCCTACCTGTTAACCTTGCTGCTGCCGATGGCACACAAGCTAGGCGGAATGGCCGAGTGTTCACCCTTGCCTCCGAAGCTGCCACCAATCTTCGGGACATGCACGTCCACACTGCCGTAGAAACACGCGTATGACAAAGCAAAAGGGTCTTATACTACAGTAAAACTTAAACTACAGTAAACCACCAAACACGGTCACCAGTGGAAAATATGGACTCCTTGTTTTTTTAACGTTGCGTTGTTTGAAGACGACTATTTACTTAAAACAACAACACATGATATCGTGTCAACGGGACCGTAAAGGGTAAAACACGACCCTGTCTCTATGTGATTATTATTTTCCAAGCAGGACATCGTATGCAATAAGACATTCAGGTGCCAGTATTGTTTTAAATTATTCTAATTTTGTATGCCATAGCTGGCCTTGTCGGTATTCATTTCTGCATTCATGGATTGCCTTTGTAAATATTGTAGGTACGACTAATATCTTGAGATAACATATTTGTCTCTTCCTGGTTGATAATTCTCCGGCAGCGATCTGAGAGTAGCAGCGGAGCGCCACACTGCGGGGAAGATTGGTGCCATATACTGCGGAAACCGGAAGTGACCTATATATCCTTGAAGGACTTGATACTCACGTGTTGTGTGACACCCCAAGGACGCTGGCCACCGACTCTTGGACCAGATGTGACCACTGGGTGGCCGACCACACCCGTATGCCCTCCTCCCAAGGGACACACAACGCCACCTGGCGAATGGGACAGGCATAACACACACCTAGACACCGAGTGTTGTGTTCCGTGACACATGATACTCGAGATTCGGTTAACAAGGCATCAATCTCGCTGAGTGCTCTAGAGCCGAAGCCGAAGCTATGAGAAAATGTCTATTTTAAAGACGGCTTAATGGCGCGCGGAAATTGTTGATAAACCTGTTAGATAGATAGTTTTTTGGTAACTTCAGGCACCAGATCCTTCGTACAAACACAGAACACAATGAATAACATGCAAACGACAAGAAAATACCTTGTTAAAAAGAGGGAAGTGGGCTAAACCTTTTTTCATAAATAGAGTAAATTTTTTTTGTATAAATGTTGTCAATGAGATTAAACAGCTTTTCCTTCAGATGTCATAATATATAAAAACATATCTTGATATCATTTATCTTTAAATTTCTTATAGGAAATTAATTCCTTTTTACCTGTTAAGCCCTACTATGATAAACGATATATTCAACATCCTGTCAAAGAAACTTACTTGATTTTCCATGTAAAAATGAAACTGAGACCCAAGGCGAAATTCTCCTTCAACCACCTTGGCACATTTTTGCAAGACACCTACAAGCAAAAGTAAATGCGGATTTTTTATCGTGCCAACAATCTGCGGAAGTTTAACCAATCTGTATATTGATATAAACAAGAGAAAGATGAAACAATATTTAAATGCCAAGGTTTCAATGATATGTGATTACCTACCTTCCCATGACGTATACAACGCTTACAAACAAAACTGAGTGATATAGTCAGCGTATAGTAATGCAATCAAAAGGTAGTTGTTGAATAACCAGTAGGAGGCTACTTCGTTAGGACCTCACCTTGAGCATCTCCTATGGCCTTGGGAGGCACGGGTGAGCTGTGGATATAGTTTTTCTCTATGGCTTCTTGAATATCAGTGATGGGCCTCTCCACGTCTTTGTACGTGACCTTGACAAGGTCAGTCGCTCTCTTGGCGTTCTGTTCTGTGTCTGCAATGGGAACATGTCGCTGCATGCTGTGACCAGTTGTAGTCAGTATTCAACTATCAAAGTGAAAAATGAGAATTAAATGAGAGTTTTAATTAGCTTACAGCTGCCGTGTTCTTGCTGTGTAATCTTAATACTAATCCCAGTATCATATGGGGATATAATTCTCGCCTTTACTGCTGCACAAACTACGTAACGAAATTTAGTGTTGGGGTTAGAATTTAATATTAATGTTATTAATGTTATTAATGTAGCTACTAATTAAGATAACAATATTCTGTTCTTTGCTCTACTTTATACCACTCAAGTACATTGCTTTTAACATAAATAACAGCAAAAATACGTTGATTCATTGTTTAATTTTATTGTTTACATGTATTCAGCCAATTGTTCAGTTACCTGCGAGCAAAAGGGCGACCGGGTATCCATAGAAAGGGATCTTGTCTTCGGCAAGTACCTGCATAAAAAATAAGCAATATGTCGTGAAGGCCATAAGCTGTGTTCGTCAACCAGTTTCCAAATTACAATATTGCTTGCGATATCACAGAACATATTTAGTTAAATATATTCATAGAATTTATTTAAATTATAATATTACTTAAAATAACACGGAAAGTCAAAAAAGTTCATACCATTTATGATAAACTAAAGCAAATTCGATTATGTCTTAGTCGATCTGAAATATGGTGGACTCTATGACCAGCGGAAATGGTACGTACATGTCGGTATCAAGTCGCGGTTCAAGCTAGGCAAAAATAGCAGTAATACATACCTCAAAACCAATTCCAGTTGCGTTTTTTCCGGGGACGTCTTTCGCGGTCACTACGGTGACAACACCACGTTGCTTCTGCAAGTAGAACCAATAAATTAATAAATTGAAATAAATGTCAATTGATGCATCAATTAATGTACATACAGAACAGGTTTACATTGCTTGATTGAATGTTAACTGTTAAGTTTATTGGCAAATAGAGCCAATAATTTTTTACTGGTAAATAGAGCCAATAAATGAATAATTTAAATAAATATCAATTGATGTGTAAATTAATATATACACGCGATTAGGTTTACATTGCTTCATTTGAACGTCAACTGTAAATTAATAACCGAATCCGTAAATTTATTCATAACTTAATTTAAATAATCCTAACAAACTGATTACCAACCAGGAAAAGTCAAGCATCGTTATAAAAATCTAAGCAACTCAGGAAATTAACTAATTTATAAATAATTTAATAATAACGGCAACAGATTGTGCTTGCCAACCAGAAAATTCAAGTGAAAATATAGCCAAGTCCGATAATTAATTATTTTTATTTTTAATCATTTAATTTAATAATCACAACGGCTATGACATATATAACCGCCGACCAGGTGTTGATGCGATTAAACCAGGCTCCACCAATCACGTACCAGGGCCTCAGTGACGTCTATGCTGTCCAGTCTCCCTTTGCCGATGGTTGCCTTGACGACCGCTGCCTGGAGCTCCCCCTCCACCCTGGGTAGGTCCCACGTGTACTGCGTCTCACCAGCCGCCTAGGTGGAAATATAAAATGTTTCCTTCATTTCGTCGCCGAATTCGGTAACCGTTATACAACGCTGCCCTCTACTAGTGGCCGGGATTCAGTTCTCTATGCGAAGAAGAGAGCAAACTTTTGTGTGTTTGCTTTACCAGCAGATGCTTCGCTGCTCCATTCTACTTGCGTCATAATTTCCATCTCTAAACGGTTTCGTGAACACCCACGTTTACGCATTTATCTCTATTTGTACACACACGTCTTAATGATTTTCGTGGCAGTAAAACTAAAGTGGGTGATAAAGATCGCGACTATGGTAGGTGACCTGTTGTTCGCCGGTATATCTGTTGGAGGGCTTGGTGACCGGGAACTTGTCTTCCTTGACCTGATACTCCTGCCGCCCCCGTCCTAGCGGTCTGTGTAGGCCGCTCACCGGCACGGCTTGGTCCCCGCCAGACAACTCACTCAGAAACTGCAGCAGGAGGAGGGGAGGGGACGGAGGGGAATGGTAGTATAGTCAAACAGACACCGAAGCGGACAGGGCCAAATATGAATAACAAAAGAAAGTGTGTGCTGTGTTTGTCATCAGAAACAAAAACGCAACCGAAGTCATCGGAAATATTGATATAGCCGTTACAGAAAATGATTCTCAGCTATGTCAAGTCAATGCTTGTGGAGTGAACCCGATAATCGTTCAACAAATGTTTCACTTAGCGCCTATTAGCGTCATTTATGAATAACGCCCCAGTTTCACTTATAATTTAAGAATAGTACTTTATCAATAAGAGATTGCCACACAGCACATGGTTGCTTGAGTATCGGTACCTTATAGAGTAAGTTGACAGCCAGATTCTTCCTGTAAGTGGCGCTGACGAGTTGTGAGTCGTGAGGTTGTAGTTCTGCAGACAGTATCTTTGAGGCATCTGGGAAAATATTATTGAAAGTTAAGTGCTATTGTGCGTAGATATACATATGTTGAAATGGCTATAACCTGGAATTAAAACTTCGTGAAGATATTTCCAGACGTAAAATGTTCAAATCACAAACTTCATAGAAACAGGAAGGTACGAAAACGTTTCAATGAGCGACCGCAAGTTCACCCAGTTACAGAAAGTCTCCCACAGTTCACTCAATTACAGAACGTCTCTCACAGTTCACTCGATCAGTTACAGAACGTCTCTCACAGTTCACTCGATCAGTTACAGAACGTCTCACAGTCCACTCAATTACAGAACGTTTCTCGCAGTTCACTCATTTACAGAACATCTCTCACAGTTTACTCGATCAGTGACAGAACGTCTCACAGTCCACTCAATTACAGAACGTCTCCCACAGTTCACTCATTTACAGAACGTCTATCACAGTTCACTCGATCAGTTACAGAACGTCTCACAGTTCACTCAATTACAGAATGTCTCACACAGTTCACTCATTTACAGAACGTCTATCACAGTTCACTCATTTACAGAACGACTCCCACAGTTCACTCATTTACAGAACGTCTATCACAGTTGACTCATTTACAGAACGACTCCCACAGTTCACCCATTTACAGAACAAATCGCACACGTCATACCTGTAATTGCGTTTGATGTCACTTGCTTATTTGCCAAGAAGGCAGTCGTCTTCGGACATACAACCTAAAGACAGCATTGTAATATAAGGACTCCCAGCACAGACCAGAGCCATAGAAGGGTGCCTACCTGACGCTCCCCCCCCCCACCCCCGAAATAATGACTTAAATTCCAGATAGTTACGAAAAAAAGCCTGATGTTTGCACACCATTAAAGATTAATATATTTCGCTATCGGTCTCAAACTAACGGTGCGATATTCATAATAGTCATAAAATATAAGTGTGGTTATTCCAAACATAAAGTAACGGTTAATGACTAAAATATAAACGAATAACCAGTTCAATGTTTGATACGGGTCATGTGTGAACGGCGGATACTTACACAACCCTGATTTACTCCACCGAGGACCATGAACATCTCCTTGACAACGGCACGCCCGTCACGCGGCGTACCCATGGTAGCCAGGAAACCCGCGTTCACATAACAATGGGCGTTCTGTAACATAACAATGTGTGTTCTGCAACATAACAATGTGTATTTTGTAATATAACAATGTGTATTCTACAACATAACAATGTGTATTCTGTAACATAACAATGTGTGTTCTGTAACATAAAAACGTGCGTTCTGTAACAACAATGTACGTTCTTTAACATAACAACGTGCGTTCTGTAACATAACAATGTGCGTTCTGTAACATAACATTATGTTCTGTAACATAACAATGTGCGTTCTGTAACATAACAACGAGCTTTCTGTAACATAACAATGGCCGTTCTGTCACAAAGCAATGAACGTTTTGTAATCTAACAATACCATGACCCTCGCATTGACCTTGGCGGCATACTAACCACGGCCCTCGGCATGACCTTGGTGACAAACTAACCACGGCCCTCGGCATGACCTTGCGGACATACTAACCACGGCCCTCGGCATGACCTTGCCGACACGGAAGACTCGGTTCGCCGGCAGCTTGGGGAGCCGAATGGACTTAATGACCTTGCCCTTCATGTCAAAGTTACAGAACTTGCCCATTTCGAGCACCGTTTCACCTTTGCCATCATCTGCACAAAAAAGATGTAGATAGTGCATCAATTAGGGATCAAATCTATGCATTTAAGTCACCGGGACCACAGCATAAGTTCCCATAATATCATTTACTAGTTATCCGTATCTCTCTCGAGAAGTTTACAGTGTGGTAAATTTGTTGGAAACAGTCGTGACAAGCGAACTTCGGCCTACATAGTCATTGTCACAATATTTTTCAAGAAACTGTACACATTATGTGATTAATTTGTTTATTGCTTTCATCTGTTTTACCGTTAGTTATTGCACGGTTTTAGTTAAATAAAATAATGACCAGAATGCATCGTTTCCATTGAACATGTTAAAGTGAGACTTGTATGATCAGTTTTAAGGTGGCACTTACTGAGAACAAGCTGGGTTCCCAGGACTCTGAAAGGTATGATCAGGTCTGAGGGAAAGTCTGGTTGTTCGTGGTGCATCATCAGATTTCCTGCCCAGCATCCCGTCTAGAAATACGCATTTGCACTTTAAACTAGAGAAACACATACGTGCCAATCTATTTGCATTAATTATCGGTGCGGCGCTTTTCCTGCTCGCATTACGTAGCGGCGCGATTCCAATCAACCCACATTAGGTAGCGGCACGCCGCCAATCTACTCACATTAAGTAGCGGGGCGCCGCCAATCTACTCACATTCCGTAGCGACACGTCGCCAATCTACTCACATTCCGTAGCGGGGCGCCGCCAATCTACTCACATTCCGTAGCGGGGCGCCGCCAATCTACTCACATTCCGTAGCGACACGCCGCCAATCTACTCACATTCCGTAGCGGGGCGCCGCCAATCTACTCACATTCCGTAGCGGGGCGCCGCCAATCTACTCACATTCCGTAGCGGCACGCCGCCAATCTACTCACATTCCGTAGCGGGGCGCCGCCAATCTACTCACGTTACGTAGCGGCACGCTGCCTATCTTTTCCAGATGTGGGACGAGTTGACTGGACAAGTAGGCGTATCCCTCCAGCGACTTCCCCAGCTTCCCCAATTGCTCCATCATGGCCGACAGAGACAGATTGGCCCCGAGTTCCACGTAGTTGTCTGCGACCTTGACGTTGTACAGACTCGCGATACCTCGCAGGTCGACATAGACGTCAACGGGCTTCAGGAACGCTGCCAATGAAGGACATCACATCGTCATCTTTTATTTCACTCTCTGCCTTCGACTCACTCCGCTAGGGCTCCATTAGATCTCTCTTGCCTACTGCCTCAATGCACTTTCACACTCGTCGCGCATATCTACAAATTAGTAATGATGGGACCCAGCCTAAGCCTAATAACACAGGTACCAGGTGATGTTTTTTGCTGTATACACATAGCTCGTTATTTTTATGTTTTATTCTTAATTTTTTGGGATGAAATGTTTAATGAAAAAAATTTTTTTACCCGAAGTAGTATTTCCAAAGACAAAACGGAAGTCTTTCCCATCGATCATGACCAGCTGCCGGTTCAGGTCTGTTAGTGACGAAGGCCGGTACCACGTGACGTCACCCGCCTTCACGCACGTCACGTGACTCGAGCTGCGATCCGCAGCCTCACACTGGCGTCCAGTCTCGGGGCAGATCTTAGCGTCCAGATCCTGCGAGAAGGGTGCGTAACAATGTGGGTAAGGTGGTTCAACTGCCAGGATCCAGAGATGTTCTGGTGATCCAGAATGGTCTACTGGGGACGCGACATGGTGAGGGAGGAAAATCTAAGACTCCTATATTTTGCTTTCCTCCACAATCACTGGCACAGGTGGGATTATGGTAACCCTCTATTTTGGGCTTTCCTCCACAAACATTTACATTTGTGGGATTCGAACACACCCCCCCCATGTACCGTCCACGTGGGCTGGCCCAGCATGGCACGCGATACAGTATGTGCTACCTAGGCCACTAGGCAACTAGGCCACTAGGCCATGGGGTGATCCCTAGCTTAATATAGAGATACACCAGTGTATTATACCCACGAGACTGAAGCTCATGCCGTACCAAGTGGTGGCAGAGAAGCAACATTGATATAACTTGTCGGTGAAGAGGTTAGACTACAATATAAATGTAGTCCAGATAATATTATTACTTTTATGGATATAGGTCCTACATATCTTATTGAAAACACTGGTGAATTACGAAAAAAAAGATCTAAACGCAGGACTAAAGTTTGACATTCGTTTGTTGTTTCAGCAATCTTAACACGTAAGCATATCAATACATCATGTCTATGAAAGTGTCAGATTCGCTCAATTAGCTCATGTCGAAATACGGATTTTACTTCGATGTCGATGAGCGAGGCTCCTGTGACGTCACTGGCGTCCTTGGCGAATGACTTCATGGCGTCCATGATGGGTCTGTAGCCGGTACAGCGGCAGACATTGCCGCCAAACGCCGCCTGGACTTGACGCTCTGTGGGTCGCGGCTCCGACTTCAGCAGGCTGAGGAGGGAAGATCGGATGGGGGGGATAAGCTTACAGTAAGAAACATCAGAAAAAACGCGGGAATTTATGTAAAGGCACTCGCCAGTTGTGAATTGTGTAGATGAGCGGTGGGTGTGGCACACTTACCCGTACATAGACATGACCATGCCCGGGGAGCAGTAACCACACTGGCTGCCGTGATGGTCGATCAACCGCTGCTGGATGGGGTGATACCCAGCGCGGGAGTTGCCCAGACCCTCGATCGTCGTCACTTTGCATCCTATGACACTGGCAACAGGCGCCAAGCACTGAAAATCCAGTGTGAAATCCATCGCATTTTACGCGCGTCATGGTTTGATTTGATTTGATTCGAGTTTAGCGGCACTTTCAGCTTGTAGGGCTATATCGTGCCATACTGGTTCAGTTCTTTCTAAATAACTCAAGAGTCAATACTAAAACCCTGAAAGTACCAATATATGTGAGCTTGTAGATAAAACAATTGCAAGAATGATAAAGGGTCAAGTATGCGTGTCGTTTAGGGAAAGGAGGGCTTGTGGGTGGGGCATAATGTTGTTGATATATATATCGTCAGACATTGTTCGCATTTTATTTTTAAAAGCCAAACTAGGAGGACTAATCCGAACATGGATTCGATGTCATGGCTGCGGACAGTTCTTCCAGTACCAAATAAGTTTGTTCAGCCTTCAGAGCAAATATCGCAAAATTAATCCGGGTCCTTAAATTACCCCAAAAATATAAGCTGCATACCCATCGTCCTATACGCAGACGGGTGGATGGCAAAGAAAGGTTATCCTTTATACCGCAAGATGGATGATAATGCGTTTTGTTCAGTAACAACAATGATTTTTTATATATTACCGAGCGATATTCCTACAGCTTATGGTGGCGGATCCAAAGAGGGGGTAAACACTGCCCCCTTCAAGCAAGAGGACGTTAAGGACTGTTAAATTCGAACTGTTTTCAATGACCCTTTTTGAGGAAGAATTGCCGTTTTTCTATGCAAAATCAAGCGTCCTGACCCCTCACCCCCGCTCGTAGAAAAATAGGTGGAACCCCTCCCGTCTCCCAAACTCATTGACAAATTCCTATATCCTATATTATATCCTGTTACTCCCAATGAATTTATCCTTGTAACACATGAAATAAATAATTTAAAAAAACATTACATATGGTAAAAGATGGGTCAATCTCTTACCGCGTGTACAGCCTGGGTGGTGGGGGCCTCCCCCGTTGGCTGGGGTCTCTCCAGGGTCACAACACATACTCCACACCCACCCTCTCGGCACATCAACTTGGTCCCCTTGAGACCGACCACGTCACGCAGGAACTCAGCCAATGGCAGGTCCGCGCGCCATTCACTGCGGACTGCAAATTCGAATTTATATTCATCAGCTGCAGGCCGCGCGCTTATAATAAACAAGTGTTATACAACAATGCATGTGCCATTAACAGATGTCTTCTACAGATTATTATTATGAGTGTAAAAATACTCGACATATATCATGCAGATTATAAAAATGATCCTTTAAATATATGTATACCGACAGTTAAAGTGATTGTATCGGATCATCGCCTTTCCGGCATTAACAATAAACTCACCTCCATCAATGGGGGGTGGAGGGGGGTGACACTCCTTCATTTAAAGTTGCATACCGAGCTTTTTCCCGCCAAAACTAAGCCCAGGCGACATATATATCACAATTTGCAGAAAAATCGATTGTTTCATTCTATAATTTAAGAAACCTAATAAACATGGCCGTTTCGGCTGTGATACGGCAAACGTGTCTATCCCGGGACATCACAGAACTCGCGGCACTGCTACTTATACCAAAGCATCGCGAAGCACACAAACTGATGACGTTTACCACTAAGTTGAAAACCTGTGGTAAATTGATCACGGCAAGGCTAATACCCTGCTTACACGATGCAATACGTTGTCAAGTTCATTGAAACAAATACATTTTTTCATCAACTCTGCAATTGGAGGGCCGGTTTTCTACGCATTGCAAGCTTAGCGCATGTTCTAAAGTTTCTATAAACTTTAAGAAATGTAAACCAATCAGCGTCGAGCATTTCATCCAATCAGCGTCGAGCATTTCATCCAATCAGCGTTGAGATAATCACGTTGACTTCATTGTTTGCGTTATGACAATGTTGAATGTATGTGCATAAGAGACTCCATTTGGCAGTCTGGCATGCGTGGAATATAGACACAATAAATCTTGAGCACTGATTCTTATTTGTATTTTCGCCTCTTTATTTTTGGCCGGAGATAGCTCGATATGCAACTTTAAGACCTTAAAGAGAGCCCATAATACCGAAAGCACCACTTCTGGGCACTAAGGTATTGTAACATACATACCTTCATAATCCACACCGTTAACGCATATTGTCGGACCCATTGTGCCAAAGCCCGCTCAGGCCTCGCAAGAAGAGCTCTCGCCGAGTCAAAGATCCAATGCAGCCAGTCCTTGGCAACTGTAAGAGAATACAAACGCACGTTTATCACGCGTGGATCTGCTTAAAATAGGCTTTTACATTTTACATTCTTTACAGCGGCACATACCTAAACTGAAGACCAATGTAGGTCCTACCCCCCCCCCCTTCCCGAACACCACCCCCTTGGCTTCACTAACAGAGCTAACTATAAAAGACTTACCTATTTCTAGACGCACATGCACTAATCAGTATCAACGCTCCCGATTCAGTTTTTGTTCGCACAAAATCCACCAGAGGTTATTCCTGTGGGTGAAACCCAGCACTACAGAGCGGGTAGCGATGCGGGGGGTCCGGCGTCGATACTCCTTAAGCCGCTCCCCACACTATGGCAGGCCGACAGGGCCATAAAGTCAAAAGTTTTCCTCGGAAGTTGAAAGTTCTCGTAGGAAGCAACAACTTCGCTCCTATGAAACGAATTGACCAATCACAGACCGTATATTCGTTCCTCGGAAAGGAATGGACCAATCACAGGCCGTATATTCGTTCATAAGAAAGGAATCGACCAATCACAGGACGCACATTGTTTCCTAGGAAAGCAATTCCTCTCATAGGAAAGGAATGGACCAATCACAGGCCGTATATTCGTTCCTAGGAGAAGAATAGACCAATCACAGGCCGTACATTGTTTCCTAGGAAAGCAATTCCTCTCCTATGAAAGGAATGGACCAATCACCGTATATTGTTTCATAGGAAAGCTTTTGACTTTATGGCCCCGTCGGCCAGCCATAGTATTGGGCCAAGGTGCAGTCATCGCCACGCACTCTTCTCGCCCAAGGAATGACCAGCCTGGTTCCGCGGCCCCAACTTCGGTGGCTCAGCTCACTTGGCACGCTGCCAGCAGAGGGAGCTCGTTCCTCACATCACCTCTGCTCCACGTAGCAAACGCCCACATTACGGTTGACCTCACGGGTCATGAATGGTTTTAGAAGGTTTTTTAGATTGAATATTGTATTTTCTGGTGATGATAATTCTGGTGGTTAAATTTGGCATGGGTCAAAGGCACTATGGCGTAAGCGTAACGCCCTCTGCCGGGAGATAGCTTACTTGTACGAGTATGAGCGGCGGTACCAGCTACGAGCGATCTCCAGTCACGCGTGATAGATAGCCCGCGAGCGCCCGGACTGAATGTGGACATGGCGGCAAGAATCCTGTCGAGGCCTACTTCAGAAATCGAGGGCCACAAGGCCGCTCACTATGCTCATGCTATCGGTGAGCGTCAACATTGACTTTAGGAGCAGCAGAAGCAGCACTAGGAATACATTTCTCAGGTGATAAGATTTGTTGGGTCGCGGTGGGGAGGGAAGAGGAAGGGGAGGGGGAAAGGGAGCGGAATGAAACGGCTAGGAGGGGGAGGGGGGAGGCAACCAGCGAGGGTCAAACGGGGCACACTGCCCCCCCCCCCCCCATTCATATATCGTTTGACCATGATATAAACGGTGTTGTGGTTACATATATTTCTAAGGCTGAGTTTATCAAAAGTTAACGGAAGCCGCCAGCCTGGGGCCAGTTTCACGAAGCCTTCGTACGTGAACGAACCTTCGTACGAAGATTGTGACCCGTAAATCCGGTTTCACGAAGCCTTCGTACCTCTAATTAACATAAGATACATCGTAGGTTCCTTCGTACATCTACGAGTGCCTCGACCCTATCGTACACCCTTCATACCAGCATAAAGACATACATTTCTGTCTACGGTATCTGTGAAAGTTGGAATCGGTGCTACGTTACTTATAAGGTCAAAATCCATCCCACACATTCAGGACGTCACAATGCGAGTATCCTAGCAACGGTCGCACGATTCCTTGGACATTATGAATGGATTGAAACTGCACAAATTATATACAGAAATGACGCGAATTATGATTATTACGAGTTGGTGGTCATGTTAACTAGTACAATAGCATTAAATCTAAAGGCCGCTAAAATGTTGTATTCTCACCCGAACGTCCCTGCTGCCCATACAAACGAAAATCGTTGCCATAGCGACACTGCATGGAACAATGAAACATGACGTCACGCACAAAAGAATTGTAGTTATAGCTTTAAATGGCCCGCTTACATGCCTAGTTACCTAGTTGCACGTGCCATGTTTCTTGGCAACGATATATATGGTATGAAAAGGCGACTAGCCAACTATATGTCGAAAGGCTTGCGATTTGCAGACAGTCCGTCCCAAAATGCTTTACTTTGGTCGTTGCATGCGGAAATTAAACCAAAGAAGCAGAGACAAGTCAAAGCCTTAAATTTAGATTCAACTCGTAATAATAGTAATAGCGCGAGTTTTGCATGGCGTTAGGCATTTTATTGGCCCGACATCAAGCTGTATAGCAGCCCGCCAATATGACAATAGCGCGAGTTTGCGGGGCGTTAGGCAATTTTATTGGCCCGACATCAAGCTGTAGCAGCCCGCCAATTTTGATTATCGGCCCGAGGCCGCAAGGCCGAGGGCGGATAATGAAAATGAAGGGCTGCTACAGCTTGATGAAGGGCCAATAAAATGCCTAACGCCATGCAAAACTCGCGCTATTACTATTATTACGAGTTGAATTAAAATTTAAGGTGTTGACTTGTCTCTGCTTCTTTGGTTTAATTTCCGCATGCAACGACCATGCGGAAGTAAAGCATTTTGGGACTGACTGTCCACAAATCGCAACCTTTCCACATATAGTTGGCCAGTCGCCTTTTTATACCATATTTATCGTTGCCAAGAAACATGGCACGTGCAACTAGGCAACTTGTCATGGAAGCGGGCCATTTAAAGATATAACTACAATGCTTTTGTGCGTGACGTCATGTTTCATTGTTCTGTGCAGTGTCGCTATGGCAACGATTGTTGATTGCATGGGCAGCAGGGCGGTTTGGGTCAGAATACAGCATTTTAGCGGCCTTCAGATTTAATGCTATTGGACTAGTTAACATGACCACCAACTCGTAATAATTTTCATTATCGGCCCGAGGCCGCTAGGCCGAGGGCGGATAATGAAAATGCCCCGCCGCTAACGCCCCGCAAACTCGCGCTATTGTCATATTGTTGGCAACGGCAAAAACACTAGATTTATGCAAAATCTTACGTCAAAGGCCCTTTTTCGATTCGATTAAATGTTTTCATGGAAAATTTCATGCATTTATCACATGCGCATTGGTACTTCTTTCACTTCCGGCGTCAAAAAATAAGGTACGAAGGTTCGTACGATGGGCTTTAGCCATACAGCCATCGGCGTAAACCGACGAAGGTGGAACAATCCTATACCGGTGAGGATAACTTCTCCACTGAAATGTATCACAAAGGCATTTGTTGACAGCGACAGGCCCGGTACAGGCTCTCTGAGCCCACACAATGTATTGCAGTTTACAAAGCTGGGAGTTGAAGCAAATCATATCAAGCCAAGGAGATCCGATTTAGAAAGAGGAGTAAATGTAAACAACCTGGTGACGGTGAGAATGGACAACTTCAAGGACTATCACCCGTCGCCGCACTCCACTTCTGGTCTCAGATTCTAAACACTCGTTCGATCAAAAACAAAGCTACTGACTTTACGGAATACATAGTATCAAACAAAATTGATTTATGTGCAGTCACAGAAACATGGTTAACTTCGAAAGATGAAGCAAAGAGATCAGAATGTGAACCAGATGGATACGCTTTGCACGACCAACCGCGAGAAACCAATAGGACTGGTGGAGGTACAGGACTTCTGTGTAAGGCACCGCTGGCGGCCAAAAAAGTGGCAGGAGGTTATCAGAAGCTGACATTGTTTCAAATGTTGACGGAAGACGATGTTTCTAAACTCATTAGAAGGTCTCCAAACAAGCAGTGTGCGAGTGATCCGATACCCACATGGTTACTCAAAGAATGTAGTGAGTGCCTCTTACCTGTATTGACTGCTGGTTAACGCATCACTAAAGCTTGGCTACTTCCCTAGCGAGTGGAAAAATGCGATAGTGACACCACTCTTAAAAAAACCAGGATTGGATCCAGTGTTCTCTAATTTTCGGCCAGTAAGCAACTTACCTTTTGTATCCAAGCTGGTTGAACGGGCATCCGTAAAACAACTGACAGACCACCTGGAACAGAATCATCCACTACCTGCACACCAATCAGCCTACAGAACCTTCGACAGCACAGAGACAGCACTCGTCAAAGTCCAGTCTGATCTGCTGCTAAATATGGATCACCAGTGCGTGACACTGCTGGTAATGCTGGACCTCAGCGCAGCGTTTGACACCATTGATCATACCATCATGATGGAAACAATGGAGTTTGAGGCCGGGGTTACGGATGGGGCTCTTAGATGGTTCGCCTCATATTTAGATAACCGCACGCAGCAAATTCAAGTATCTGGAACAACTTCAGATAAGTTTCTACTGAAGTACGGCGTCCCCCAGGGGTCGTGCCTCGGACCAGTGTTGTTCACGAACTATGCAGCAACATTGTTCCAAGGTTATCAGGCAACATTTACCAGCAGCTCATGGCTATGCCGACGACCATCAGCTGTACTTAGCATTCCGACCCGACGGTTCAGTTAATCAGGGCCCGTAAGTTCGAAACCGGAGGGGCAAAAAATCTTGCCCCCGCGTGACGTTTTGCCTCTATTTGGCCTCGCCCCCAACTTTTCGCCATAATCGGTAAGTTCGAAAAAATCTCCCTGAAATTAGCCCCGTCTTTGCCTCTACTTTGCCCCAAATGAAGGACAGCTTCTGAGCCGGCCCTGATCGGGGGCTAAAAGCGGGGCAAGGTCTGCACGCATTTACAAGTGTTTTTGCGGACAACTTAGACGATTTGATTTCATTTCCAAGTACTAATGAAGAGCTACGCAAGAGTTTTTATGAAATCGCGTTATCTGCATAAATTATAAATTTGCACTAAAAAAAACGTGTTACCACTTTTTGTATATGACGGATAATATATATACATAACCTAGGCCTACTCACGTAATGTGTCATTAATGGATATCCATTGTTCATACACTGAAATTGTGTTACTTGTTCTTGATTATCTGCTAGTTGTGTAACGCTATATGCTTGTTATCGTTATGTATGGCGCTAACTTATTGTACCATGGTATTATCAAGGCTTTCCGGGTACAACTGGTGCAATTGATTGCACTCACGTCTTCACAAAGCTGTTGTTTCATATTAATATTATATTTGCAAAATGTTTCCGTTACAGAAAGTAGTGATCGTCAATGCCATCATGGCCTTAGAAATGGAAGACAAAAGGAACGATATCCCGGGTGCGGGGCTATGGTTTTTGGGTAGAGGCAAACACATGGGGAGGTTAAACTTTTTTACTCGGGCATTATGGGTTTCTTAGGAAATAGAGGATTTTTTTTTGGCAAAGGGCAAAGCACGATTGTTTTTAAAACTAACTACGGAGCCAAAGTTTTTATAACAAAACAACCATTGGTCAGTAGTCCCTAAGTGTAAGATACTTTGCAAATGTGACGGCTTTAGTCACAATAACTGAGAAAAATATGGACATAGTTAATTGCTTTATTATTGTCTGTTTAACTTCCTCGAATGTTTTCACTGTTACTACTTGAAATTCTTATGAGACATCAAAATACATTTTTGCTACTCGTTGTTGATGACATATATAGGTCAATAAACTGGAATGCGAGGCGAAGAGGACAGCAAGCAGAGGTGAAGTTGCGAACCAATACTTCGAGTTTGGCCACGTATACATGACTTATGTCCCTCCCCCCCCCCCACTACCCGCCTGAACTATGAATGATAAGACGAACGCATCTTATAATCTATCGTTTATTCAACTTTATTCAAGTACAGCACAAAGGCGTCGCTAGCCGAGCACGACAGCTAAGAGTCACCGGATTCTAATCTGTGAAGTGTAGCTTCCACTTAGAGGGTTTTGGTATCGGCCAGTCTCTGCTGCGCAGCATAAGTGGCCGTCATCTGTTGGTACACTTGCAGTTGGGTATCTGCCACGACGTGCCTAGTCTTGCGCTTAAACTGCCGGTCCGGCATTCGTGTAGCTGATGCAACTGTATACACGTGCGAAATAAAACATTGATTAACAAATCATTTTCTGCGTTAATATCTCTGTCGTCCAGCTTTTTTCCCAATAATAGATGATTGGTTTGAAGAGTAACTACAAATATGTAATTAATGCATTATTGCACTAACAGCAAGCCCACTTACCAGCTGTGTTAGAAAACTTGAAAATGTGTCATTAATAATCATTATTGGAGTTAATAAATATTACCTTAGTTGAGATCAACAAATAATTCACCTTTATCAGCCAAGCCCCAAAAGACCTTACCTATGACAATAGCAGAATTAATAAACACAAAATCCAGTATGTGTGTGAACTTGCTGGTATCATTCACCAAGGTTCAGTTGAGTGACACTGCAGACCATTGATCACATTCTCTGAAACAAAGCTTCATATATTATTCAACAATGAATATGTGTGGGAGGTTTATGTTTTATTTTCTTTGCTGGCATGTTAAAGTATTACATAAGCTGTCATAACATGCTTAAATCATAGAAATGTGCCACATATCATATATTTTGTAAGTTCATATTGTGGAGACCAATCCAATATTTTCTGTCTATGCACATGATTTAATTTAGAACTCATTAACTGTTTATACCATACTAATAGTACAGTGCTAATGTAAAAGAATGGCATTGTCAGAATGATCGATCGCATACTCAGGATAGAATTAAAAAAAAGTGGCTTCTTAAGGTAAGTAATGAATTTCAATAAAAACTCACATGGCCACAGGATATATAAACATGTAATTATAACTGATCCAATACAAAAGAGACATATAACTGTCATATATAGTAATCAGACCAGTGATTTGCATGTAACAGGGATTGCGCACTAAGGCCAACTGGTAAAACTGATTTGAAGATCACTTAGAATGTTATAAAATAGACATGAAGACATCTGTCTGGTAATATCATTTAAATCACTTAAAGTTATATGAATAAAATAATGAAAGTCCATTTTTCCCAGTCAAGTAACTAATTACTGGTTCACCTGCTATAAGCCTATGTATACCATATTATTATTCTGGATTATCAACAACTGTATACCATATTAATATTAGATCCATTACATATCTATTATGTGAAGAATCCATAGCCCCAATTGAGTCGATCAATTCAAAAAATAAAGTCTAACCTAGAAAATGTCACAAAGAACTAACTGCCATTATAATACATTTAGCATCCACTCATATTATATATGGGTTGGACATTGTCAGTGACACTACACCACAGCCACAAGTGTTCATTTACCTCTGTCAATCGCAATTAGGCCTAGCATATATCCACCATACACCAGCCCCCTATGTATAATATTAATACAGTATCCATCATGCACCAGCCCCAGGCCAAGGGCATGGGGGGGGGGGGGGGGTGATGGTGTGTGATGTGTGATAGACACAGTACTAATTATGATCAACAGAGGTGAACGCTTGTGATTACAGCAGCCTGAATGGTAGGTGAATGTGGCGGTTGGAGGAGGGGGCGGCTGTTAAACATGAAAGTCAAATATGTCATATAAAAAAGGTTTGTAGTGTTGCCATGTACTGCCATTGGCATTGAGGCTCCGGTGCTGACACTGCCCTCGACGCGCTCGATTCTACACGCTCCACCCCCCCCCTCCACCCCCCACACACACACGCCCTCCCCGAGTTCACAGGCACAGTAAATCAACTAACACAGAGGGGGTGGGGGGGGGGTTCCGCACGGCTTACTAATAAACAAGCGTTTATTAGTAGGCCGTGCGGACCCCCGCCCCCCCGACCCCCCTTTGTGTCAGTCGATTTACTGTCTGTGCCTGTGCCCGAGTTGTACACTCTGTCACGGCAAATTTGCGAGCAAGCCCATAACTTACCTGCTAATCAAGCTTGTACGTCCATGCCTTGCCTCTTCGCGTTTGTCCTTCGTTTTAAGAGCAGCCTTAAAAGGGCCCGATATACATGGGTTTATTATCATTGACGCCTGTTAACAACATTCTGCCTTCACTCGTCTGGCAATATCCTTGTTTACTGTCTGCACTTCCGCTCATGTGTTGCAGGAAATAGTCATCTCGCGGTAGAAACGCGCCCCCGGGAAATGGTTTTCGGGGCCAAAAGCGAAATGCGTTCGAACTTACGGATCGGGGCGTTTTTTCGGAAAACGCCCCGCCTTGGCCTTGCCCTGAGGCAAGGCACAATGCCCCGCCCCCGTTTTGCCCGCAATTTGCCCTATCGAACTTACGGGCCCTGGACTCTGCACTGATAACAATCCAAGAGTGTATCAGCGATGTGAGACAGTGGATGTTATCAAACAAACTTAAAATAAATGATAGCAAGACAGAGTTTCTTATACTCGGTAGTAAGCAGCAGCTAGAGAAGGTTACCATCCAGGGGGTACAAGTTGGTGAAAAACAAATATTACCAGTAACGTCAGTGCGTAATTTAGGCGTAATATTTGACAAAAATTTAAAAATGGAAAACCACATATCTAAGCTGTGTTGTACAGCTTACTTCCAGCTTTATAATATTAAGAGCATACGGAGATATCTCACAAATGAGGCAGCGAATACAGTCGTACATGCCTTCATCACCAGCAAAATAGACTATTGCAATAGTTTAATGAGTGGCCTACCTGCATGTCTCATTAAGAAATTACAGTGTGTTCAAAACGCGGCAGCCAGGGTGGTACTAAATCTTAAAAAGTTTGACCATATAACGCCAGCTCTGAGACAGCTTCACTGGCTTCCAGTGCGGTTTCGAATTGATTTTAAAGTCTTAATGATTGTTTTCAAGGCATTGCATGATATGGCACCTGAATACATCAGTGAAATGATAATTAGAACGAATTGTGCCCGCTATAACTTGAGATCCAACGAAGAAATTAAATTGAAGGTTCCCAAGGCCAATTGTAAGACACTTGGCAGACGTGCCTTTGCTGTCAATGCTCCAATGTTGTGGAACGCCCTACCAAGCGACCTTCGTTCGCTTGATACATTAAGTCAGTTTAAACAGGGCTTGAAAACTTACTTGTTCACTAAATTTATTGATGAAGGTTATTAGTGGTGTGCATGTATTTCTTATTTCAGTGAGCTACCTATAACATGTTTATGGATAAGCGGGTATATTTTGTAAATTACCCGGTTTACTTCGATGTACAGCGTTTTTGAACGGATTCACGGATTTGGCGCTATATAAACCCAATAATAATAATAATAATAATAATAATAATAATAATAATAATACAAAATACGAAGGAGGTACGAAGGCTTCGTGAAACGCACGTACAGTTCTCGTACGAACCTTCGTATATGGGCTACGTGTAACGTACGGTACGAAGGTTTCGTGAAACTGGCCCCTGGCCTCTAGCGCTGCCTTACCGATTCATATAATACTGTAGAATGTCTAGTGAGTAGTTTAGTGGTGTATTGTGGCAATCATAGGCCTATATATAGCAGCGGTCGCAGTGGGTGTCTGGCATGTATGTCTGGTTCGGCAGTAGGTCAAGTGGCTGCGCGGCCGGTAGTAGATCAGCGACACAGGGATGGGGCGATGCGATAACTGGGACACCGGGACAGTCAGAACTAGCGGGAAACAACCGGTGAAGGATTAGCTAGTCTAGTAGAGAGTGGTACGATATTTGAAGTGGTCAACGAGGGGGTGGTAAGATATATGGGGTGGTTAAGGAGGGGTGGTATGATATTTGGGGTACCGAAGCAGTCGGAACTAGAGGTGAAGGATTAGCTAGTCAAGGAGGGGGGCGATATTTAGGGTGGTCAATGAGGGGGTGGTGCGAGGTTTGGGGCGGTTATTTTGGGGGTGGTGAGAATTCTTGGGTACCGAGACAGCTAAAACTAGCGGGCAATATCGGATGCAGGATGAGGTATATAATGTCGGGGAATTTGGGAAAAGGGGGTCACTTGGTCGGAGTTAGTTGGAGTGAGTTGGTCAGTTGGAGTTAGTTGGATAGGGAGTCACTTGGAGTGAGTTAAAATGGCTGATTGAATAAGTCGATGTTATACGCATGCTTGGAAGAAAACATATACGATGGAATAAAGGACAGAAATTGGACATACGTGTGTTATAGTCGATTATAAAAAAAAAGCACGAAACGGCCACGCGAGAGAAACGTTACAATACCCAAATGTCTATCCTCCAAATTACAGAATTTTCTGTCCTGTCTGTAGCTCACAATAAATTTTTGAAATGACCACCAGCCACGATTTCGCCGCTTAACCAGACGGCAGCCGTTTTGGAGGTGTGTCCGCGATTGCCCAATCAGGAGGCGATACTCTAATTATATTAAAACCGGAAATGACACATACTGTGTGACCAAACAAGAACGCGTGATAATCGCAAATATAAATAGCGATTAACTCCAATCATGGATTTTTTACGGAGATAATATTCTACTGTGGCGCCACCTAGCGCGTACTATTTACATGTGACCGTTTCTCGACCTCGCCAGCATTTTTTTTCTTTTCGAGATCTCAATATTAATCCAATGTACATAGCAGCAAATAGTTTAAAAAAAATGTTAATCCCCGAAATTCCGTCGGTGGCAATGCTGAGTCACTATTAGGAGCTCGGGTTGGACGGTTTAAGCTCACATTGCCAAAACAAATAGGCTGAAAAACCATAAATAATTTTACTTCATATAGACCGTTCTCGATACCCCTGGCGACACCTATCGTCAAAAATAGACACTACGCGTTTCGGGTTATGAAACCGATTACCGCATGCGTTTATCATGCATGCATAGGCCTATGGAGTTGGTTCTGGTGCCCAGCTTCAACCTTTCTTTTGTCAGGGGTAGGTTGGTTCTATGGAATTGTTATTCACCTAGCAACACACACGATGTGTGTATAAACTTTCCTGTCAGTATTTTATTATATAACGGAATCACAGCTTATATTTCAATAGATTAAGAACAGTTTAACAGTCATATCTGTGCAGAGCGAGCTAGGGTTACCCGAAACACGGGCCTGCCAGAATTTCCTCTGGAACGGTCTATTCTTGTAAGCATATAACAAAGCACTCCTTATAATCAAAAATAGCTTAAACTACCCGAAAATGCCACAGGCCACAATCTTAAACCTCCGGTTGAAGCGTGATAGGGGGTGATGGGGTTTTGTATTATTGCGTTGTAATAAGCATATGAAAAGATGCAGCTGGGGAAAATTTCACATTTTTGACCGTTAAGTCAGTTTTAAAAAGTAGCATCCTACCAATTTACGGCTATTCCTGACTGCAGATGTTATCTCCAACTGGTATCTTGTCTATTTATTGTAGCCTAATGCGGATTTTTATTATTGTCTCTGACCATTTGAAAGTAATTTAAGGAGGGACACGATCTCATGGGGGGACGGAATCTCACGTTACACCGACGCCGGGGATGGAGTCTATCTTACACTTGTGACGTGGTCACGTGGTTTCGGGAGACCGGGTTAATATTTACAATGTTCCCATCCCTGGATTGCGAATTAGGTCAGCTTTCTGGGTCCCAAGACCCAGCTACTGTGCTGTCGCAGTGGGTGAACGTGTATCGTTTACGGTGGATATTATTAGCCCAATGCCATGAAAACTGCCTGCCCTGTAGATATATTTACACAGACCGTCCCTGTTACTCGCTCGTTTCGCATGTCATTGTTTGCCTTAGCCACTGCGGCGACTCAAGTGCGGCGAGAAGGCCGTTATCTCTCTATCTATACTAATAAAATGAAGCTGTCTGTCCCACCTATGCCGCTGCATGCGCTAGCACATTGGCATCAGCAGCCGCCTTGAACATGTTGAATGTGTCAACATTGTCGCTGGGTGCTTATCACTTTTTCTTGGATGTGGGCCGCCTTGGATGTATCAACATTGTCGCTCTTAGATGTGTCGACACTATCGCTGGGGTGCCTATCACCTTATCCCGCGCATAATATCGCTTTCGGGTGCTTATCCCTCATGGTGACCACATCTGCGGCGGGCTACCTGGCTTGGTGCCAACAGTAATAATATTTCTCCCAACGCCTTATCGCCCGAACCGTCATCAAAGCAAACAAATCCCGTACTGTCTCGCGTCCACAACTTTCCATCAGTAGCAAGAGAACAAACTCTGCCCGGGGAACTCTGCCCGGGGAACCTTGCCTATAATACGCTGCTCTCAACATCAGTCACGGCAGTATCCAATTTTACAGTACAGTTAAGTGGACTACAGGTCAATTCTACAGATCCAACCATGACTTCAGGCAGATTTTGTCCACTGAAGGTATGTTAAATGACGAACAACGGGCCGGAAACAGCCCCTTTTTTCACTCAATCAACCCACTTGTTTTACTCAATCAACCCCCTTTTTTTTTTACTCAATCCACCCCTTTTTTTTCTCAATCAACCCTTTTTTTTTACTTAATCAATGTATGAGCTTAAATTTCCCGTTTTTACTCAATCAATGTATGAGCTTAAATTGCCCGTTTTTACTCAATCAATGTATGAGCTTAAATTGCCCGTTTTTACTCAATCAATGTATGAGCTTAAATTGCCCGTTTTTACTCAATCAATGTATGAGCTTAAATTGCCCGTTTTTACTCAATCAATGTATGAGCTTGGGCCTTAGTTTTATTGGACTGATTTTCGTTCATGCTATTTCTGTCTACCTCCTGCCTGCTACTATTTGACGTATAAAACAAAATACTGCCATACTGTTATTTCTTTCGCTTATCACTACGAGCGCTCCGGGGCGGCTAGTGGTACATGTAGTAAACATTCGTCAGATACCACTCGACACGGCTCGAGTAGCGGCAATTTATTGCGCCAAGGGGCTGATTTCCAAAGTCACGTACCGACTTCAGTGATAATATAATGTCTGTCCCACTTATCTGCCCCATCATATATAATGCATTGGCGCTGGGTCAGTTAATATATAGGCTGCTTACACAAGGGAAGGAGGGTGAGAAAAAGCGCAAAGACGTATGTACTTGGTAAATATATGTAAAAGACCATGCGGCTGTATGTGTGGGTTGTGTGTGACGGGCGGGGGGGGGGGGGGGAGGGGCGGGGGGCTGAAACTTTAACTTTCATGGCGTGCTTGAAACACCCTGAAAACGTCATATTTTGAGTGGCTCTCAAGTGGTTCGATCTCAAGTCAGTTGGTATATTATGCTGATCCAGTCCAATAGAGCGGCATGGGTTCAAACCTCGGCGGAGTGATTCTAACACTAGACCGTAGATCCATATGTTCTAGATTCGAATGCACAACACTGGCCTAAAACACGAATTCATTTATTCGAACCTCGGTCCCTGCATCTGGAACATGATTCAATTGACCCGATTTCGGAAAGTTTCGGTAGGCACAATTTAAAATGTAGTTTTTAAAACATTTTTTTTTTTAGAAACGCCCTACATACCAACTGCACTTAGCTACCGCGGGCTGTCAACAGATACCTGGAACGGGTACAGCTGAAAAAGAGGGCCTTTACAGTGGCATGGACGTGGTAACCACGTAGCGCTTTGGTTGTGACCACATGGTCTGGCACGTGGTATTAACGTGTAGGAGGAAGTCGCTGTGACGTTGTTTGTAGGCGTAATAGAGACGTGTGTTAGAGCCCAAAACGCCATAGTGATGAAAACGTCAGTCCATACGGTCTGAGCTACCAAGATGACGTCATTCTTGACCGACTATGGCAACTACAGTCCAGAGCGTAGTCGGTGTAGTCGCTGGGGGCCTGAATATGGCGGATGGCGGACATCGCGAACAATAAATTTCGTTTATCTTTCCTTTAAATTATCCCTCATAAGTTTGGTTGGCGACAATGAAAGCTTGTTGAATTTCATGTCATATTATTGGCCCAATTCCATTGGTCCTTGTTACTTGTTTATGGTGCGGTAAAGATTGCTTTCAGGGTAGGCCCCCATATATTTTAACAGCAAATATGTGTTCTTCCCATTTCGATTTATGTGAAATGAAGTCCCAAGATACTCTAATTTTTTACTCAATTCTAAAAGAGCCCCCTTTTTGAAGTGGTCAGCTTTTTTTTACCAACGAATTCCCCCGGAGAGCACTATGTTGCGTAATATGTGCGCCTGTTGGTCCACATACACCGTTCGACTCGCTCATAGCAGAGTGACATACTGCGCATGCGTTATGCTATTTAGGTCACTGGGCTGTTGTCGCATTGGGTGAGTTCGGGTATGCGAGCGGAGAAGTCGGACTCCGCGGAGTGCATAACCGAACGCGGAGATTGTGGTCCGATATGGCGGTCACGTGGTACATTATACTCCCAGACCTTACTCCCCACCCAGAGGAGGATCACGAGGATTTCCAAAATGGCGTCCAGGCCGCACAATACATTTAATATACATATAGTAGTATTGCGACCTGCAAAAAAATCTGTAAATAATATTATAGCAACGAGTATAAGATAATGAACACAATACGTATCCGTTGATTTATTTTCATAAATCTTTCATAATTTGTGCAGTCCACCAAGTGCAACATTCACGCGAACCGCGGATTTTGCGTTCGCCTATTAGCGGAAAGAGTGAGTCCGCATGCTCCAAATATCCGCGCCGATTACTCCGATCGCATATCCGAACTCACCCTATAGTTCTCCAGCCGAAAGCAGCCAGTGGGTCTCCCGAGGCTAAGAGCGAGCTAGAGCTACCCGAAACACGCGCCTGCCAGAATTTCCCCTGGAGCGGTCTGTTCGATCATGTGCTCACAGCCACAATCACCGAGCAGATCATAGCGTCACCTTGCAATGTTTATTATCGGTAATTTTAGAAAACAAATGACTGTTTTCATTTAAAAACAAATCATGTCAACGTACACTTAAAACCGCATAAAATTGGTCGTCTACACTATTGATTATGTGGGTTGTGACATGTAATTCCACCCCGACCTCATGCTGGGGCGCGGCCTACATGTCATCATGGCATGCTATTTGCATTGTACAACAAAGAGTTCATTATGTGTTGTATTTATCTTACCGGGAATTAATAAAGTTTAATATTATCCACAATTATATATCAAAATTAATATATAACTATGTAGTCAAGATTATATATAGTTGGTGTCACCGTTGATAAATATTTTGAAACATAACACGGCTTAACGGTCCATTTCTGGCACCATATTTGTGGGACCAACATGGCTTACATTAATTTTGTCGTCAACTGCGGTCGGCACAAACAAACAAACATATTGCATATCAGCAATATCAAATATTTGGCAGGGTTCTATTTATTTAGGACTCTTTATTACAAGCAATGTCAAAGCGATGGTATTATAATAGGTTAATTTATAGGCCTGCTTGCCTTGGCGGCGAATCACATGTTATATCATATTATCATAATTTATAGTTTGTAGTTCAGTATATTAAAACTGCCAAATGTCCACCTACAAAATGATATTCAAGGTGGGTTTTTGTTCGTCATATTGTCTGATCTTGTTCGTGTTTAACTCTTTAAGAAATGCATTTGTTGTTATCATATGAAAAGGCAAACAAGTCCCTCGATGCACTGTTGTGAAGCCATTTCCTGCGTTATGAATTAACATCTTATATTGTACTACTAAGTTACAAATAATATGACGGAACCCTAAAATAGTTCAAATTAGTTCATAGTAGATTTTCACAGGGTATCTTTCCCAGAAAGAGTTACCAGTGGAGTTACATACATTAGTAGGGGTCTGGAAGGGGTAAATGGCGACACACGACACAGGCATATTTGAAAAATCGACATTCGATATTGACCCCCAAATTCCGACACTGAGGATCTGAAAAAATGGCATCGACACAGATTTTTGAAAAGAAAGACACTGAATATAGTCAAAAAGCGACGCGAAAGGTCAAGAAAAATCGACACTCGACACTGAGAATTTTGATAAAATGACACTGGAAACTGGACCCCCCGCGCCCCACCTCCCTTCCAGACCTCTATTAGTCTAGTGAACTTGAATGGCAGGTGACCCAATTTTGCGGACGTAATACACAAGGAAGTCACCTTTTCTCACAGGAGACTTCAGTCTGGCTAAAAGCATGCATTTAGACCATACCCTTTATTTTTTGCTCAATATTGTTTTGGCAAAAAGGATGTTAAATGTTTCCTATGAATATGGCTACATGGAGATCTAATCGCTTGAGTTTACAGTGTTAACATATTGATAACTGCAGGATGAGTAGTCATGGTTAGGTAATGAAGGCGTATACACCAGATTATTTAATATTAAATTTCTTAGATCACGATTAATAAAAATCCTTGATCATGACGGTCGGCTAATACCCCATTCCCTGTTCACAAAGAATTATTTTCCTCGTTCCCAGTTCACGATAAAATTAAAACCACATTCCCGCGGAACGGAAATACCCATTGCCCCTTCCCATATTTAAGACCGCTTTGCTATAGTTCAGGGTTAGAACGCAATAACCAGTATACCAGTGAATCATATTGCGCGACAACATTTACCTTGTGTAGCGGAAGCATCGGTCGTCATGTCGGTGGACACAGTCGTCGCTTGCACTGTCGTGACAGCGTCCGCTATATTTATAATCCATACGAGCTTCTTATTATTACTTACATGATCATGGAAATCAATATTATGCGTTTGTATTTAATTTCATGATGCATATGTATCGACGCATGTATGCACGTAATTAATTGTCATCCCGGGCGAATTAGTATAAAACTTTTTTAAATTGGGGTTAAATATCGCACTGACATACGGCGCCCATCTTGTTAGGTTGCCAGGGTAAAAAGGTAACAATAGTAACGATAACTGTCTATGGCGTCAACACTATATATGACCCGATACATTTCAAGCTTACATAGTACCATTACTCACCCATTACCATGACTAAACATAGGCAGAGGATGCGAGCCAGACTTCGCGACATTGTTCCTCTTAACAATTAGTTCCTGCGAGTCGTGTCCTGGTTGTTGACGTCCTGGCTGTCTGGCGCGGGAATGGAGCTAGGGAACGGCGAGAGTTTGCTTTCTGCCAGTGAATCCTCTCGTTAATTGTCTCGGACACAAAAGTCGTGGCGTGTCAGACAATACGTCACACGGACCGATACTGGAACACCGACTGATGAAGTGCTGCAAGTTTTTTTAACCACTTGCCCAGAGACATACTAAATAAATCATAAATGCTGATGGGGCCTTATCAGTCATGGAGCTCAGAGTCAGGGTGGTTGATGATGGCGGGTACTCAGGCAATTACTGTGACCTTAGTTCCTTCAATAGTTTGACACGTGTGCCAAGACAAATCAAGCGTCGTCAAAGCAAATGCGTTGGTAACAAACGATACACTAATCAGTTTCCGTCGATGAGCAGTCTAAACAAGTATAGTGTATATCCTTGGTCTAACGTCGCCTTTAACAAGATTGCAACACACTTTACCGCCACGCAGGACCGTTACTCAATTGTGTTTCGCATTGGTGGTTTCTCATTAACTCATGGTTGTGTCCAATCGATCCTCGTGTATCCTCTGGCCTGGCGCTTGGTATATATTATACATGTCACCCAGGGCATGCCGTAATAGAGTGTATAGCGTGTGCCATGCTTGAGGTTGTGGTTTATATTATTTCTATGCATCTCAATATAGAGGGGGGGGGGATACCTGTTCCGATCTCCGCGATTGGCATCCAGGAATTCTTGGAGATTCGCAATCAGCTGTTGGCAATTTTTGGGAATCTTATCCGTACATTTCCTGATTCAACGCAAAAACCCTTTGCCTATTTACCGCCATCCGTTATAGCAGTATGCGAATTCCTTGATATCACCATTAAGGCGTTTTTTTTTCGCGCCCAGCTTTAAAATGTCCTAATCTTAGAGATTCGATATGGCTCTCCCTAATTCTTGGGGATTCGGGATTCAGATGGGGTATTCCCCCTACCCCCTACCTCCAATATACGCCTATGGTGCTGTCTCGTCACAGGAAAATGACCGACAGATGTGCATGTTATACTTGTATCGCTTGGATTTATTGTTGGTACTTATTTTTGCCTCTAATCGAATGTGATTAATTTTCAGTTTAAAATGTACTATTCATTTTGAAGCTGTTTTACTGTAGAATGGATTTATTTAAACATATTGCAACCATGCTATTGTATACGTAAGACAGCGAAAAATCCCCATGCTAAAATGACCTAAAGTCAGGATTATTGGTTCAGTATACCGTCACAAAATGGTTATATGCACATTGTGTCAAATTCCAGACGCTTCTATTTTAATTCAGTTTCACTTGATCTCCTTATCTTGACAGGAAGTTTATTAAAAGGTTTAAAAGGGCAAGGCGCTTGTTATTTACTAATCACATCGCAGCAAAAAAAAGATGTCTTTATGATCTTTTTAAAAATGTAAGGTTGAATATCCCCACCCCCCAATACAAATTTAGCATTGTCTCTTATGCGATTTCAGTACTCCAGAACTTTAAAAACAAAACAAAAAAACACGGTTTAACATCTTGATTTTGGCGCAATGCGTACTTTCTTATATGCTTACGAGAATAATACAATAATATAGGTCAAGTTTGACCAGCTTCAACCATCCTACCGAATCCCCATCGGGAAACTAAGTTGTCACTTACGGAATTTCGTTGATAAAAAAAAAACCTTCCAAATCGGTCGTGATATTTTTATTTACCAATATTTTCTGTTACTTACATTGGATTAATATTTAGATAGCGAGTAAACAAAGTTAAATTATTAAAAAAAGGCAAAATTAAAAGTGAAAAGTAAAAATATAGTTAAAAATTAACGAATAATAAAGCTACTCATGCAGGAATTTCCACCTACATTGTGATTTTCTTGTGGAGAAAACACTGGAACACAATATCTTAATGTTAAGTCTATACCAAATAGAAATATTGTCTTATAGTGAAAGGCAAAAACGGCTGCGATGCCCACATTTTGATGACGTAGTACACAAGAAAGCTTTTTTGTGTTCTTATACACTTCATTGCAATTCTAAACATTCTTAAAGTTTCTCATGGTCAATATCGCTGAATGAGTAACATTTAGTTTTATATTAACGACACGTTCTCTCTTTAGAAGCGTACATTAAATGCTAACAATCATCTGTACCCTACCAATATGAGACTTGACAGATAATATAAGAACAACATATCTATATCTTCCAAAAGCTTAGGAAACAACATAAAGAGGGGCGGATCCAGAAAAATCTGGATAGGGGGGGGAGGTTTTAGGGTCGGATCCAGCTATGTTGGATAGGGGGACCGGTTTTGGTTAACATATGTTAAATGGTATAAATTTCGGCCCTAAAAGGGGGGCAGGAAGCGGGTCGGCTCCCCCACCCCCCCTGGATCCGTCCCTGGTAAAATTGTTAGATATGGCACATGGTGATACGTCTGTTTAACGTAGTTAGATAGTGGCACACTTCCGGTACTGGGACGACATGGCACACTGTCTACATCATTTCCGGTCCTCGTCAGAGATGGCACACATAGTCTGAATCCTCTCCGGCGTAGCCGGCACATCTACCAACGACACATCAACGACACTGGTAAACCAACTGCAAACAATAGTTTGGAGCGGCTTTTTATGGCATTTGCTGTGTTTGTGTTCGCGTATCTACATAATTATGTATCAGCTACGTTTCAGTTCGATTTTTTTAATATTACACAATGATGCAAATGTTCAGCAAAAACATATTATGAAATCTAAACGCAACAGTCTTAATGGCTTACATTAAAAGTTCAACTGGTTGTCCTGTGTCTACAAAGTACCGTAATATATAGTTAAAAAGAGGACTCTACCGAGTGTGAAGTAATCGTGGATGCCTCGTTCCTGTCGGCTCCACCAGATGGCGTCCTTGATGGCATGCAGCACGGCGACACTCAGAGAGATCGGGGGTTCGCCTATGGCTGGAGTCAGGGAATATATACAGAGTACAGTATTGATTTGGCGACACTCAGACAGATCGGGGGTTCGCCTATGGCTGGAGTCAGGGAATATATACAGAGTACATTATTGATTTGGCGACACTCAGACAGATCGGGGGTTCGCCTATGGCTGGAGACAAGGAATATATACAGAGTACATTATTGATTTGGCGACACTCAGAAAGAACTATAAGTGAGTTGACCACTGACCTCTAGGGGGCGGCACACCGGTCAAGATATATAGTAACTAGACCCCTAGAGGTAAGTTGACCTCTGACCTCTGGTGGGCAGGACACCGGTCAAGACCCCTAGAGGTCAGTTGACCTCTGACCTTTGGTGGGCAGGACGCCGGTCAAGAGATATAATAACTAGACCCCTAGAGGTGAGTTGACCTCTGACCTCTAGTGGGCAGGACGCCGGCCGGGTTGCTGGAGTCCTTCAGGAAGTAGACGTTCATCTCTCGCGGGATGTCCCAGTTGGTCGGCACCTTGTACTCCTGTGTGGAAGGGAGGAGGCGAGACCGTTTGTGACAAACTGACAAAGCACTCACAACCAAAACCGACCTCGCTACCTACGAGACCCCTCTACCGAGCCAGGCGGTGGCGGCCACTTTGTTTTGGCAGGTTTTAATTACCCTTAAGTGGTTAATCACCGCTACAGTCAACCACACGGGGCTTGATACCGTAAGTAAACTGTAAGTTATTTCTAGAGAGGTTTGGGGACCTGTGACGAGTACGGTGTGTACTGACCCAGGTGCTGGCTGTCAGCAGGCGGCCGGTGTCGCGGTCGAAGACCTCTCGCTCGGTCATCATGTACCCAAGTCCCATGACGAACGCCCCCTCCACCTGGCCAATGTCCACGGCAGGGTTGATGCTGGCGACATCAAACGGAACAATTTCCTAAACTTTCACCCCTACTCTCCCAATCTTGATAGTGATACTGACCTTATAGTGTCACCCCTACCCTCACCACCCTGACAGTGATAGCGAACTTGGAGTGTCACCCCTACCCTCCCCACCATGACAGTGACACTGACTTTGGAGTGTCACCCCTACCCTCACCACCCTGACCCCGACACTGACCTTGGAGTGTCACCCCTACCCTCCCCACCCTGACAGTGATACTGACCTTGGAGTGTCACCCCTATCCTCCCCACCCTGACCCCGACACTGACCTTGGAGTGTCACCCCTACCCTGCCCAACCTTGATAGTGATACTGACCTTATAGTGTCACCCTTACCCTCCTGACACTGACAGTGATAACGACCTTGGAGTGTCACCCCTAACCTCTCCACCTTGACCCCGACACTGACCTTGGAGTGTCACCCCTAGCCTCCCCACCCTGACAGTGATACTGACCCTGGAATGTCACCCCTACCCTCACCACCCTGACAG
The DNA here is from genome assembly GCA_964019135.1 of Arenicola marina. Lineage (NCBI taxonomy): Eukaryota > Metazoa > Annelida > Polychaeta > Arenicolidae > Arenicola > Arenicola marina. Next base: position 9,590,053 of record OZ025251.1, read on the forward strand.
TGATACTGACCTTGGAGTGGCACCCCTACCCTGCTCACCCTGACAGTGATACTGACCTTGGAGTGTCACCCCTACCCTCCCCACCATGACAGTGATACTGACCTTGGAGTGTCACCCCTACTCTCACCACCCTGACCCCGACACTGACCTTGGAGTGTTACCCTTACCCTCCCCACCATGACAGTGATACTGACCTTGGAGTGTCACCCCTATCCTCCCCACCCTGACCCCGACACTGACCTTGGAGTGTCACCCCTACCCTGCCCAACCTTGATAGTGATACTGACCTTATAGTGTCACCCCTACCCTTCCCCACACTGACAGTGATAACGACCTTGGAGTGTCACCCCTATCCTCCCCACCCTGACAGTGATACTGACCCTGGAGTTTCACCCCTACCCTGCCCACCCTGACAGTGATACTGACCCTGGAGTGTCACCCCTACCCTCCCCACCCTGACAGTGATACTGACCTTGGGATGCCACCCCTACCCTCGCCACCCTGACCCCGACACTGACCTCGAAGTGTCACCCCTACACTCCCCACCCTGACAGTGATACTGACATTGGAGTGTCACCCCTACCCTCACCACCCTGACCCCGACCCTGACTTTGGAGTGTCACCCCTACCCTCCCAACCCTGACCCCGACACTAACCTTGAAGTGTCACCCCTACCCTCCCCACCCTGACAGTGATACTGACCTTGGAGTGTCACCCCTACCCTCACCACCCTGACCCCGACACTGACTTTGGAGTGTCACCCCTACCCTCCCCACCCTGACAGTGATACTGACCTTGGAGTGTCACCCCTACCCTCACCACCCTGACCCCGACACTGACCTTGGAGTGTCACCCCTACCCTCACCACCCTGACCCCGACCCTGACTTTGGAGTGTCACCCCTACCCTCCCCACCCTGACCCCGACACTGCCCTTGAAGTGTCACCCCTACCCTCCCCACCCTGACAGTGATACTGACCTTGGAGTGTCACCCCTACCCTCACCACCCTGACCCCGACACTGACTTTGGAGTGTCACCCCTACCCTCTCGATTCTGACCCCGACACTGACCTTGGTGTGTTAACCCTACCTTCCCCACCCTGACCCTAAGAATGACATTGGAATGTCACCCCTACCCTCCCACCCTGACTCAGACACTGACCTTGGAATGTCACCCCTACCCTCCCCACCCTGATCCCAACACTGACCTCTCTCCCACATCGAGCACCATGTCGACCTTGTTGACCTTGGATTCGCCGGTGAGGAGGTCGACCTCCACCCCGGCCACTGCGCAGCCGCACGTGGCGTAGTTTGCCGGCCCTGTGTTGGGGACCATGTGCCTGCAACGGTGGAAGAGGGTTATGGGCGGCCAGGTCTGCTTACAGGTTATGGCCGGCCAGGTCCACTTACATGTTATGGGCGGCCAGGTCCACTTACAGGTTATGGGTGGCCAGGTCCGCTTACAGGTTATGGGCGGCCAGGTCCACTTACAGGTTATGGGTGGCCAGGTCCACTTACAGGTTATGGGCGGCCAGGTCCACTTACAGGTTATGGGCGGCCAGGTACACTTATAGGTTATGGTCGGCCAGGTCCACTTACAGGTTGAGGGCGGCCAGGTCCACTTACAGGTTATGGGCGGCCAGGTCCACTTACAGGTTATGGGCGGCCAGGTCCACTTACAGGTTATGGGCGGCCAGGTGCACTTACATGTTATGGGCGGCCAGGTCTACTTACAGGTCATGGGCGGCCAGGTCTGCTTCCAGGTTATGGGCGGCCAGGTCTACTTACAGGTTACGGGCGGCCAGGTCCACTTACAGGTAATGGGCGGCCAGGTCCACTTACACGTTATGGGCGGCCAGGTCCACGTACAGGCTATGGCCGGCCAGGTCCACTTACATGTTATGGGCGGCCAGGTCCACTTACAGGTTATGGGTGGCCACGTCCACTTACAGGTTATGGGCGGCCAGGTCTACTTCCAGGTTATGGGCGGCCAGGTCCACTTACAGGTTACGGGCGGCCAGGTCCACTTACAGGTTATGGGCGGCCAGGTGCACTTACATGTTATGGGCGGCCAGGTCTACTTACAGGTCATGGGCGGCCAGGTCTGCTTCCAGGTTATGGGCGGCCAGGTCTACTTACAGGTTACGGGCGGCCAGGTCCACTTACAGGTAATGGGCGGCCAGGTCCACTTACACGTTATGGGCGGCCAGGTCCACGTACAGGCTATGGCCGGCCAGGTCCACTTACATGTTATGGGCGGCCAGGTCCACTTACAGGTTATGGGTGGCCACGTCCACTTACAGGTTATGGGCGGCCAGGTCTACTTCCAGGTTATGGGCGGCCAGGTCCACTTACAGGTTACGGGCGGCCAGGTCCATATACAGGTAATGGGCGGCCAGGTCCACTTACACGTTATGGGCGGCCAGGTCCACTTACAGGCTATGGCCGGCCAGGTCCACTTAGATATTATGGGCGGCCAGGTCCAATTACAGGTTATGGGTGGCCAGGTCCACTTACAGGTTAAGGGCGGCCAGGTCCACTTACAGGTTATGGGTGACCAGGTCCACTTCCAGGTTATGGGCGGCCAGGTCTACTTACAGGTTATGAATGGCCAGGTCCACTTACAGGTTATGGGCGGTCAGGTCCCCTTACAGGTTATGAGTGGCCAGGTCCACTTACAGGTTATGGGCGGCCAGGTCCACTTACAGGATAAGGGGGGCCAGGTCCACTTACAGGTTATGGGCGGCCAGCTCCACTTACAGGTTATGGGCGGCCAGGTCCACTTACAGGTTATGGGCGGCCAGGTCTACTTCCAGGTTATGGGCGGCCAGGTCCACTTACAGGTTATGGGTGACCAGGTCCACTTCCAGGTTATGGGCGGCCAGGTCTACTTACAGGTTATGGGCGGCCAGGTCCACTTACAGGTTAAGGGCGGCCAGGTCCATATACAGGTTATGGGCGGCCAGGTCCACTTACAGGTTCTGGCCGGCCAGGTGCACTTACATGTTATGGGCGGCCAGCTCCACTTACAGGTTATGGGCGGCCAGGTCCACTTACAGGTTATGGGCGGTCAGGTCCACTTACAGGTTATGAATGGCCAGGTCCACTTACAGGTTATGGGCGGTCAGGTCCCCTTACAGGTTATGAGTGGCCAGGTCCACTTACAGGTTATGGGCGGCCAGGTCCACTTACAGGTTAAGGGCGGCCAGGTCCACTTACAGGTTATGGGCGGCCAGGTCTGCTTCCAGGTTATGGGTGGCCAGGTCCATTTACAGGCTATGGGCGGCCAGGTCAACTTACAAGTTATGGGCGGCCAGGTCCACTTACAGGTTATGGGCGGCCAGGTCCACTTACAGCTTATGGGCGGTCAGGTCCACTTACAGGTTATGGGCGGCCAGGTCCACTTACAGGTTATGAGTGGCCAGGTCCATTTACAGGCTATGGGCGGCCAGGTCAACTTACAAGTTATGGGCGGCCAGGTCCAATTACAGGTTATGGGCGGCCAGGTCCACTTACAGGTAATGGGAGGCCAGGTCCACTTACAGGTTATGGGCGGCCAGGTCCACTTACAGGTTATGGGTGGCCAGGTCCATTTACAGGCTATGGGCGACCAGGTCAACTTACAAGTTATGGGCGGCCAGGTCCACTTACAGGTTATGGGCGGCCAGGGTCACTTACAGCTTATGGGCGGCCAGGTCCACTTACAGGTTATGGGCGGCCAGGTCCACTTACAGGTTATGGGTGGCCAGGTCTACTTACAGGTTATGGGCGGTCAAGTCCACTTACAGGTTATGTGCGGCCAGGTCCACTGACAGGCTATGAGCGGCCAGATCCACTTACAGGTTATGGGCGGCCAGGTCCACTTACAGGTTATGGGCAGCCAGGTCCACTTACAGGTTATGGGTGGCCAGGTCTACTTACAGGTTATGGGCGGTCAGGTCCACTTACAGGTTATGTGCGGCCAGGTCCACTGACAGGCTATGAGCGGCCAGATCCACTTACAGGTTATGGGCGGCCAGGTCCACTTACAGGTTACGGGCAACCAGGTCCACTTACAGGTTATAGGCGGCCAGGTCCACTTACAGGTTATGGGTGGCCAGGTCCACACCGGCTCCGTGACACGTGGCTATGAGTGCCTTCCAGTCTGCATCCGGGTTCTTCTCTCGGAATGGACGGATGCGACTATTGAGCACTTTGCAGGCTTCGGCAATGCACTGCGTGGAGAAAACCTTTCTCAATAGACCTCGATTCTGTCCAAACGTCTGATCACATGTGTGAACTACATATTTAACCCTGAAACCCAATGACAATTCATATAGAAAAGGTTGGTTTCGATGGTTACCATGTGGTTCCAAGTTTATATATACTCTTAGCTTAGAGTCGGGGTGTTTAGTTGTGAGGGTACTGATGGTAACTGTTGTGAGGGTGCTAATGGCAACTAGTTGTGACGGTACTGATGGTAACTAGTTGTGAGGGTGACCCTCCACGTGGGTTCTTACCCTGCACACCAACTCAGACGTCCTACTGCCCCGCGTCACCCCGGCATTGGCGGCCGTAATAGTGTTGGTGACCTTGACCTTGATGTGACTTTCTGGAACTTGAAGTTCGCGGGCTGCCATTTGCACGGCCTGCAAATACACGAAAATCGCATGACTATACGAATACTCGAATACACAAATACTGGAATGCGGGAATGCACAAATACTTAAGGTAAGCCACCCATAATAGCAAGGTAAAAGAACTCTGCATGTGTGATTATTTTATGAAAGTATACCCAATTACACACCTTCTGGTAAATTTTTAGGATACTTTACCGTCCCGTTAAAAAAAAATTCATCATTTTCCAAGTATACCCCCATATCACAAAATGACCAAAACTTGACACCTACCACGAATAGGTAATTTTGCTACAATTCAGCTCAATATTAAGTCATTATCATCAGTAATAGCTCCTTGGAAAGCTTAAACCTAGTGCAATACAGGAATGATATTCACAAATGTAAATAGTAGCCACAAAAATAACAGAATGGTAATAATAAAGTGCAGTTATGCAAAAACAGGACCGTTTTTGCCAAAATTCGAAATCACCACCTTCACAAAATTGGCTATAATTTCACCAAAAATGAAAATCTTGACACCACAGCACGTTTTCAAACTTCTAAAAACATAGTTTTTGTAACAAACATAAAGAAAAATATAGGTAGCCGTGCAAATTTTCCGAGAAAAACGTCCTGAAGCTTGAAAATGTTATTTCAGAAATATTTTTTGAAGCAGCTTATTTCACACCAATTATCAGTAATTTAGGTTTTGTGTTCACATTTTAATAAATCTGGTTCTATATAATGGTCTCCGATATAATTATGATCTACGCAAATGTTTTCTGAACTATTTACACGTTTTCTCCATGCTTTATTTATTTTACCTATGTCACCACTTCTTTTGCTGTGTTTTATTCGTGCTTTGTTTTATTAAGACTGCGTAAAATATCCGGGGCACAGCCCGCCGATGTTTGCCGATGTTTACCGAGGTCTGCTCAAAAGCGCCGAGGCTCATTATGGGTGGCTTACCTTAAATTCAGTAAATTATGAATGAACTAAGATATACATGAACACACATCGACCCTGGAATGTACGAAGAAATGTACGAAGACACGAATACATGAATGCATCATAGGCAAGGGTGCAATAATCGATAAATATATGAATACCTGAATAACTGGTTACAGGACTGGAAGAATAGAAACGAATTTCACGAAGGTGGAAATTACATACCAATATTTGTCGTGTGGGTGAGAGACGTGACCGTGTGAAGGGTTCTTACCTTAGTGTGGATGCCCTGGCCGACTTCGATTCCCCCGTGGGTCAGCATGACAGTCCCGTCGGCGGCACAGATTGACACAAATACGGGGTAGTTGAAGAAGGGCGACAGAGCGATAAGGAACTTGGCCGGCGTCACGGCCACTCCATGCTTCACCCACTTGTGGCTCTGTAACCAGTATAATATATATCACATTGGTCGGCGTCACGGCTACTCCACGCTTCACCCACTTGTGGCTCTGTAACCAGTATAATATATATCACATTGGCCGGCGTCACGGCCACTCCACGCTTCACCCACTTGTGGCTCTGTAACCAGTAAAATATATATCACATTGGTCGGCGTCACGGCTACTCCACGCTTCACCCACTTGTGGCTCTGTAACCAGTATTATATATATCACATTAGCCGGCGTCACGGCCACTCCACGCTTCACCCACTTGTGGCTCTGTAACCAGTAAAATATATCACATTGGCCGGCGTCATGGCCACTCCACGCTTCACCCACTTGTGGCTCTGTAATTAGTATACTATATATCACATTGGCCGGCGTCACGCCCACTCCACGCTTCACCCACTTGTGGCTCTGTAACCAGTATAATATATATCACATTGGTCGGCGTCACGGCTACTCCACGCTTCACCCACTTGTGGCTCTGTAACCAGTATAATATATATCACATTGGCCGGCGTCACGGCCACTCCTCGCTTCACCCACTTGCGGTTCCGTAAGCAGTATAATATATATCACATTGGCCGGCGTCACGGCCACGCTTCACACACTTGTGGCTCTGTAACCAGTAGTAGACCTGCAATCTTCGCCTTTACCTCATCGCACTCACTGACCTTGTTGAACTGCTCAGCCTCGGCCTTCATAGCCTGGAAGTTGACCTTGGACATGACCTTATCCCAGGTCTCCCTCAGCTTCAGGACGCAGGGAAGCTTGACACCAATCAGGAGTCCCTGCGGAAAAATGAGAAAGGAGGTTGATTCGTTGTATATTTATGACACTTTAGCCACTTTTTGGTTATATCGCGTCAATGGGAGAAATAAGGGAAAGTGGAGCCATGTCCCCGGGGTAACCCCCTACTCTTTGCGAAGAAAGACAGGGGATCTTTATCCTGCAATCACACCATCGAACCATCGATCCATGTGCTGTTAGGCTCTCAGGTGGCCAGAGCACTCAAGGCGAGCGCTCTAACCCACTGAGCTACCGGGGCGGCCCCGCTGGGGGCACGAATCATTTTAGAGGGTTGCTGCGGTTGAATTTTGTATTTTCGATGCAGAATTTGAAAAATATAGACATTCCGTTGTAGTGTGGAAGAGTTAATCGATAAACATATTTCAAAAAAACATCGGGTCAAAGGTCAACGCGCTTCAGGCCTTTGATCGCTATCGAACTCGAAAAAAATGAAAGTAACATGGTTTCTAATTGACCAAAATGAAATGTATTCGTTTAGTACGGTATCAGTAGCACAGTACATACTGTCGTGTATTTGATGCCAAACTGCTAATATCATTTCGCTTAGATTCATTTTCAACTTTCGCGTAGGAAGGATAATTTTGATGGTTAAATTCGACGTGGGGCAGAGGGACTCCAGCGTAAGCGGGACGCCCACTGCCGCGAGATCAGCGTACCGGCGGTTCATCTTATTATTCTCCCGGCAGACATCGATGAAAGAAATGTATCGGCGGCCATTCTCGGGTAAAACTTAGGCAGTTAAACTATCAATTTCCTTCTGCCACTGATAAATTAACAAAGTGAGTGTAGTCAAGCTGCAGTTACCTGATCAGCAGTGCGAAACAAGTGACCTTCCTTGACCTTGTCAGGATCTCGCCCGCACGCTCTGGCGGCGTGCTCCATGAACTGTTCGGCAATACCGGTTGCCGTCATCTCAACTGTAACATCGTGACACATCGTGCGTGAAATGGGGTTGTATCACTGGGTACAATTAATACCTAGTCCTAGTGTCATACGATAACCAGGGGCGGATCTAGGGGGGTACTTGCATGGGAACTTGAAATACACTGTAAACGTCCGGTTCTTCGAGCACCGCCCCGCCGGTCGCAAGTTTTCGGAGAGCACCCCCCAGGTCGCAAATTTTTCGAGCACCCCCCCCCCCCACTCTTTGCAAATTCCTAGATCCGCCCCTTAGATATCACCGACAATACTGCAAGATGAAATAAGCTTCATTAATATTCATTAATTAATTAGGATCTTGACGTAGGGGTGCAACGCCTGTGTGTTGCGGTCGTTATTAAAGCTGGTCCAACGTTCCACCATCAGGGTTTGCAGAAAAGTGTATTAAACAGTGAAACAGGTGGAGTTAGAGTTGGAGTTTATAAGTATACAATAGACCATTCCAGGGGAATTGTCTGGAGAGTTTCTGTATACATCGACTATAGGTCTGGCGGTTTAAAGATATCCTATCCTATAACGCGCTGCTGACCAGGGCCCGTAAGTTCGAAACCGTGGGGGCCAAATATTCATGCTTATGACCTAGTCCAGGACGAAATGTTTGGCCTCGGCTGTTTCGAACTTACGGGCCCTGGTATCTGCAGAGAAATACATACATGGCGCCCGAGCCATTGAGAAGCCCTGGTGATCGGTGTTCACTGCTACCCCCTCCACGTACCAGTTGGGGATGAAATACCCTGGAAAAACACACGCCCTAGATACATCAGCTAAGGCAAGGAAAGTTTATTTCGCATACGAGGCCATCAGATCCATAGCACATTTATAACGGGTTACATAAATATCTCGGTGTAATGGGATATAAACTTTTAATTATCGCTGAATACATTGAATCACATTAATACGGGGAGGTGGAGGGTGGGAGGGGGCGGGGGAGGGGGCGGGGGAGGGACTTCGGGGGCGATCCCTGGAACAGATTATCAAAGTTTGCTTTGATAATCTAATAATCTAACACATTTTCTTTGAATTTGCGCGGGTCCTGGCAGTATACTGGCTTAACATGTGCCGCGGACTGTGCGAGATATTGCGAGCGTTGTCATCCGACCGTACGTGCACCAGCCAATATCGTACGGACACCAGACAATATCGTACGGGCACCAGGCAATATCGTACGGGCACCAGCCAATATCGTACGGGCACCAGGCAATATCGTACGGGCACCAGGCAATATCGTACGGGCACCAGGCAATATCGTACGGGCACCAGGCAATATCGTACGGACACCAGACAATATCGTACGGGCAGCAGGCAATATCGTACGGGCACCAGGCAATATCGTACGAGCACCAGGCAATGTCGTACGTGCATCAGCCAGTGAACGTGGACTGGCGCCGTATGTGGGTGCGGAGTCGCGAACCAGAGCTCGTGATGGTGAATGGACCATTCCATCTCGGACAAAACGTTCCCTGCCTGCCTCAAATCGATTTAAAATAAACATGTCTTAAGACCACTATGGTTGAAGGACCGGAATCACATATTGTGTGTGTGGGGGCGGGGGGGGGGGGGGTGGGGGGGCAAGGGGTATTTGCGTTCCTCGGGAATGGGGCTTTCATTTCACCGTGAACTGGGAATGAGAAAAATAATTTTTCGTGAACTGGGAATGGGGTATTAGCCGACCGCCGTGATCAGGGGTTTTCATTAATCGTGAACTGGCAATTTTAATATTAAATAACCGTGAATCGGGAAATCGGCAATTTACTATCGTGTATCCGCCCTTCTATTGCATGCAGAGAGTTCGGCCTTTAATTCATCGGGACCTATGAATAAAGAAATGTATTCTTCGTGATCTGGCACCCCCCCCCCTTATTGTGATTTACCTCCGTCCACGTTGCTTATCACCTCGTGCGTCAGCTTAGACAGCCATGGATGCGCCAGGAAATCCGTGCCCACATCCAGGTACACCGTGCACACAACCGCCTGGATCTGTCCGGAGCTGTCTACGCCAAGCTGATCCGGAAGATAAAATTAACACATGGATCATCAGCAAAACTCACTCAGATCTATAAGAAATCGGTGTTTGATAATGAAGTGAAGCGTTAATTGTGACTGCAGACTTTGGCATCGTTTATTGTGATTACTGGAGAGTAATTCGACGACTGAAGGGTCTGGAAGGGGTAAATGGCGACACGCGACATTGGCATCTAAACTCTGACACTAAAATTTCAAAATTCGATACCGACGCAGTTTCTCAAAAATAAGACACCGTTATTCGAAAAATGAACAATGGACACTGCAAGTTTGGAAAAATAGACACTGGACACTGGAGACCCCCCCCCCTTCCAGCCCTCTATTAGTGGCATTTTGTGGCTCATTCTGCTTCCGACTCACCTTGTACTTGACGATAGCGGCCGGTCGGTGGCCGGTGATGGACATGGCCGTTGGCAGATCCAACATCAGACGAACCGGTCTAAGTAAAAGACGCCAGAATTGTTTGCATTTTCAGTCAATGTTATTTCACACACGGAAACAACATGACGAGATATATCCAAAACAAACTATCATGATATCGATATTCCTTACAAACGAGGCCAGTAATTCCCATGGCCTTCGCTGCTTATATCAAACTGTATATGTTCGTAGGATTTTAATCATTAGTATCCAATTTATGTCTTTATGTTGGCGGGGTGAGAGTGGGGGGGGCATGGGGATGATAAGGACTGCTAAACTCGAAATTTGTTCAAGGACCCTTTTTAAGGAAGAACGGTGTTTTCCATGCAAAATACTCTATGTGGAGACCCCGCAGGTCGTTGGTGGACCCGCCCCGGTCGAACGTTATCAGTGAGCAGTGACTTTATTTAAATTCCTAGATCACCCCCTGCACTACGATGAGTGACCGAGCCACGAGTATGCCTACCTGTTAACCTTGCTGCTGCCGATGGCACACAAGCTAGGCGGAATGGCCGAGTGTTCAATCTTGCCTCCGAAGCTGCCACCAATCTTTGGGACATGCACGTCCACACTGCCATAGAAACACACGTATGACAAATGAAAATGGTCTTATACTCCAGTAAACTTGTACTCCAGTAAAACTTATACTCCAGTAAAACTTATACTCCAGTAAAACTTATACAACAGTAAACTACCAATACGGTCACCAGTTGAAAAATATGGACACCTTGGTTTCTAAACGTTGCGTGTCGATGATGTCACATGATGTCGTGTCAACGGGACTATGAAGGGTAAAACACGACCCTGTCTCTATGTGATTATTATTTTCCAAAAAGAACATGGGTTATTGCATGCAATAAGACATTCGCGCCATAGGTGCGAATTAACGACTGCTCTTCTCAATATCGTTTTAAATTATTCTAATTGTGTATGCCATAGCTGGCCTTGTTGGTATTCATTTCTCTCATTGTGTTGCCCTTGTAAATATTGTAGCTGAGACTGATATCGTAGGATAACATTTGCCCGTTTCTGGGTGATATTGACATTCTCCGGCAGCGGTCTGGGAGTAGCAGCGGAGCGCCACACTGCGGGGAAGATTGGTGCCATATACTGCGGAAACCGGAAGTGACCTATATATCCTTGAAGGGCTTGATACTCACGTGTTGTGTGACACCCCAAGGACGCTGGCCACCGACTCCTGGACCAGATATGACCACTGGGTGGCCGACCACACCCGTATGCCCTCCTCCCACGGGACACACAACGCCACCTGGCGAATGGGACAGGCATAACACACACCTAGACACCGAGTGTTGTGTTCCGTGACACATGATACTCGAGATTCGGTTTACAAGGCATCAATCTCGCTGAGTGCTCAAGAGCCGAAGCTGAAGCTATGAGAAAATGTCTATTATAAAACGGTTTGATGGCGTGCGAAAGTTCTTGATAAATCTGTTAGATAGATAGTTTTTTGGTAACTTCAGGCACCAGATCCATCGTACAAATACAGAACACAACGAATCACATGCAAACGACAAGAAAATACCTTGTTAAAAATAGGGAAGCGGGCTAAACCTTTTTTTAAAAAAAAAATACTGAAAGCTTTTTGTATAATATTGATATCATTTATCGTTAAATATCTTGTTGGAAAGTAATTTTTACCGGTTGTGCACTACTTGCTGTCCACGATATACTCAACATCTTGTCAAAGACACTTACTTGATTTTCCATGTAAAAATGAAACTGAGACCCAAGGCGAAATTCTCCTTCAACCACCTTGGCACATTTTTGCAAGACACCTACAAGCAAAAGTAAATGCGGATTTTTTATCGTGCCAACAATCTGCGGAAGTTTAACCAATCTGCATATTGATATAAATAAGAGACAGATGAAACAATATTTAAATGCCAAGGTTTCAATGATATGTGATTACCTACCTTCCCATGACGTATACAACTTTTACAAACAAAACTGAGTGATATAGTCAGAGTATAGTAATGCAATCAAAAGGTAGTTGTCGAATAACCAGTAAGAGGCTACTTCGTGAGGACCTGACCTTGGGGATCTCCTATGACCTTGGGAGGTACAGGTGAGCTGTGGATATAGTTTTTCTCTATGGCTTCTTGAATATCAGTGATGGGCCTCTCCACGTCTTTGTACGTGACCTTGACAAGGTCAGTCGCTCTCTTGGCGGTCTGTTCTGTGTCTGCAATGGCAACATGTCGCTGCTGTGACCAGTTGTAGTCAGCATTCAACTATCAAAGTGATAAGTGAGGCTCAGTTTTATTTGGCTTGCAGCTGCCGTGTTCTTGCTGTCTAATTTAATACTAATCCCAGTAACCTTGGGGAATATAATTCTCGCCTTTACTGCTGAACAAACTACGTAACGACATTAAGTGTTAGTGTTAGAATTTAATATTAATGTTAAATAGCTACTAATTAAGATAACAATATTCTATTCTTACTCTACTTTATACCAATCAAGTACATTGCTTTTGACATAAATTACAGCAAAGATACGTTGATTCATTGATTAATTTTACTGTTTACATCAGCCAATTGTTCAGTTACCTGCGAGCACAAGGGCGACCGGGTATCCATAAAAAGGGATCTTGTCTTCGGCAAGTACCTGCATAAAACATAAGCAATATGTCGTGAAGGCCATAAGCTGTGTTCGTTAAACAGTTTCCAAATTACAATATTGTTTGCGATATCAGAGAACGTATTTAGTTAAATAAATTCATACAATTTATTTAAATTATAATATACCGCAGAATGTATTTAGTCAAATACAGTCATGGAATTTGTTTAAATTATAATATTAATTACGATATCACAGAACGTATTTAGTCAAATACATTCATAGAATTTATTTAAATTATAATATTACTTAAAATAACACGGAAAGTCAAAGAAGTTCATACCATTTATGATAAACTAAAGCAAATTCGATTATGTCTCAGTCCATCTGAAATATGGTAGTGTCTATGGCCAGAAGGAAATGTAACGTACATGAATTCAGTAGTTTGGGGTAAGTAGTGCACTATAAGCAGTTTGACGTCAGTGGCATACGGTATCAAATCGCGGTTCAAGCTAGGCAAAAATAGCAGTAATACATACCTCAAAACCAAATCCAGTTGCGTTTTTTCCGGGGACGTCTTTCGCGGTCACTACGGTGACAACACCAGGTTGCTTCTGCAAGTAGAGCCAATAAATTAATAAATTGAAATAAATGTCAATTGATGCATAAATTAATGTACATACAGAACAGGTTTACATTGCTTGATTGAATGTTAACTGTTAAGTTTATCGGCAAATAGAGCCAATAATTTCTTACTGGCAATTAGAGCCAATAAATTAATAATTTAAATAAATATCAATTGATGTGTAAATTAATATATATACGCGATTAGGTTTACATTGCTTCATTTGAACGTTAACTGTAAATTAATAACAGAGTCCGTAAAATTATTCATAACTTAATTTAAATAATCCTAAGAAACTGATTACCAACCAGGAAAAGTCAAACATCGTTATAAAAATCTAAGCAACTCAGGAAATTAACTAATTTATATATAATTTAATAATAACGGCAACATATTATGCTTGCCAACCAGAAAATTCAAGTGAATTTTTGTTTTATTGTTAATAATTCAAATTAATAATCACAAAGGCTATGACATATATAACAGCCGACTAGGTATTGATGCGATTAAACCAGGCTCCACCAATCACCTACCAGGGCCTCCGTGACGTCTATACTGTCCAGTCTCCCTTTGCCGATGGTTGCCTTGACGACCGCTGCCTGGAGCTCCCCCTCCACCCTGGGTAGGTCCCACGTGTACTGCGTCTCACCAGCCGCCTAGGTGGAAATATAAAATGTTTCTTTCATTTCGTCGCCGAATTCCGTAACCGTTATACAACGCTGCCCTCTACTGGCCGAGGATTCAGTTCTCTATGCGAAAAGAGCAAACTTTTGTGTGTTTGCTTTACCAGCAGATGCTTCGCTGCTCCATTCTACTTGCGTCATAATTTCCATCGCTAAACGGTTTCGTGAACACCAAAGTTTACGCATTTATCTCTATATGTACACACACGTCCTAATGATTTTCGTGGCAGTAAAACTAAAGTGGGTAGTAAAGATCGCGACTATGGTAGGTGACCTGTTGTTCGCCGGTATATCTGTTGGAGGGCTTGGTGACCGGGAACTTGTCTTCCTTGACCTGATACTCCTGCCGCCCCCGTCCTAGCGGTCTGTGTAGGCCGCTCACCGGCACGGCTTGGTCCCCGCCAGACAACTCACTCAGAAACTGCAGCAGGAGGAGGGGAGGGGACGGAGGGGAATGGTAGTATAGTCAAACAGACACCGAAGCGGACAGGGCCAAATATGAATAACAAAAGAAAGTGTGTGCTGTGTTTGTCGTCAGAAACAAAAACGCAACCGAAGTCATCGGAAATGTTGATATAGCCGTTACAGAAAATGATTCTCAGCTATGTCAAGTCAATGCTTGTGGAGTGAACCCGATAATCGTTCGACAAATGTTTCACTTAGCGCCTATTAGCGTCGTTTATGAATAACGCCCCAGTTTCACTTATAATTTTGGAATAGTAATTTATCAATAAGAGATTGCTACACAGCACACACGGTTGCTTGAGTATCGGTACCTTATAGAGTAAGTTGACAGACAGATTCTTCCTGTAAGTGGCGCTGACGAGTTGTGAATCGTAAGGTTGTAGTTCTGCAGACAGTATCTTTAAGGCATCTGGGAAAATATTATTGAAAGTTAAGACGTGCTATTGTGCGTTGATATACATATGTTGAAATGGCTATAACCTGGAATTAAAACTTCGTGAAGATATTTCCAGACGTAAAATGTTCAAATCATAAACTTCATAGAAACAGGAAGGTACGAAAACGTTTTAATGAGCGACCGCATGTTCACCGAGTTACAGAAAGTCTCCCACAGTTCACTCAATTACAGAACGTCTCTCATAGTTCACTCGATCAGTTACAGAAAGTTTCTCACAGTTCACTCGATCAGTTACAGAACGTCTCACAGTCCACTCAATTACAGAACGTCTATCACAGTTTACTCATTTATAGAACGACTTCCACAGTTCGCCCATTTACAGAACGACTGCCACAGTTCATACCTGTAATTGCGTTTGATGTCACTTGCTTATTTTCCAAGAAGGCAGTCGTCTTCGGACATATAACCTAAAGACAGCATTGTAATATAAGGACTCCCAGCACAGACCAGAGCCATAGAAGGGTGCCTACCTAACGCTACCCCCCCCCCCCCCCTCGAAATAATGACTTAAATTCCAGATAGTGGAGAAAAAAAGCCTGATGTTTGCACACCATTAAACATTAAGATATTTCGCTATCGGTCTCAAACTTACGGTGCGATATTCATAATAGTCATGCAATATAAGTGTGGTTATTCCAAACATAAAGTAACGGTTAATGACTAAAATATAAACGAATAACCAGTTCAATGTTTGATACGGGTAATGTGCGAATGGCGGATACTTACACAACCCTGATCTACTCCACCGAGGACCATGAACATCTCCTTGACAACGGCACGCCCGTCACGCGGCGTACCCATGGTAGCCAGGAAACCCGCGTTCACATAACAATGTGTGTTCTGTAACATAACGTGCGTTCTGTAAGAAACAATATGCGTTCTGTAACATAACATGTATGTTCTGCAACATAACATGTTCTGTAACATAACAATGTGCGTTCTGTAAAATAACAACGAGCTTTCTGTAACATAACAATGTGTGTTCTGTCACACAGCAATGAACGCTTTGTAATCTCGCAATACCATGACCCTTGCATTGACCTTGGCGGCACGTCATGACCTTGGCGACATACTAACCACGGCCCTCGGCATGACCTTGCCGACACGGAAGACTCGGTTCGACGGCAGATTGGGCAGCCGAATGGACTCAATAACCTTGCCCTTCATGTCAAAGTTACAGAACTTGCTCATTTCGAGCACCGTTTGACCTTTGCCATCACCTGCACAAAAAACATGTTGATAGTGCATTACTTAGGGATCAAATCTATGCATTTAAGTCACCGGGACCACAGCATAAGCTCCTATAATATCATTTACTAGTTATCCGTATCTCTCTCGAGAAGTTTACAGTGTGGTAAATTTGTTGGAAACAGTCGTGACAAGCGAACTTCGGCCTACATAGTCATTGTCACAATATTTTTCAAGAAACTGTACACATTATGTGATTGATTTGTTTATTGCTTTCATCTGTTTTACCGTTATTTATTGCACGGTTTTAGTTATATAAAATAATGACCAGATTGCATCGTTTCCATTGAACATGTTAAAGTGAGACTTGTATGATCAGTTTTTAGGTGACACTTACTTATAACAAGCTGGGTTCTCAGGGCTCTGAAAGGTATGATCAGGTCTGAGGGAAAGTCTGGTTGTTCGTGGTGCATCATCAGATTTCCTGCCCAGCATCCCGCCTAGAAATACGCATTTGCACTTTAAACTAGAGAAACACATACGTGCCAATCTATTTGCATTAATGAATTTTTCTGCTCACATTACGTAGCGGCGCGGCTCCAATCTACTCACATTAAGTAGCGGGGCGCCGCCAATCTATTCACATTACGTAGCGGCACGCCGCCAATCTACTCACATTCCGTAGGTGGGGCGCCGCCAATCTACTCACATTAAGTAGCGGCTCGCCGCCAATCTATTCTTATTACGTAGCGGGGCGCCGCCAATCTACTCACATTCCGTAGCGGCACGCCGCCAATCTACTCACATTACGTAGCGGCACGCCGCCAATCTACTCACATTCCGTAGCGGGGCGCCGCCAATCTACTCACATTACGTAGCGGCACGCTGCCTATATTTTCCAGATGTGGGACGAGTTGACTGGACAAGTAGGCGTATCCATCCAGCGACTTCCCCAGCTTCCCGAATTGCTCCATCATGGCCGACAGAGACAGATTGGCCCCGAGTTCCACGTAGTTGTCTGCGACCTTGACGTTGTACAGACTCGCGATACCTCGCAGGTCGACATAGACGTCAACGGGCTTCAGAAACGCTGCCAATGAAGGACATCACATCGTCATCTTTTATTTCACTCTCTGCCTTCGACTCACTCCGCTAGGGCTCCATTAGATCTCTCTTGCCTACTGCCTCAATGCACTTTCACACTCGTCGCGCATATCTACAAATTAGTAATGATGGGACCCAGCCTAAGCCTAATAACACACGGTATCAGGTGATGTTTTTTTGCTGTGTACACATAGCTCGTTATTTTTATGTTTTATTCTTAAAAATTATAATGTTGCAAGAAATTACAGCCGTTTTTCAAGAATCTTGAAATTTGCCCCCGGCAAAAGCTGGCGCCACCGTGCGGGGAGCTTGCTTTTATTCATTAAAGTGACATACTTTAGACACATATTTTAAGTTCTTGTGGCTGAATACGATTTTCGTAAATTGTCAAGAAACGGGCCAAACGTTTGGCTCAAGTGCATAAGATATGATGAAATGTTTAGTGACAAAAAAAAATCTTCTTTACCCGAAGTAGTATTTCCAAAGACAAAACGGAAGTCTTTCCCATCGATCATGACCAGCTGCCGGTGCAGGTCTGTTAGTGACGTAGGCCGGTACCACGTGACGTCACCCGCCTTCACGCACGTCACGTGACTCGAGCTGCGATCCGCAGCCTCACACTGGCGTCCAGTCTCGGGGCAGATCTTAGCGTCCAGATCCTGCGAGAAGGGTGCGTAACAATGTGGGTAAGGTGGTTCAACTGCCAGGATCCAGAGATGTTCTGGTGATCCACAATGGTCTACTGGGGACGCGACATGGTGAGGAAGAGGAATCTAAGACTCCATGTAACGCACAGCTCATTCAGGGATTAGACATGGGATTGGCTGGTTTGAGTAGGACGCTTTACTGAACCTCTGTCGGTTATGTCGGTTACAAAAATGGTAAGTTTAAGGGTAGCCAGATCTCCGGGAGTAACCCCCTACTTTTCTCATTCCTCCACAAACATTTGCATTTGTGGGATTCGAGCCACGTACCGCCCACGTGGGCTGGCCCAGCAGTGCACGCGATACAGTATGTGCTACCTACTAGGCCATGGAGTGATCCCTTACTTATAGAGATACACCAGTGTATTATACCCACGAGACTGAAGCTCATGCCGACACAGTGGTAGCAGAGAAGCAACATTGGCAAAACTTGTCAGTGAAGACGTTAGACTACAATATAAATGTAGTCCAGATAACAGTATTACTTTCATGGATGTAGGTCCTACATATCTTATTGAAAACACTGGTGAATTATGATTTTTTTTTTATCTAAACGCAGGACTAAAGTTTGACATTCGTTTGTTGTTTCAGCACGGTTTCAAAAATCTTTCACGTAAGCATATCAATACATAATGTCCATGAAAGTGTCAGATTCGCTCAATTAGCTCATGTCGAAATGCGGATCTTACTTCGATGTCGATGAGCGAGGCTCCTGTGACGTCACTGGCGTCCTTGGAGAAGGACTTCATGGCGTCCATGATGGGTCTGTAGCCGGTACAACGGCAGACATTGCCGCCAAACGCCGCCTCCACTTGACGCTCTGGGGGTCGCGGCTCCGACTTCAGCAGGCTGAGGAGGGAAGATCGGATTGGGGGGGTGGGGGGGGTAAGCTTACGGTAAGAAAAATCACAATAAAAAGGCGGCAATTTATGTAAAGGCACTCGCCAGTTGTGACTTGTGTAGATGAGCGGTGGGTGTGGCACACTTACCCGTACATAGACATGACCATGCCAGGGGAGCAGTCTGTGTAGATGAGCGGTGGGTGTGGCACACTAACCCGTACATAGACATGACCATGCCCGGGGAGCAGTCTGTGTAGATGAGCGGTGGGTGTGGCACACTTACCCGTACAAAGACATGACCATGCCCGGGGAGCAGTCTGTGTAGATGAGCGGTGGGTGTGGCACACTTACCCGTACATAGACATGACCATGCCCGGGGAGCAGTCTGTGTAGATGAGCGGTGGGTGTGGCACACTTACCCGTACATAGACATGACCATGCCCGGGGAGCAGTCTGTGTAGATGAGCGGTGGGTGTGGCACACTTACCCGTACAAAGACATGACCATGCCCGGGGAGCAGTCTGTGTAGATGAGCGGTGGGTGTGGCGCACTTACCCGTACATAGACATGACCATGCCCGGGGAGCAGTCTGTGTAGATGAGCGGTGGGTGTGGCACACTTACTCGTACATAGACATGACCATGCCCGGGGAGCAGTCTGTGTAGATGAGCGGTGGGTGTGGCACACTTACCCGTACATAGACATGACCATGCCCGGGGAGCAGTCTGTGTAGATGAGCGGTGGGTGTGGCACACTAACCCGTACATAGACACTAGACCGTCAAGCACAGCTTGAGAAGGCAGACGAAAATTGGGGTTATGGGACCAATTCGACTATGTTAAGACCCATCGCCGCTCGCTCATTGGTTGTTCAGCCTGGCGTTGGAGACCATATCGCCCCCTTAAAGCTGTAGTACTGAGGCCAAATTGCTGGCTGAAAGCGCAAATTAGCCCAAAATGGATCGTGATGTACTGGACGAGCGCCATCTAACGGCTGCTGTTGAACGCGGGCTATTTTTCCAGGTCGAGGCCTTCGTTTAGAGTGAATACGTTCAAATCACGGCTTTCTACGCGTCCTTGGTCGCGCCCTAATCGCTCTTCTCGGACTCGTCATCGCTGAATTACGGAGCCCCCTAGCGGCGGAACTAAGCGTGATAAGCTAAAAGCGAAGGCGGATTCCATACCCAAGTCGACGTTTGCCCGTCTTTTGCAACCGGTCCCGACTCTCTAGCGTCGCTATTAAGCGAACGGCGGCCATCGCCACCCCGAAAGAGTGCCGGTCCATATCGCCCGTTGACTCATAATGGAAGCGTCGGCATGGAGCGGGGTGCACCTCTTGCGAGCGCTCTAGCGGCCAAACTAAGCGTCCTAGAGCAATTCTGAGGTGGTTTCGATCAGCCTAGCTCACATTTTTCTCTCCATTCATGCCAAATCTGGGCTCCCTAGCTCAAATATTGACCAAGTTATGGCCTTGCAAAGTTCAAAACGCCACTTGACACGTACGCTGAATATTGATTGGCCGATTACTCGAAAATCGTTCAGTATCCGGAAAAATCTGAGTGAGTATTGCGTCACCACCTCTCCCTGACGAATACTCTCAAACAAACAGCGAATCTCTAGACCCGATATTAACGGAGTACCGCGGGAAAATCTGTTTCGTGACCTTGACCTTGCTGTGACCTTGGCCTTGGAAGCGTGACCTTGACCAATATAGTTATTCGTGCCCAATTACTGATGTCATGTATCACGCCCGGTGACGTTTGTCTCACTTGTAACCTTCACGGAGAAATTGAGATCATGTTCCCGCCAAAATGCTGCCGTGGGATCCCATATTAAATTTTGGGAATTTTTAGCAGAAGAACTATTCGAAGGATTTTCAAAAGTGAAACACCATATACAAGGTACCTGTGAACCCAATACGTGAATTAATTTTGAGCGTCATTAAGTGAAAACTTGGAACGCTATAGCGATTTTGCCGATTTTTGGTCCTATCTACCAATGGTTAAGCGAATTTCGAAAAATTCCTGTGACCTTGACCTTTGACCTACATGGCCCATCTACGAACTTAGCCTGACGGTGGGCCGTGGCATTGTCTGTGCAGAAGGAGGAGTCGATATCTCAAACTCTTTAAAAAAAAAAAAAAAAATCCAAAATTTTGAATTTTTAGCTGCCTGTGGCGCGAAAACTTTTTATCCTACGTCAAATCTGATGTCAGTGACGCGAAAGATTTTGAGGAGCTGAGTATTTTGACACAAATTGCGGCTCTCTAGCTGCAATATTAAGAGAGCTAGAGCGCAAAATGTGTTTTGGACGTATGACGTCATCGTGACGTTGACGTTTGAGGTACGTTGCCCATCTTCGAACTCAGCCTGAGATTGGCACTTCCGCATCTTTTTGTGAATTTGGAAGTCGATATGTTAAGGCATTCGAGAGATAATGCGTGACAAGACAGACGGACAGACAGACACACAGACAGACCTAGACCGTCAAGCACAGCTTGAGATAGCAGACGAAAATTGTGGTTATGGGACCAATTCGACTATGTTAAGACCCATCGCCGCTCGCTCATTGGTTGTTCAGCCTGGCGTTGGAGACCATATCGCCCCCTTAAAGCTGTAGTACTGAGGCCAAATTGCTGGCTGAAAGCGCAAATTAGCCCAAAATGGATCGTGATGTACTGGACGAGCGCCATCTAACGGCTGCTGTTGAACGCGGGCTATTTTTCCAGGTCGAGGCCTTCGTTTAGAGTGAATACGTTCAAATCACGACTTTCTACGCGTCCTTGGTCGCGCCCTAATCGCTCTTCTCGGACTCGTCATCGGTGAATTACGGAGCCCCCTAGCGGCGGAACTAAGCGTGATAAGCTAAAAGCGAAGGCGGATTCCATACCCAAGTCGACGTTTGCCCGTCTTTTGCAACCAGTCCCGACTCTCTAGCGTCGCTATTAAGCGAACGGCGGCCATCGCAACCCCGAAAGAGTGCCGGTCCATATCGCCCGTTGACTCATGATGGGAGCGTCGGCATGGAGGGGGGTGCACCTCTTGCGAGCGCTCTAGCGGCCAAACTAAGCGTCCTAGAGCAATTCTGAGGTGGTTTCGATCAGCCTAGGTCACATTTTTCTCTCCATTCATGCCAAATCTGGGCTCCCTAGCTCAAATATTGACCGAGTTATGGCCTTGCAAAGTTCAAAACGCCACTTGACACGTACGCTGAATATTGATTGGCCGATTACTCGAAAATCGTTCAGTACCCGGAAAAATCTGAGCGAGTAGTTCGTCACCGCCTCTCCCCGACGAATACTCTCAACCAAACAGCGAATCTCTAGACCCGATATTAACGGAGTACCGCGGGGAAGTCTGTTTCGTGACCTTGACCTTGCTGTAACCTTGACCTTGGAAGCGTGACCTTGACCAATATAGTTATTCGTGCCCAATTACTGATGTCATGTATCACGCCCGGTGACGTTTGTCTTACTTGTAACCTTCACGGAGAAATTGAGATCATGTTCCCGCCAAAATGCTGCCATAGGGTCCCATGTTAAACTTTGGGAATTTTTTGCGGAAGAACTATTCGGACGATTTCCAAAATTAAAACACTGTATACAAGGTACTTACGAGCCTAATACGTGAATTAATTCTGAGCGTCATTAAGCAAAAACTCGGAACGCTATAGCGATTTTGCCGATTTTTGGTCCTATCTATCAATGGTTAAGCGAATTTCGAAAAATTCCTGTGACCTTCACCTTTGACCTACATGGCCCATCTACGAACTTAGCCTGACGGTGGGCCGTGGCATTGTCTGTGCAGAAGGAGGAGTCGATATCTCAAACTTTATAAAAAAAAAAAAAAATCCAAAATTTTGAATTTTTAGCTGCCTGTGGCGCGAAAACTTTTTATCCTACGTCAAATCTGATGTCAGTAACGCGAAAGATTTTGAGGAGCTGAGTATTTTGACACTAATTGCGGCTCTCTAGCTGCAATATTAAGTGAGCTAGAGCGGAAAATGTGTTCTGGACGTATGACGTCATCGTGACGTTAACCCTTGAGGTACGTTGCCCATCTTCGAACTCAGCCTGAGATTGGCACTTCCGCATCTTTTTGTGAATTTGGAAGTCGATATGTTAAGGCATTCGAGAGATAATGCGTGACAAGACAGACAGACAGACACACAGACAGACTCACCGAACACACTGACATAAGACGAAAATTGAAAATTTTCGTCTTAACTAGACCGTCAAGCACAGCTTGAGATAGCAGACGAAAATTGTGGTTATGGGACCAATTCGACTATGTTAAGACCCATCGCCGCTCGCTCATTGGTTGTTCAGCCTGGCGTTGGAGACCATATCGCCCCCTTAAAGCTGTAGTACTGAGGCCAAATTGCTGGCTGAAAGCGCAAATTAGCCCAAAATGGATCGTGATGTACTGGACGAGCGCCATCTAACGGCTGCTGTTGAACGCGGGCTATTTTTCCAGGTCGAGGCCTTCGTTTAGAGTGAATACGTTCAAATCACGACTTTCTACGCGTCCTTGGTCGCGCCCTAATCGCTCTTCTCGGACTCGTCATCGGTGAATTACGGAGCCCCCTAGCGGCGGAACTAAGCGTGATAAGCTAAAAGCGAAGGCGGATTCCATACCCAAGTCGACGTTTGCCCGTCTTTTGCAACCAGTCCCGACTCTCTAGCGTCGCTATTAAGCGAACGGCGGCCATCGCAACCCCGAAAGAGTGCCGGTCCATATCGCCCGTTGACTCATGATGGGAGCGTCGGCATGGAGGGGGGTGCACCTCTTGCGAGCGCTCTAGCGGCCAAACTAAGCGTCCTAGAGCAATTCTGAGGTGGTTTCGATCAGCCTAGGTCACATTTTTCTCTCCATTCATGCCAAATCTGGGCTCCCTAGCTCAAATATTGACCGAGTTATGGCCTTGCAAAGTTCAAAACGCCACTTGACACGTACGCTGAATATTGATTGGCCGATTACTCGAAAATCGTTCAGTACCCGGAAAAATCTGAGCGAGTAGTTCGTCACCGCCTCTCCCCGACGAATACTCTCAACCAAACAGCGAATCTCTAGACCCGATATTAACGGAGTACCGCGGGGAAGTCTGTTTCGTGACCTTGACCTTGCTGTAACCTTGACCTTGGAAGCGTGACCTTGACCAATATAGTTATTCGTGCCCAATTACTGATGTCATGTATCACGCCCGGTGACGTTTGTCTCACTTGTAACCTTCACGGAGAAATTGAGATCATGTTCCCGCCAAAATGCTGCCATAGGGTCCCATGTTAAACTTTGGGAATTTTTTGCGGAAGAACTATTCGGACGATTTCCAAAATTAAAACACTGTATACAAGGTAATTACGAGCCTAATACGTGAATTAATTCTGAGCGTCATTAAGCAAAAACTCGGAACGCTATAGCGATTTTGCCGATTTTTGGTCCTATCTATCAATGGTTAAGCGAATTTCGAAAAATTCCTGTGACCTTCACCTTTGACCTACATGGCCCATCTACGAACTTAGCCTGACGGTGGGCCGTGGCATTGTCTGTGCAGAAGGAGGAGTCGATATCTCAAACTTTATAAAAAAAAAAAAAAAATCCAAAATTTTGAATTTTTAGCTGCCTGTGGCGCGAAAACTTTTTATCCTACGTCAAATCTGATGTCAGTAACGCGAAAGATTTTGAGGAGCTGAGTATTTTGACACTAATTGCGGCTCTCTAGCTGCAATATTAAGTGAGCTAGAGCGGAAAATGTGTTCTGGACGTATGACGTCATCGTGACGTTAACCCTTGAGGTACGTTGCCCATCTTCGAACTCAGCCTGAGATTGGCACTTCCGCATCTTTTTGTGAATTTGGAAGTCGATATGTTAAGGCATTCGAGAGATAATGCGTGACAAGACAGACAGACAGACACACAGACAGACTCACCGAACACACTGACATAAGACGAAAATTGAAAATTTTCGTCTTAACTAGACCGTCAAGCACAGCTTGAGATGGAAGACGAAAATTTGGGTTATGGGACCAATTCGACTATGTTAAGGCCCATTTCATGACTTTGAAAAATTGAGGAGGCCTGGTTCCCGCCAAAATGGTCCCATAGGGTCCCATGTTAAACTTTGGGAATTTTTAGCAGAAAAACTATTCGGGCGATTTGCACAAATGAAAGACGGTATAGAAGGTAATAATGAACCCAATACGTGAAATAATTTGCAGCGTGATTAAATGGAAACTATGAACGTTATAGCAATTTTCCCGCTTGCTTGCTTGCTTGCTTGCTTAAGCAACTCACTCTTTGTTTTATATGCCTCAAGGCGAGCCGCTGAGGGGATCGAAATCCGTGGCAGGCGCCGTGGCAGGCGCCGTGGCATGTTGCCTCGGCTCGCGCCCAGCTCGCAACTGAGGTCGTCTGCGGCTCTCTATCTATCTTTATACGTGAGACGCGCGGACCTTTTAGAGGGCACCCCAGTTTTTGCATACAGCCAGCAAGGGGTCACATGCACTAAGCCAAGAACTCAGCTCGCCTCGGCGACCAACTCGGCTCGCCTCGGCTTACCGTGTGAATGCATGGTGGCAGGCCAGTATAGGCTGGCTGCATGATGAAATTTGAAATAACGGCCGTTAGGAAAAGCGTGGCAGGGGGAAACTAGAGAGGGAGGGAAGGGGGGGAAGTAGATGTAATGTAATGGAAGGGGGTCGAGCGAGGGGAAAAGGGAATATTAGAAATGCTCGGGGACGTGGTTTGAACATAAGATTGAAAGATATAGTAATTTTTCGGGGTCAGAAATGGGTTTGTGGAATGAGGTTAGCGGCCTAATGGATAGGGAATTGCGTATGCTGGTTGCGTCCTGATTTGGACTTAGTGTATATATATATATATATATATATGACACTTAGGTTGACGGGCGAAATGGTAGGGCTTCATGCCTTACGTCGGCTCGTAGTTTTTGGTGGTGACACTTTTTTTTCATTACTGGGCCAGTAAAAAAAAAGTCTTGCAAATTGTCGGGTCGTAATGCTTGTAAATGAGGCCTTAGGCCGTCTGGTAATTTTTAGGTGACAGGAATTGTTGAGGATTATGAAAAAAGTGAATAAAACCGATATGACAGATGCATGGCTGGCAGGCATCGGCCCGTCCGTGCGTGTGCACTGAACTGAGAAGGAGGCGCAATGCCGATCGATCGATCGATGGATAGATGGATGGATTTGAATTGGCTAAAAGTTGAAGCAGGTAAGTGTCTAGGGG
Source organism: Arenicola marina (assembly GCA_964019135.1). Taxonomy (NCBI): domain Eukaryota; kingdom Metazoa; phylum Annelida; class Polychaeta; family Arenicolidae; genus Arenicola; species Arenicola marina. The sequence continues at coordinate 9,616,127 of OZ025251.1, forward strand.
ATACCAGTGCGATTTGTCGGTAGTATGTGACCTAAGGCTGTCCTATCTAATACTAATTGCTTCGAACGACGTGTATTCGAATGACTAGCAACTTCGCTGTCTTTCGCTTGAAGGAGTGAGCGATGATATAAGCCGCCCAGCTACTGTCAGAGTGTTTTAGCATATCTCGCCATATGTCAGACGACCGTTGACATTGTTTTGCCAAAAAATTAAATTAACTTTCTCTCTCTCTCTCTCTCTCTCTCTCTCTCTCCCTCCCTCACTGGATGTGTTTTCTTCAAATATATTGGCCTTCAACCGGTGGTTATTTTAATAATAACAACAACTTGTGGGTGTCAGTAGCTGCTAAGCTTAGTACTGACTGACTGACTGACAGACAGAATGACAGATAGACTCAAACCAAGACAAATATTTGCAGGATGAAGGTACGTCGTCTGCTAGTGGCCCGGCCTTTTCTGCAAGGATGGGGGAAGACTTCAATACATGGAAGAGTTACATACAGCACTACACAGAAGTTTATCGCCACGTACTGTTTAGAATTAAATGGAGAATCGATGGTAATTAATATCATTCAGGCCATGATTATTAATTACTTACTGCCACGGTCATGATACGTCGAATGATAGAGTTGTTGTTGTCACGGCAAGGCCTTGTTGGGGGTGGTAAATATAATGATTAGTGGTACGATTTCAGTATATATCTCTGGATATGGAATAATTTTGCCCTTAAGCATTATTCATACATGTCTCGGCGCCAATACGTGGACTATTAGACTTACCGAGGGCCTTATTAATTCTAAATATAATGATTAGTGGTACGATATCAGTATATTTCTCTGGATATGGAATAATTTTGTCCTTAAGCATTATTCATTTATGTCTCGGTGCCAATATGTGGAATATTAGAAATAACACGGGCCTTATTAGTCATAAATATAATGATTAGTGGTACGATTTCAGTATATTTCTCTGTATATGGAATAATTTTGCCCTTAAGCATTGTTCAAACATGTCGCAGTGCCAATACGTGGAATATTAGACTTACCGAGGGCCTTATTAATTATAAATATAATGATTAGTAGTACGATTTCAGTATATTTCTCTGGATATGGAATCATTTTGCCCTTAAGCCTTGTTCGCCCGGCGGTGCCAATACGTGGAATAATAGAAATAACATGGGCCTTATTAGTCATAAATATAAGGATTAGTGGTACGATTTCAGTATATTTCTCTGGATGTGGAATAATTTTGCCTTTAAGCATTATTCATTTATGTCTCGGTGCCAATACGTGGAATATTAGAAATAACGCGGGCCTTATTAGTCATAAATATAAGGATTAGTGGTATGATTTCAGTATGTTTCTCTGGATATGGAATAATTTTGCCCTTAAGCATTGTTCAAACATGTCGCAGTGCCAATACGTGGAATATTAGACTTACCGAGGGCCTTATTAATTATAAATATAATGATTACTGGTACGATTTCAGTATATTTCTCTGGATATGGAATAATTTTGCCCTTAAGCATTATTCATTTATGTCTCGGTGCCAATACGTGGAATATTAGAAATAACGCGGGCCTTATTAGTCATAAATATAAGGATTAGTGGTACGATTTCAGTATATTTCTCTGGATGTGGAATAATTTTGCCTTTAAGCATTATTCATTTATGTCTCGGTGCCAATACCTGGAATATTAGAAATAACGCGGGCCTTATTAGTCATAAATATAATCATTAGTGGTATGATTTCAGTATGTTTCTCTGGATATGGAATAATTTTGCCCTCAAGCATTGTTCAAACATGTCGCAGTGCCAATACGTGGAATATTAGACTTACCGAGGGCCTTATTAATTATAAATATAATGATTAGTGGTACGATTTCAGTATATTTCTCTGGATATGGAATCATTTTGCCCCATAAAAATTAGGAATTCATGTATCGCTCGTCATACGTTGCATTATAAAGTTATCGTAGGCCTTATGTATGTCATGTCTGTCTGTCTGTCTGTCTGTCTGTCTGTCTGTAAGTATGTATGTATGTATGTATGTATGTCTGTCTGTAAGTATGTATGTCTGTAAGTATGTATGTATGTCTGTCTGTAAGTACGTATGTATGTCTGTAAGTACGTATGTATGTCTGTAAGTAGGTAGGTATGTATGTATGTATGTATAATATTTGTTGATGACAATAAATAAATATGTAACATTGTATCCTTCGTTCTTAAGTATTTCATGGATATTGTAGCCGCCTAATCATATGGTACCAGGGGGGGTGGGTATTCTATTAGGGCTATGTATACACATATGGGTTAGGGGGTCATAAGGGGTGGGGAGGTGGCATATACGCTGCATATGTAGCCTAATTAGGGCAATGTGCTTACACGCTGCATACGTCGTCGGAATTAGGGCGGCGGCCACTGCAGCTGTTTGTTTTCTCTCAGTGTCAGTGTCACGAATGTTGCGCTAACCAACAATCACACACCTATAATGTAATTGATCTAGGTCTATCTACATCTACATGTGGCAAATATTCATCATGAGTTAATGTTAATCGAAATACACATCTGAGTTAGAGCTTCCCTGCACGTAAGCTACATTCAAACACCGCGGGCAGTCGAAGCGAGCGAGGCGCACTCAAACCGGATCATCTTGTGACGTCACCAATCTCTACTCTGGGCGGGGGTTTGGAAATGGATCGTTCGCTGCTTGAGTTTATTTTGGTGACTTTAGATATTAATATTTATGGCATACGAGACATTGTAAAATAATTGCATCTGATAAATGGCTTTAGTAACCACTGAGAAATGTATATTTGACAGTGGTTTAGAAACAAATACCCCCCCAGGAGATGGACTTTAAGGCCCATTTCATGACTTTGGAATGGCACGCCGTCAGTCATTTGGCGTATCAAGGCCTTATAGTGGGCTTGGCCATGTTAACGTGTGATTATTTGCTAGCGTCCAAACTACTGCTTTGATTTTGATGCAATTTGGCAAATATGATGCCAGTAATATGGGTACATATTCCACCACATATGAGTTATCTACCTGCATTTATGTAGTCACAGTGATTTTTTTGCGCTTTCGGCAATGTCAAAATTGATCATCCAATTACTCGAAAACTATAAATGTGAGGTGAAATCTGATGACACATTACCTTTGCGTATCTCTCTGAAGAATACTCTGAAACAAACCGTGAATCTCTAGTCCAAATATTAACGAAATTACGCGGGAATACATGTTTCGTAGCCATGACCTTGATGTGACCTTGACCTTGGAAGCGTGACCTTGGTCAATATAATATTTTACGCCCAAATACTAATGTCATGTCTCACGCAAGGTGTCGTTTGTCTGACATGTCCCTTTCATGGAGAAATTGAGGAGGCCTGGTTCCCGCCAAAATGGTCCCATAGGGTCCCATGTTAAATTTTGGGAATTTTTTGCGGAAGAACTATTCGGACGATTTTCAAAATTAAAACACCGTATACAAGGTACTTACGAGCCTAATACGTGAATTAATTCTGAGCGTCATTAAGTGAAAACTTGGAACGCTATAGCGATTTTGCCGATTTTTGGTCCTATCTACCAATGGTTAAGCGAATTTCGAAAAATTCCTGTGACCTTGACCTTTGACCTACATGGCCCATCTACGAACTTAGCCTGACGGTGGGCCGTGGCATTGTCTGTGCAGAAGGAGGAGTCGATATCTCAAATTCGTTAAAAAAAAAAAAAAAATCCAAAATTTTGAATTTTTAGCTGCCTGTGGCGCGAAAACTTTTTATCCTACGTCAAATCTGATGTCAGTAACGCGAAAGATTTTTAGGAGCTGAGTATTTTGACACTAATTGCGGCTCTCTAGCTGCAATATTAAGAGAGCTAGATCGCAAAATGTGTTTTGGACGTATGACGTCATCGTGACGTTGACGTTTGAGGTACGTTGCCTCTCTGAAGAATACTCTGAAACGAACCGCGAATCTCTAGACCAAATATTAACGAACTTACGCGGGAATACATGTTTCGTAACCTTGACCTTGATGTGACCTTGACCTTGGAAGCGTGACCTTGGTCAATATAATATTTTACGCCCAAATACTAATGTCATGTCTCACGCAACGTGTCGTTTGTCTGACATGTCCCCTTCATGGAGAAATTAAGGAGGCCTGATTCCCGCCAAAATGCTCCCATAGGGTCCCATGTTAAACTTTGGGAATTTTTAGCAGGAAAACTATTCGGGCGATTTGCACAAATGAAAGACGGTATAGAAGGTACTTATGGGCCCAATACGTGAAATAATTTTCAGCGTGGTTAAATGAAAACTGCGAACATTATAGCGAATTTTCCGATTTTTGGTCCTATCTTTCAATGGTTAAGCGAATTTCGAAAAATTCCTGTTACCTTGACCGTTGACCTACATAGCCCATCTACGAACTTAGCCTGACGATTGCCATTCCGCATCTTTTTGTGAATTTGGAAGTCGATAGCTTAAGGCATTCGAAAGATAATGCGTTACGTTACAAACGGACAGACACACATACAGACAGACAGACAGACCGAGACGGTCAAGCAGAGCTTGAGAAGGAAGACGAAAATTGGGATTATGGGACCAATTCGACCATTTAAAGACCCATCGCCGCTCGCTCATTGGTTGTTCAGCCTGGCGTTCGAGACCATATCGCCCACTGAACGCTGTAGCGAGGCCAAATTGCTGGCTGAAAGCGCAAATTAGCCCAAAATGGAACCCCAGTATCGTGGTGTGCTGGATGAGCGAGCACCATCTAACGGCTGCTGTTCAACGCGGGCTATTTTTCCAGGTCGAGGGCGTCGTTTAGAGTGAATACGTTCAAATCCCGACTTTCTACGTGTCCTTGGTCACGCTCTAAACGTTGTTCTCGTACTCTTCATCGCTGAATTACGGAGCCCCCTAGCGGCGGAACTAAGCGTGATAGGAAAAAAAACGAAGGCGGTTTTCATACCCAAGTCGACTATTGCCCGTCGTTTGCAACCAATCCCGACTCTCTAGCGTCGCTATTAAGCGAACGGCGGCCATCGCCACCCCGAAAGAGTGCCGGTCCATATCGCCCGTTGACTCATAATGGGAGCGTCGGCATGGAGGGGGGGTGCACCTCTTGCGAGCGCTCTAGCGGCCAAACTAAGCGTCCTAGGGCAATTCTATCGCGATTTTGCCTGCTTAATACTACATCTGTCTCTCGCTTCATGCCAAATCTGGGCTCCCTAGCTCAAATATTGACCGAGTTATGGCCTTGCAAAGTTCAAAACGCCACTTGACACGTACGCTGCATATTGATTGGCCGATTACTCGAAAATCCTTCAGTATCCGGAAAAATCTGAGCGCATACTGCGTTACCGCCTCTCCCTGGTGAATACTCTCAAACAAACAGCCAATCTCTAGACCCGATATTAACGGAGTACCGCGGGAAAATCTGTTTCGTGACCTTGACCTTGCTGTGACCTTGACCTTGGAAGCGTGACCTTGACCAATATAGTTATTCGTGCCCAATTACTGATGTCATGTATCTCGCCAGGTGACGTTTGTCTCACTTGTAACCTTCACGGAGAAATTGAGACCATGTTCCCGCCAAAATGCTGCCGTGGGATCTCATGTTAAACTTTGGGAATTTTTTGCAAAAGAACTATTCGGCGGATTTTCAAAATTGAAACACCGTATACAAGGTACCTGTGAATGCAATACGTGAATTAATTGAGAGCGTCATGAAGTAAAAACTGGGAACGCTATAGCGACTTTGCCGAGTTTTAGTCCTATCTTTCAATGGTTAAGGGAATTTCGAAAAATTCCTGTGACCTTGACCTTTGGCCTACATAGCCCATCTACGAACTTAGCCTCACGGTAGGCCGTGGCACTGTCTGTGCAGAAGGAGGAGTCGATATCTCAAACTTTATAAAAAAAGAAAAAAAATCCAACATTTCTAAATTTCAAGTGCCTGTAGCGCGAAAACTTTTCATCGTACGTCAAATCTGATGTCAGTAGCGATAAAAATTTTGAGGAGCTGAATATTTTGATACTAATTCCGGCTCTCTAGCTGCAATATTAAGACAGCTAGAGCGAAAAATGTGTTTTGGACGTATGACGTCATCGTGACGTTGACCTTTGAGTTATATTGCCCATCTACGAACTTAGCCTGACGATTGCCATTCCGCATCTTTTTGTGAATTTGGAAGTCGATAGCTTAAGGCATTCGAAAGATAATGCGTTACGTTACAAACGGACAGACACACATACAGACCGAGACGGTCAAGCAGAGCTTGAGAAGGAAGACGAAAATTGTGGTTATGGGACCAATTCGACTATGTTAAGACCCATTTCATGACGTTGGCACGCCGTCAGTCATTTGGCGTATCGAGGCTTTATAATGGGCTTGGCCATGTTAAAGTGTGATTATTTGCCAGCGTCGAAACTACTGGTTCGATTTTGATGGTATTTGGCATACATGATGTCAGTAATATGGGTACGTATTCCACCACATATGAGTCATCTACCTGCATTTATGTAGTCACAGCGAATTTTTTGCGCTTTCGGCATTGTCAAAATTGATCATCCAATTACTCGAAAACTATAAACGTGAGGTGAAATCTGAGGGCACATTACTTTTGCGTATCTCTCTGAAGAATACTCTGAAACGAATCGCGAATCTCTAGACCAAATATTAACGAAGTTACGCGGGAATACATGTTTCGCAACCTTGACCTTGATGCGACCTTGACCTTGAAAGCGTGACCTTGGTCAATATAATATTTTACGCCCAAATACTAATGTCATGTCTGACGCAACGTGTCGTTTGTCTGACATGTCCCCTTCATGGAGAAATTAAGGAGGCCTGATTCCCGCCAAAATGCTCCCATAGGGTCCCATGTTAAACTTTGGGGATTTTTTGCAGAAGAACTATGCGGACGATGTTCAAAATTGAAACACCGTATATAAGGTACCTATGAGCCCAATACGTGAATTAATTTTGAGCGTCATTAAGTACAAACTCGGAACGCTATAGAGATTTTGCCGATTTTTTTTCCTATCTATCAATGGTTAAGCGAATTGCGAAAAATTCCTGTGACCTTGACCGTTGACCTACATAGCCCATCTACGAACTTAGCCTGACGATTGCCATTCCGCATCTTTTTGTGAATTTGGAAGTCGATAGCTTAAGGCATTCGAAAGATAATGCGTTACGTTACAAACGGACAGACACACATACAGACAGACCGAGACGGTCAAGCAGAGCTTGAGAAGGAAGACGAAAATTGGGATTATGGGACCAATTCGACCATTTAAAGACCCATCGCCGCTCGCTCATTGGTTGTTCAGCCTGGCGTTCGAGACCATATCGCCCACTGAACGCTGTAGCGAGGCCAAATTGCTGGCTGAAAGCGCAAATTAGCCCAAAATGGAACCCCAGTATCGTGGTGTGCTGGATGAGCGAGCACCATCTAACGGCTGCTGTTCAACGCGGGCTATTTTTCCAGGTCGAGGGCGTCGTTTAGAGTGAATACGTTCAAATCCCGACTTTCTACGTGTCCTTGGTCACGCTCTAAACGTTCTTCTCGTACTCTTCATCGCTGAATTACGGAGCCCCCTAGCGGCGGAACTAAGCGTGATAGGAAAAAAACGAAGGCGGTTTTCATACCCAAGTCGACTATTGCCCGTCTTTTGCAACCAATCCCGACTCTCTAGCGTCGCTGTTAAGCGAACGGCGGCCATCGCCAACCCGAAAGAGTGCCGGTCCATATCGCCCGTTGACTCATAATGGGAGCGTCGGCATGGAGGGGGGTGCACCTCTTGCGAGCGCTCTAGCGGCCAAACTAAGCGTCCTAGGGCAATTCTATCGCGATTTTGCCTGCTTAATACGACATCTGTCTCTCGCTTCATGCCAAATCTGGGCTCCCTAGCTCAAATATTAACCGAGTTATGGCCTTGCAAAGTTCAAAACGCCACTTGACACGTACGCTGAATATTGATTGGCCGATTACTCAAAAATCCTTCAGTATCCGGAAAAATCTGAGCGAGTGCTGCGTCACCGCCTCTCCCTGACGAATACTCTCAAACAAACAGCGAATCTCTAGACCCGATATTAACGGAGTACCGCGGGGAAGTCTGTTTCGTAACCTTGACCTTGATGTGACCTTGACCTTGGAAGCGTGACCTTGGTCAATATAATGTTTTACGCCCAAATACTAATGTCATCTCTGACGCAAGGTGTCGTTTGTTTGACATGTGACCTTCATGGAGAAATTAAGGAGGCCTGATTCCCGCCAAAATGCTCCCATAGGGTCCCATGTTAAACTTTGGGAATTTTTTGCAGAAGAACTTTGCGGACGATTTTCAAAATTGAAACACCGTGCACAAGGTACTTACGAGCCCAATACGTGAATTAATTCTGAGCGTCATTAAGCAAAAACTCGGAACGCTATAGCGATTTTGCCGATTTTTGGTCCTATCTATCAATGGTTAAGCGAATTTCGAAAAATTCCTGTGACCTTGACCGTTGACCTACATAGCCCATCTACGAACTTAGCCTGACAATTGCCATTCCGCATCTTTTTGTGAATTTGGAGGTCGATAGCTGAAGGCATTCGAAAGATAATGCGTTACGTTACAAACGGACAGACACACATACAGACAGATTCACCGAACACACCGACATAAGACGAAAATTGGAAATTTTCGTCTTAAAGATTCACCGAACACACCGACATAAGACGAAAATTGAAAATTTTCGTCTTAAAGACCGAGACGGTCAAGCAGAGCTTGAGAAGGAAGACGAAAATTGTGGTTATGGGACCAATTCGACTATGTTAAGACCCATTTCATGACGTTAACACGCCGTCAGTCATTTGGCGTTCCGAGGCTTTATAATGGGCTTGGCCATGTTAAAGTGTGATTATTTGCCAGCGTCGAAACTACTGGTTCGATTTTGATGGTATTTGGCATACATGATGTCAGTAATATGGGTACGTATTCCACCACATATGAGTCATCTACCTGCATTTATGTAGTCACAGCGAATTTTTTGCGTTTTCGGCATTGTCAAAATTGATCATCCAATTACTCGAAAACTATAAACGTGAGGTGAAATCTGAGGGCACATTACTTTTGCGTATCTCTCTGAAGAATACTCTGAAACGAATCGCGAATCTCTAGACCAAATATTAACGAAGTTACGAGGGAATACATGTTTCGCAACCTTGACCTTGATGCGACCTTGACCTTGAAAGCGTGACCTTGGTCAATATAATATTTTACGCCCAAATACTAATGTCATGTCTGACGCAACGTGTCGTTTGTCTGACATGTCCCCTTCATGGAGAAATTAAGGAGGCCTGATTCCCGCCAAAATGCTCCCATAGGGTCCCATGTTAAACTTTGGGGATTTTTTGCAGAAGAACTATGCGGACGATGTTCAAAATTGAAACACCGTATATAAGGTACCTATGAGCCCAATACGTGAATTAATTTTGAGCGTCATTAAGTACAAACTCGGAACGCTATAGAGATTTTGCCGATTTTTGTTCCTATCTATCAATGGTTAAGCGAATTGCGAAAAATTCCTGTGACCTTGACCGTTGACCTACATAGCCCATCTACGAACTTAGCCTGACGATTGCCATTCCGCATCTTTTTGTGAATTTGGAAGTCGATAGCTTAAGGCATTCGAAAGATAATGCGTTACGTTACAAACGGACAGACACACATACAGACAGACAGATTCACCGAACACACCGACATAAGACGAAAATTGAAAATTTTCGTCTTAACGAGACGGTCAAGCAGAGCTTGAGAAGGAAGACGAAAATTGTGGTTATGGGACCAATTCAACTATGTTAAGACCCATTTCATGACGTTGGCACGCCGTCAGTCATTTGGCTATCGAGGCTTTATAATGGGCTTGGCCATGTTAAAGTGTGATTATTTGCCAGCGTCGAAACTACTGGTTCGATTTTGATGGTATTTGGCATACATGATGTCAGTAATATGGGTACGTATTCCACCACATATGAGTCATCTACCTGCATTTATGTAGTCACAGCGAATTTTTTGCGCTTTCGGCAATGTCAAAATTGATCATCCAATTACTCGAAAACTATAAATGTGAGGTGAAATCTGATGACACATTACTTTTGCGTATCTCTCTGAAGAATACTCTGAAACAAACCGCGAATCTCTAGACCAAATATTAACGAAGTTACGCGGGAATACATGTTTCGTAACCTTGACCTTGATGTGACCTTGACCTTGGAAGCGTGACCTTGGTCAATATGATATTTTACGCCCAAATACTAATGTCATGTCTCACGCAACGTGTCGTTTGTCTGACATGTCCCCTTCATGGAGAAATTAAGGAGGCCTGATTCCCGCCAAAATGCTCCCATAGGGTCCCATGTTAAACTTTGGGAATTTTTAGCAGGAAAACTATTTGGGCGATTTGCACAAATGAAAGACGGTATAGAAGGTACTTATGGGCCCAATACGTGAAATAATTTTCAGCGTGGTTAAATGAAAACTGCGAACATTATAGCGAATTTTCCGATTTTTGGTCCTATCTTTCAATGGTTAAGCGAATTTCGAAAAATTCCTGTGACCTTGACCGTTGACCTACATAGCCCATCTACGAACTTAGCCTGACGATTGCCATTCCGCATGTTTTTGTGAATTTGGAAGTCGATAGCTTAAGGCATTCGAAAGATAATGCGTTACGTTACAAACGGACAGACACACATACCGAGACGGTCAAGCAGAGCTTGAGAAGGAAGACGAAAATTGTGGTTATGGGACCAATTCGACTATGTTAAGACCCATTTCATGACGTTAACACGCCGTCAGTCATTTGGCGTATCGAGGCTTTATAATGGGCTTGGCCATGTTAAAGTGTGATTATTTGCCAGCGTCGAAACTACTGGTTCGATTTTGATGGTATTTGGCATATATGATGTCAGTAATATGGGTACGTATTCCACCACATATGAGTCATCTACCTGCATTTATGTAGTCACAGCGATTTTTTTGCGCTTTCGGCATTGTCAAATTTGATCATCCAATTACTCGAAAACTATAAACGTGAGGTGAAATCTGAGGGCACATTACTTTTGCGAATCTCTCTGAAGAATACTCTGAAACGAATCGCGAATCTCTAGACCAAATATTAACGAAGTTACGCGGGAATACATGTTTCGTAACCTTGACCTTGATGTGACCTTGACCTTGGAAGCGTGACCTTGGTCAATATAATATTTTACGCCCAAATACTAATGTCATGTCTGACGCAACGTGTCGTTTGTCTGACATATCCCCTTCATGGAGAAATTAAGGAGGCCTGATTCCCGCCAAAATGCTCCCATAGGGTCCCATGTTAAACTTTGGGAATTTTTTGCAGAAGAACTATGCGGACGATGTTCAAAATTGAAACACCCTATATAAGGTACTTATGAGCCCAATACGTGAATTAATTTTGAGCGTCAGTAAGTACAAACTCGGAACGCTATAGAGATTTTGCCGATTTTTGTTCCTATCTATCAATGGTTAAGCGAATTGCGAAAAATTCCTGTGACCTTGACCGTTGACCTACATAGCCCATCTACGAACTTAGCCTGACGATTGCCATTCCGCATCTTTTTGTGAATTTGGAAGTCGATAGCTTAAGGCATTCGAAAGATAATGCGTTACGTTACAAACGGACAGACACACATACAGATTCACCGAACACACCGACATAAGACGAAAATTGGAAATTTTCGTCTTAAAGACAGACAGATTCACCGAACACACCGACATAAGACGAAAATTGGAAATTTTCGTCTTAAAGACCGAGACGGTCAAGCAGAGCTTGAGAAGGAAGACGAAAATTGGGATTATGGGACCAATTCGACCATTTAAAGACCCATCGCCGCTCGCTCATTGGTTGTTCAGCCTGGCGTTCGAGACCATATCGCCCACTGAACGCTGTAGCTGTAGGCCAAATTGCTGGCTGAAAGCGCAAATTAGCCCAAAATGGAACCCCAGTATCGTGGTGTGCTGGATGAGCGAGCACCATCTAACGGCTGCTGTTCAACGCGGGCTATTTTTCCAGGTCGAGGGCGTCGTTTAGAGTGAATACGTTCAAATCCCGACTTTCTACGTGTCCTTGGTCACGCTCTAAACGTTGTTCTCGTACTCTTCATCGCTGAATTACGGAGCCCCCTAGCGGCGGAACTAAGCGTGATAGGAAAAAAACGAAGGCGGTTTTCATACCCAAGTCGACTATTGCCCGTCGTTTGCAACCAATCCCGACTCTCTAGCGTCGCTATTAAGCGAACGGCGGCCATCGCCACCCCGAAAGAGTGCCGGTCCATATCGCCCGTTGACTCATAATGGGAGCGTCGGCATGGAGGGGGGTGCACCTCTTGCGAGCGCTCTAGCGGCCAAACTAAGCGTCCTAGGGCAATTCTATCGCGATTTTGCCTGCTTAATACTACATCTGTCTCTCGCTTCATGCCAAATCTGGGCTCCCTAGCTCAAATATTAACCGAGTTATGGCCTTGCAAAGTTCAAAACGCCACTTGACACGTACGCTGCATATTGATTGGCCGATTACTCGAAAATCCTTCAGTATCCGGAAAAATCTGAGCGCATACTGCGTTACCGCCTCTCCCTGATGAATACTCTCAAACAAACAGCCAATCTCTAGACCCGATATTAACGGAGTACCGCGGGAAAATCTGTTTCGTGACCTTGACCTTGCTGTGACCTTGACCTTGGAAGCGTGACCTTGACCAATATAGTTATTCGTGCCCAATTACTGATGTCATGTATCTCGCCAGGTGACGTTTGTCTCACTTGTAACCTTCACGGAGAAATTGAGACCATGTTCCCGCCAAAATGCTGCCGTGGGATCCCATGTTAAACTTTGGGAATTTTTTGCAAAAGAACTATTCGGCGGATTTTCAAAATTGAAACACCGTATACAAGGTACCTGTGAATGCAATACGTGAATTAATTGAGAGCGTCATGAAGTAAAAACTGGGAACGCTATAGCGACTTTGCCGAGTTTTAGTCCTATCTTTCAATGGTTAAGGGAATTTCGAAAAATTCCTGTGACCTTGACCTTTGGCCTACATAGCCCATCTACGAACTTAGCCTGACGGTAGGCCGTGGCACTATCTGTGCAGAAGGAGGAGTCGATATCTCAAACTTTATGAAAAAAAAAAAAAAAATCCAACATTTCTAATTTTCAAGTGCCCGTAGCGCGAAAACTTTTCATCGTACGTCAAATCTGATGTCAGTAGCGATAAAAATTTTGAGGAGCTGAATATTTTGATACTAATTCCGGCTCTCTAGCTGCAATATTAAGACAGCTAGAGCGAAAAATGTGTTTTGGACGTATGACGTCATCGTGACGTTGACCTTTGAGTTATATTGCCCATCTACGAACTTAGCCTGACGATTGCCATTCCGCATCTTTTTGTGAATTTGGAAGTCGATAGCTTAAGACATTCGAAAGATAATGCGTTACGTTACAAACGGACAGACACACATACAGACCTAGGCCGAGACGGTCAAGCAGAGCTTGAGAAGGAAGACGAAAATTGGGATTATGGGACCAATTCGACCATTTAAAGACCCATCGCCGCTCGCTCATTGGTTGTTCAGCCTGGCGTTCGAGACCATATCGCCCACTGAACGCTGTAGCTGTAGGCCAAATTGCTGGCTGAAAGCGCAAATTAGCCCAAAATGGAACCCCAGTATCGTGGTGTGCTGGATGAGCGAGCACCATCTAACGGCTGCTGTTCAACGCGGGCTATTTTTCCAGGTCGAGGGCGTCGTTTAGAGTGAATACGTTCAAATCCCGACTTTCTACGTGTCCTTGGTCACGCTCTAAACGTTGTTCTCGTACTCTTCATCGCTGAATTACGGAGCCCCCTAGCGGCGGAACTAAGCGTGATAGGAAAAAAACGAAGGCGGTTTTCATACCCAAGTCGACTATTGCCCGTCGTTTGCAACCAATCCCGACTCTCTAGCGTCGCTATTAAGCGAACGGCGGCCATCGCCACCCCGAAAGAGTGCCGGTCCATATCGCCCGTTGACTCATAATGGGAGCGTCGGCATGGAGGGGGGTGCACCTCTTGCGAGCGCTCTAGCGGCCAAACTAAGCGTCCTAGGGCAATTCTATCGCGATTTTGCCTGCTTAATACTACATCTGTCTCTCGCTTCATGCCAAATCTGGGCTCCCTAGCTCAAATATTAACCGAGTTATGGCCTTGCAAAGTTCAAAACGCCACTTGACACGTACGCTGCATATTGATTGGCCGATTACTCGAAAATCCTTCAGTATCCGGAAAAATCTGAGCGCATACTGCGTTACCGCCTCTCCCTGATGAATACTCTCAAACAAACAGCCAATCTCTAGACCCGATATTAACGGAGTACCGCGGGAAAATCTGTTTCGTGACCTTGACCTTGCTGTGACCTTGACCTTGGAAGCGTGACCTTGACCAATATAGTTATTCGTGCCCAATTACTGATGTCATGTATCTCGCCAGGTGACTTTAGTCTCACTTGTAACCTTCACGGAGAAATTGAGACCATGTTCCCGCCAAAATGCTGCCGTGGGATCCCATGTTAAACTTTGGGAATTTTTTGCAAAAGAACTATTCGGCGGATTTTCAAAATTGAAACACCGTATACAAGGTACCTGTGAATGCAATACGTGAATTAATTGAGAGCGTCATGAAGTAAAAACTGGGAACGCTATAGCGACTTTGCCGAGTTTTAGTCCTATCTTTCAATGGTTAAGGGAATTTCGAAAAATTCCTGTGACCTTGACCTTTGGCCTACATAGCCCATCTACGAACTTAGCCTGACGGTAGGCCGTGGCACTATCTGTGCAGAAGGAGGAGTCGATATCTCAAACTTTATGAAAAAAAAAAAAAAAATCCAACATTTCTAATTTTCAAGTGCCCGTAGCGCGAAAACTTTTCATCGTACGTCAAATCTGATGTCAGTAGCGATAAAAATTTTGAGGAGCTGAATATTTTGATACTAATTCCGGCTCTCTAGCTGCAATATTAAGACAGCTAGAGCGAAAAATGTGTTTTGGACGTATGACGTCATCGTGACGTTGACCTTTGAGTTATATTGCCCATCTACGAACTTAGCCTGACGATTGCCATTCCGCATCTTTTTGTGAATTTGGAAGTCGATAGCTTAAGACATTCGAAAGATAATGCGTTACGTTACAAACGGACAGACACACATACAGACAGACAGACAGACAGACAGATTCACCGAACACACCGACATAAGACGAAAATTGGAAATTTTCGTCTTAAAGACAGACAGACAGACAGATTCACCGAACACACCGACATAAGACGAAAATTGGAAATTTTCGTCTTAAAGATCGAGACGGTCAAGCAGAGCTTGAGAAGGAAGACGAAAATTGGGATTATGGGACCAATTCGACCATTTAAAGACCCATCGCCGCTCGCTCATTGGTTGTTCAGCCTGGCGTTCGAGACCATATCGCCCACTGAACGCTGTAGCTGTAGGCCAAATTGCTGGCTGAAAGCGCAAATTAGCCCAAAATGGAACCCCAGTATCGTGGTGTGCTGGATGAGCGAGCACCATCTAACGGCTGCTGTTCAACGCGGGCTATTTTTCCAGGTCGAGGGCGTCGTTTAGAGTGAATACGTTCAAATCCCGACTTTCTACGTGTCCTTGGTCACGCTCTAAACGTTGTTCTCGTACTCTTCATCGCTGAATTACGGAGCCCCCTAGCGGCGGAACTAAGCGTGATAGGAAAAAAACGAAGGCGGTTTTCATACCCAAGTCGACTATTGCCCGTCGTTTGCAACCAATCCCGACTCTCTAGCGTCGCTATTAAGCGAACGGCGGCCATCGCCACCCCGAAAGAGTGCCGGTCCATATCGCCCGTTGACTCATAATGGGAGCGTCGGCATGGAGGGGGGTGCACCTCTTGCGAGCGCTCTAGCGGCCAAACTAAGCGTCCTAGGGCAATTCTATCGCGATTTTGCCTGCTTAATACTACATCTGTCTCTCGCTTCATGCCAAATCTGGGCTCCCTAGCTCAAATATTAACCGAGTTATGGCCTTGCAAAGTTCAAAACGCCACTTGACACGTACGCTGCATATTGATTGGCCGATTACTCGAAAATCCTTCAGTATCCGGAAAAATCTGAGCGCATACTGCGTTACCGCCTCTCCCTGATGAATACTCTCAAACAAACAGCCAATCTCTAGACCCGATATTAACGGAGTACCGCGGGAAAATCTGTTTCGTGACCTTGACCTTGCTGTGACCTTGACCTTGGAAGCGTGACCTTGACCAATATAGTTATTCGTGCCCAATTACTGATGTCATGTATCTCGCCAGGTGACGTTTGTCTCACTTGTAACCTTCACGGAGAAATTGAGACCATGTTCCCGCCAAAATGCTGCCGTGGGATCCCATGTTAAACTTTGGGAATTTTTTGCAAAAGAACTATTCGGCGGATTTTCAAAATTGAAACACCGTATACAAGGTACCTGTGAATGCAATACGTGAATTAATTGAGAGCGTCATGAAGTAAAAACTGGGAACGCTATAGCGACTTTGCCGAGTTTTAGTCCTATCTTTCAATGGTTAAGGGAATTTCGAAAAATTCCTGTGACCTTGACCTTTGGCCTACATAGCCCATCTACGAACTTAGCCTGACGGTAGGCCGTGGCACTATCTGTGCAGAAGGAGGAGTCGATATCTCAAACTTTATGAAAAAAAAAAAAAAAATCCAACATTTCTAATTTTCAAGTGCCCGTAGCGCGAAAACTTTTCATCGTACGTCAAATCTGATGTCAGTAGCGATAAAAATTTTGAGGAGCTGAATATTTTGATACTAATTCCGGCTCTCTAGCTGCAATATTAAGACAGCTAGAGCGAAAAATGTGTTTTGGACGTATGACGTCATCGTGACGTTGACCTTTGAGTTATATTGCCCATCTACGAACTTAGCCTGACGATTGCCATTCCGCATCTTTTTGTGAATTTGGAAGTCGATAGCTTAAGACATTCGAAAGATAATGCGTTACGTTACAAACGGACAGACACACATACAGACCGAGACGGTCAAGCAGAGCTTGAGAAGGAAGACGAAAATTGGGATTATGGGACCAATTCGACCATTTAAAGACCCATCGCCGCTCGCTCATTGGTTGTTCAGCCTGGCGTTCGAGACCATATCGCCCACTGAACGCTGTAGCGAGGCCAAATTGCTGGCTGAAAGCGCAAATTAGCCCAAAATGGAACCCCAGTATCGTGGTGTGCTGGATGAGCGAGCACCATCTAACGGCTGCTGTTCAACGCGGGCTATTTTTCCAGGTCGAGGGCGTCGTTTAGAGTGAATACGTTCAAATCCCGACTTTCTACGTGTCCTTGGTCACGCTCTAAACGTTGTTCTCGTACTCTTCATCGCTGAATTACGGAGCCCCCTAGCGGCGGAACTAAGCGTGATAGGAAAAAAACGAAGGCGGTTTTCATACCCAAGTCGACTATTGCCCGTCGTTTGCAACCAATCCCGACTCTCTAGCGTCGCTATTAAGCGAACGGCGGCCATCGCCACCCCGAAAGAGTGCCGGTCCATATCGCCCGTTGACTCATAATGGGAGCGTCGGCATGGAGGGGGGTGCACCTCTTGCGAGCGCTCTAGCGGCCAAACTAAGCGTCCTAGGGCAATTCTGAGGCGGTTTCGATCAGCCTAGGTCACATTTTTCTCTCCATTCATGCCAAATCTGGGCTCCCTAGCTCAAATATTGACCGAGTTATGGCCTTGCAAAGTTCAAAACGCCACTTGACACGTACGCTGAATATTGATTGGCCGATTACTCGAAAATCGTTCAGTATCCGGAAAAATCTGAGCGAGTGCTGCGTCACCGCCTCTCCCTGACGAATACTCTCAAACAAACAGCGAATCTCTAGACCCGATATTAACGGAGTACCGCGGGGAAGTCTGTTTCGTAACCTTGACCTTGATGTGACCTTGACCTTGGAAGCGTGACCTTGGTCAATATAATGTTTTACGCCCAAATACTAATGTCATCTCTGACGCAAGGTGTCGTTTGTTTGACATGTGACCTTCATGGAGAAATTAAGGAGGCCTGATTCCCGCCAAAATGCTCCCATAGGGTCCCATGTTAAACTTTGGGAATTTTTTGCAGAAGAACTTTGCGGACGATTTTCAAAATTGAAACACCGTGCACAAGGTACTTACGAGCCCAATACGTGAATTAATTCTGAGCGTCATTAAGCAAAAACTCGGAACGCTATAGCGATTTTGCCGATTTTTGGTCCTATCTATCAATGGTTAAGCGAATTTCGAAAAATTCCTGTGACCTTGACCGTTGACCTACATAGCCCATCTACGAACTTAGCCTGACAATTGCCATTCCGCATCTTTTTGTGAATTTGGAGGTCGATAGCTGAAGGCATTCGAAAGATAATGCGTTACGTTACAAACGGACAGACACACATACAGACAGATTCACCGAACACACCGACATAAGACGAAAATTGGAAATTTTCGTCTTAAAGACAGATCGAGACGGTCAAGCAGAGCTTGAGAAGGAAGACGAAAATTGTGGTTATGGGACCAATTCGACTATGTTAAGACCCATTTCATGACGTTAACACGCCGTCAGTCATTTGGCGTTCCGAGGCTTTATAATGGGCTTGGCCATGTTAAAGTGTGATTATTTGCCAGCGTCGAAACTACTGGTTCGATTTTGATGGTATTTGGCATACATGATGTCAGTAATATGGGTACGTATTCCACCACATATGAGTCATCTACCTGCATTTATGTAGTCACAGCGAATTTTTTGCGTTTTCGGCATTGTCAAAATTGATCATCCAATTACTCAAAAACTATAAACGTGAGGTGAAATCTGAGGGCACATTACTTTTGCGTATCTCTCTGAAGAATACTCTGAAACGAATCGCGAATCTCTAAACCAAATATTAACGAAGTTACGCGGGAATACATGTTTCGTAACCTTGACCTTGATGCGACCTTGACCTTGGAAGCGTGACCTTGGTCAATATAATATTTTACGCCCAAATACTCATGTCATGTCTGACGCAACGTGTCGTTTGTCTGACATGTCCCCTTCATGGAGAAATTAAGGAGGCCTGATTCCCGCCAAAATGCTCCCATAGGGTCCCATGTTAAACTTTGGGGATTTTTTGCGGAAGAACTATGCGGACGATGTTCAAAATTGAAACACCGTATATAAGGTACCTATGAGCCCAATACGTGAATTAATTTTGAGCGTCATTAAGTACAAACTCGGAACGCTATAGAGATTTTGCCGATTTTTGTTCCTATCTATCAATGGTTAAGCGAATTGCGAAAAATTCCTGTGACCTTGACCGTTGACCTACATAGCCCATCTACGAACTTAGCCTGACGATTGCCATTCCGCATCTTTTTGTGAATTTGGAAGTCGATAGCTTAAGGCATTCGAAAGATAATGCGTTACGTTACAAACGGACAGACACACATACAGACAGACAGATTCACCGAACACACCGACATAAGACGAAAATTTTCAAATTGAAAATTTTCGTCTTAAAGACAGATTCACCGAACACACCGACATAAGACGAAAATTGGAAATTTTCGTCTTAAAGACAGACAGATCGAGACGGTCAAGCAGAGCTTGAGAAGGAAGACGAAAATTGGGATTATGGGACCAATTCGACCATTTAAAGACCCATCGCCGCTCGCTCATTGGTTGTTCAGCCTGGCGTTCGAGACCATATCGCCCACTGAACGCTGTAGCGAGGCCAAATTGCTGGCTGAAAGCGCAAATTAGCCCAAAATGGAACCCCAGTATCGTGGTGTGCTGGATGAGCGAGCACCATCTAACGGCTGCTGTTCAACGCGGGCTATTTTTCCAGGTCGAGGGCGTCGTTTAGAGTGAATACGTTCAAATCCCGACTTTCTACGTGTCCTTGGTCACGCTCTAAACGTTGTTCTCGTACTCTTCATCGCTGAATTACGGAGCCCCCTAGCGGCGGAACTAAGCGTGATAGGAAAAAAAACGAAGGCGGTTTTCATACCCAAGTCGACTATTGCCCGTCGTTTGCAACCAATCCCGACTCTCTAGCGTCGCTATTAAGCGAACGGCGGCCATCGCCACCCCGAAAGAGTGCCGGTCCATATCGCCCGTTGACTCATAATGGGAGCGTCGGCATGGAGGGGGGTGCACCTCTTGCGAGCGCTCTAGCGGCCAAACTAAGCGTCCTAGGGCAATTCTATCGCGATTTTGCCTGCTTAATACTACATCTGTCTCTCGCTTCATGCCAAATCTGGGCTCCCTAGCTCAAATATTAACCGAGTTATGGCCTTGCAAAGTTCAAAACGCCACTTGACACGTACGCTGCATATTGATTGGCCGATTACTCGAAAATCCTTCAGTATCCGGAAAAATCTGAGCGCATACTGCGTTACCGCCTCTCCCTGATGAATACTCTCAAACAAACAGCCAATCTCTAGACCCGATATTAACGGAGTACCGCGGGAAAATCTGTTTCGTGACCTTGACCTTGCTGTGACCTTGACCTTGGAAGCGTGACCTTGACCAATATAGTTATTCGTGCCCAATTACTGATGTCATGTATCTCGCCAGGTGACGTTTGTCTCACTTGTAACCTTCACGGAGAAATTGAGACCATGTTCCCGCCAAAATGCTGCCGTGGGATCCCATGTTAAACTTTGGGAATTTTTTGCAAAAGAACTATTCGGCGGATTTTCAAAATTGAAACACCGTATACAAGGTACCTGTGAATGCAATACGTGAATTAATTGAGAGCGTCATGAAGTAAAAACTGGGAACGCTATAGCGACTTTGCCGAGTTTTAGTCCTATCTTTCAATGGTTAAGGGAATTTCGAAAAATTCCTGTGACCTTGACCGTTGACCTACATAGCCCATCTACGAACTTAGCCTGACGATTGCCATTCCGCATCTTTTTGTGAATTTGGAAGTCGATAGCTTAAGGCATTCGAAAGATAATGCGTTACGTTACAAACGGACAGACACACATACAGACAGACCGAGACGGTCAAGCAGAGCTTGAGAAGGAAGACGAAAATTGTGGTTATGGGACCAATTCGACTATGTTAAGACCCATTTCATGACGTTAACACGCCGTCAGTCATTTGGCGTATCGAGGGTTTATAATGGGCTTGGCCATGTTAAAGTGTGATTATTTGCCAGCGTCGAAACTACTGGTTCGATTTTGATGGTATTTGGCATACATGATGTCAGTAATATGGGTACGTATTCCACCACATATGAGTCATCTACCTGCATTTATGTAGTCACAGCGAATTTTTTGCGCTTTCGGCATTGTCAAAATTGATCATCCAATTACTGGAAAACTATAAACGTGAGGTGAAATCTGAGGGCACATTACTTTTGCGTATCTCTCTGAAGAATACTCTGAAACGAATCGCGAATCTCTAGACCAAATATTAACGAAGTTACGCGGGAATACATGTTTCGTAACCTTGACCTTGATGTGACCTTAACCTTGGAAGCGTGACCTTGGTCAATATAATATTTTACGCCCAAATACTAATGTCATGTCTGACGCAACGTGTCGTTTGTCTGACATGTCCCCTTCATGGAGAAATTAAGAAGGCCTGATTCCCGCCAAAATGCTCCCATAGGGTCCCATGTTAAACTTTGGGAATTTTTTGCAGAAGAACTATGCGGACGATGTTCAAAATTGAAACACCGTATATAAGGTACCTATGAGCCCAATACGTGAATAAATTTTGAGCGTCATTAAGTACAAACTCGGAACGCTATAGAGATTTTGCCGATTTTTGTTCCTATCTATCAATGGTTAAGCGAATTGCGAAAAATTCCTGTGACCTTGACCGTTGACCTACATAGCCCATCTACGAACTTAGCCTGACGATTGCCATTCCGCATCTTTTTGTGAATTTGGAAGTCGATAGCTTAAGGCATTCGAAAGATAATGCGTTACGTTACAAACGGACAGACACACATACAGATCGAGACGGTCAAGCAGAGCTTGAGAAGGAAGACGAAAATTGGGATTATGGGACCAATTCGACCATTTAAAGACCCATCGCCGCTCGCTCATTGGTTGTTCAGCCTGGCGTTCGAGACCATATCGCCCACTGAACGCTGTAGCGAGGCCAAATTGCTGGCTGAAAGCGCAAATTAGCCCAAAATGGAACCCCAGTATCGTGGTGTGCTGGATGAGCGAGCACCATCTAACGGCTGCTGTTCAACGCGGGCTATTTTTCCAGGTCGAGGGCGTCGTTTAGAGTGAATACGTTCAAATCCCGACTTTCTACGTGTCCTTGGTCACGCTCTAAACGTTCTTCTCGTACTCTTCATCGCTGAATTACGAAGCCCCCTAGCGGCGGAACTAAGCGTGATAGGAAAAAAACGAAGGCGGTTTTCATACCCAAGTCGACTATTGCCCGTCTTTTGCAACCAATCCCGACTCTCTAGCGTCGCTGTTAAGCGAACGGCGGCCATCGCCAACCCGAAAGAGTGCCGGTCCATATCGCCCGTTGACTCATAATGGGAGCGTCGGCATGGAGGGGGGTGCACCTCTTGCGAGCGCTCTAGCGGCCAAACTAAGCGTCCTAGGGCAATTCTATCGCGATTTTGCCTGCTTAATACTACATCTGTCTCTCGCTTCATGCCAAATCTGGGCTCCCTAGCTCAAATATTAACCGAGTTATGGCCTTGCAAAGTTCAAAACGCCACTTGACACGTACGCTGCATATTGATTGGCCGATTACTCGAAAATCCTTCAGTATCCGGAAAAATCTGAGCGCATGCTGCGTTACCGCCTCTCCCTGATGAATACTCTCAAACAAACAGCCAATCTCTAGACCCGATATTAACGGAGTACCGCGGGAAAATCTGTTTCGTGACCTTGACCTTGCTGTGACCTTGACCTTGGAAGCGTGACCTTGACCAATATAGTTATTCGTGCCCAATTACTGATGTCATGTATCTCGCCAGGTGACGTTTGTCTCACTTGTAACCTTCACGGAGAAATTGAGACCATGTTCCCGCCAAAATGCTGCCGTGGGATCTCATGTTAAACTTTGGGAATTTTTTGCAAAAGAACTATTCGGCGGATTTTCAAAATTGAAACACCGTATACAAGGTACCTGTGAATGCAATACGTGAATTAATTGAGAGCGTCATGAAGTAAAAACTGGGAACGCTATAGCGACTTTGCCGAGTTTTAGTCCTATCTTTCAATGGTTAAGGGAATTTCGAAAAATTCCTGTGACCTTGACCTTTGGCCTACATAGCCCATCTACGAACTTAGCCTGACGGTAGGCCGTGGCACTGTCTGTGCAGAAGGAGGAGTCGATATCTCAAACTTTATAAAAAAAGAAAAAAAATCCAACATTTCTAATTTTCAAGTGCCCGTAGCGCGAAAACTTTTCATCGTACGTCAAATCTGATGTCAGTAGCGATAAAAATTTTGAGGAGCTGAATATTTTGATACTAATTCCGGCTCTCTAGCTGCAATATTAAGACAGCTAGAGCGAAAAATGTGTTTTGGACGTATGACGTCATCGTGACGTTGACCTATGAGTTATATTGCCCATGTACGAACTTAGCCTGACGATTGCCATTCCGCATCTTTTTGTGAATTTGGAAGTCGATAGCTTAAGGCATTCGAAAGATAATGCGTTACGTTACAAACGGACAGACACACATACAGACAGACAGATTCACCGAACACACCGACATAAGACGAAAATTGGAAATTTTCGTCTTAACTAGGCCGAGACGGTCAAGCAGAGCTTGAGAAGGAAGACGAAAATTGGGATTATGGGACCAATTCGACCATTTAAAGACCCATCGCCGCTCGCTCATTGGTTGTTCAGCCTGGCGTTCGAGACCATATCGCCCACTGAACGCTGTAGCTGTAGGCCAAATTGCTGGCTGAAAGCGCAAATTAGCCCAAAATGGAACCCCAGTATCGTGGTGTGCTGGATGAGCGAGCACCATCTAACGGCTGCTGTTCAACGCGGGCTATTTTTCCAGGTCGAGGGCGTCGTTTAGAGTGAATACGTTCAAATCCCGACTTTCTACGTGTCCTTGGTCACGCTCTAAACGTTGTTCTCGTACTCTTCATCGCTGAATTACGGAGCCCCCTAGCGGCGGAACTAAGCGTGATAGGAAAAAAACGAAGGCGGTTTTCATACCCAAGTCGACTATTGCCCGTCGTTTGCAACCAATCCCGACTCTCTAGCGTCGCTATTAAGCGAACGGCGGCCATCGCCACCCCGAAAGAGTGCCGGTCCATATCGCCCGTTGACTCATAATGGGAGCGTCGGCATGGAGGGGGGTGCACCTCTTGCGAGCGCTCTAGCGGCCAAACTAAGCGTCCTAGGGCGATTTCGCCTGCTTAATACTACATCTGTCTCTCGCTTCATGCCAAATCTGGGCTCCCTAGCTCAAATATTAACCGAGTTATGGCCTTGCAAAGTTCAAAACGCCACTTGACACGTACGCTGAATATTGATTGGCCGATTACTCAAAAATCCTTCAGTATCCGGAAAAATCTGAGCGAGTGCTGCGTCACCGCCTCTCCCTGACGAATACTCTCAAACAAACAGCGAATCTCTAGACCCGATATTAACGGAGTACCGCGGGGAAGTCTGTTTCGTAACCTTGACCTTGATGTGACCTTGACCTTGGAAGCGTGACCTTGGTCAATATAATATTTTACCCCCAAATACTAATGTCATGTCTGACGCAACGTGTCGTTTGTCTGACATGTCCCCTTCATGGAGAAATTAAGGAGGCCTGATTCCCGCCGAAATGCTCCCATAGGGTCCCATGTTAAACTTTGGGAATTTTTAGCAGGAAAACTATTTGGGCGATTTGCACAAATGAAAGACGGTATAGAAGGTACTTATGGGCCCAATACGTGAAATAATTTTCAGCGTGGTTAAATGAAAACTGCGAACATTATAGCGAATTTTCCGATTTTTGGTCCTATCTTTCAATGGTTAAGCGAATTTCGAAAAATTC
Source organism: Arenicola marina (assembly GCA_964019135.1). Lineage (NCBI taxonomy): Eukaryota > Metazoa > Annelida > Polychaeta > Arenicolidae > Arenicola > Arenicola marina. The sequence continues at coordinate 9,641,237 of OZ025251.1, forward strand.
CTGTTACCTTGACCGTTGACCTACATAGCCCATCTACGAACTTAGCCTGACGATTGCCATTCCGCATCTTTTTGTGAATTTGGAAGTTGATAGCTTAAGGCATTCGAAAGATAATGCGTTACGTTACAAACGGACAGACACACATACAGACCGAGACGGTCAAGCAGAGCTTGAGAAGGAAGACGAAAATTGTGGTTATGGGACCAATTCGACTATGTTAAGACCCATTTCAAGACGTTGGCACGCCGTCAGTCATTTGGCGTATCGAGGCTTTATAATGGGCTTGGCCATGTTAAAGTGTGATTATTTGCCAGCGTCGAAACTACTGGTTCGATTTTGATGGTATTTGGCATACATGATGTCAGTAATATGGGTACGTATTCCACCACATATGAGTCATCTACCTGCATTTATGTAGTCACAGCGAATTTTTTGCGCTTTCGGCAATGTCAAAATTGATCATCCAATTACTCGAAAACTATAAATGTGAGGTGAAATCTGAGGGCACATTACTTTTGCGTATCTCTCTGAAGAATACTCTGAAACGAACCGCGAATCTCTAGACCAAATATTAACGAAGTTACGCGGGAATACATGTTTCGTGACCTTGATGTGACCTTGACCTTGGAAGCGTGACCTTGGTCAATATGATATTTTACGCCCAAATACTAATGTCATGTCTCACGCAACGTGTCGTTTGTCTGACATGTCCCCTTCATGGAGAAATTAAGGAGGCCTGATTCCCGCCAAAATGCTCCCATAGGGTCCCATGTTAAACTTTGGGAATTTTTAGCAGGAAAACTATTTGGGCGATTTGCACAAATGAAAGACGGTATAGAAGGTACTTATGGGCCCAATACGTGAAATAATTTTCAGCGTGGTTAAATGAAAACTGCGAACATTATAGCGAATTTTCCGATTTTTGGTCCTATCTTTCAATGGTTAAGCGAATTTCGAAAAATTCCTGTGACCTTGACCGTTGACCTACATAGCCCATCTACGAACTTAGCCTGACGATTGCCATTCCGCATGTTTTTGTGAATTTGGAAGTCGATAGCTTAAGGCAATCGAAAGATAATGCGTTACGTTACAAACGGACAGACACACATACAGACCGAGACGGTCAAGCAGAGCTTGAGAAGGAAGACAAAAATTGTGGTTATGGGACCAATTCGACTATGTTAAGACCCATTTCATGACGTTAACACGCCGTCAGTCATTTGGCGTATCGAGGCTTTATAATGGGCTTGGCCATGTTAAAGTGTGATTATTTGCCAGCGTCGAAACTACTGGTTCGATTTTGACGGTATTTGGCATACATGATGTCAGTAATATGGGTACGTATTCCACCACATATGAGTCATCTACCTGCATTTATGTAGTCACAGCGAATTGTTTGCGCTTTCGGCATTGTCAAAATTGATCATCCAATTACTCGAAAACTATAAACGAGAGGTGAAATCTGAGGGCACATTACTTTGCGTATCTCTCTGAAGAATACTCTAAAATGAATCGCGAATCTCTAGACCAAATATTAACGAAGTTACGCGGGAATACATGTTTCGTAACCTTGACCTTGATGTGACCTTGACCTTGGAAGCGTGACCTTGGTCAATATAATATTTTACGCCCAAATACCAATGTCATGTCTGACGCAACGTGTCGTTTGTCTGACATGTCCCCTTCATGGAGAAATTAAGGAGGCCTGATTCCCGCCAAAATGCTCCCATAGGGTCCCATGTTAAACTTTGGGAATTTTTTGCAGAAGAACTATGCGGACGATGTTCAAAATTGAAACACCGTATATAAGGTACCTATGAGCCCAATACGTGAATTAATTTTGAGCGTCATTAAGTACAAAGTCGGAACGCTATTGAGATTTTGCCGACTTTTGTTCCTGTCTATCAATGGTTAAGCGAATTGCGAAAAATTCCTGTGACCTTGACCGTTGACCTACATAGCCCATCTACGAACTTAGCCTGACGATTGCCCTTCCGCATCTTTTTGTGAATTTGGAAGTCGATAGCTTAAGGCATTCGAAAGATAATGCGTTACGTTACAAACGGACAGACACACATACAGACAGACAGATTCACCGAACACACCGACATAAGACGAAAATTGGAAATTTTCGTCTTAAAGACAGACAGACAGATTCACCGAACACACCGACATAAGACGAAAATTGGAAATTTTCGTCTTAACGAGACGGTCAAGCAGAGCTTGAGAAGGAAGACGAAAATTGTGGTTATGGGACCAATTCGACTATGTTAAGACCCATTTCATGACGTTAACACGCCGTCAGTCATTTGGCGTTCCGAGGCTTTATAATGGGCTTGGCCATGTTAAAGTGTGATTATTTGCCAGCGTCAAAACTACTGGTTGGATTTTGATGGTATTTGGCATACATGATGTCAGTAATATGGGTACGTATTCCACCACATATGAGTCATCTACCTGCATTTATGTAGTCACAGCGAATTTTTTGCGCTTTCGGCATTGTCAAAATTGATCATCCAATTACTCGAAAACTATAAACGTGAGGTGAAATCTGAGGGCACGTTACTTTTGCGTATCTCTCTGAAGAATACTCTTAAACAAATCGCGAATCTTTAGACCAAATATTAACGAAGTTACGCGGAAATACATGTTTCGTAACCTTGACCTTGATGTGACCTTGACCTTGGAAGCGTGACCTTGGTCAATATAATATTTTACGCCCAAATACTAATGTCATGTCTGACGCAACGTGTCGTTTGTCTGACATGTCCCCTTCATGGAGAAATTAAGGAGGCCTGATTCCCGTCAAAATGCTCCCATAGGGTCCCATGTTAAACTTTGGGGATTTTTTGCAGAAGAACTATGCGGACGATGTTCAAAATTGAAACACCGTATATAAGGTATCTATGAGCCCAATACGTGAATTAATTTTGAGCGTCATTAAGTACAAACTCGGAACGCTATAGAGATTTTGCCGATTTTTGTTCCTATCTATCAATGGTTAAGCGAATTGCGAAAAATTCCTGTGACCTTGACCGTTGACCTACATAGCCCATCTACGAACTTAGCCTGACGATTGCCATTCCGCATCTTTTTGTGAATTTGGAAGTCGATAGCTTAAGGCATTCGAAAGATAATGCGTTACGTTACAAACGGACAGACACACATACAGACAGACAGATTCACCGAACACACCGACATAAGACGAAAATTGGAAATTTTCGTCTTAAAGACCGAGACGGTCAAGCAGAGCTTGAGAAGGAAGACGAAAATTGTGGTTATGGGACCAATTCGACTATGTTAAGACCCATTTCATGACGTTGGCACGCCGTCAGTCATTTGGCGTATCGAGGCTTTATAATGGGCTTGGCCATGTTAAAGTGTGATTATTTGCCAGCGTCGAAACTACTGGTTCGATTTTGATGGTATTTGGCATACATGATGTCAGTAATATGGGTACGTATTCCACCACATATGAGTCATCTACCTGCATTTATGTAGTCACAGCGAATTTTTTGCGCTTTCGGCAATGTCAAAATTGATCATCCAATTACTCGAAAACTATAAATGTGAGGTGAAATCTGAGGGCACATTACTTTTGCGTATCCCTCTGAAGAATACTCTGAAACGAACCGCGAATCTCTAGACCAAATATTAACGAAGTTACGCGGGAATACATGTTTCGTAACCTTGACCTTGATGTGACCTTGACCTTGGAAGCGTGACCTTGGTCAATATAATATTTTACGCCCAAATACTAATGTCATGTCTCACGCAACGTGTCGTTTGTCTGACATGTCCCCTTCATGGAAAAATTAAGGAGGCCTGATTCCCGCCAAAATGCTCCCATAGGGTCCCATGTTAAACTTTGGGAATTTTTAGCAGGAAAACTATTTGGGCGATTTGCACAAATGAAAGACGGTATAGAAGGTACTTATGGGCCCAATACGTGAAATAATTTTCAGCGTGGTTAAATGAAAACTGCGAACATTATAGCGATTTTTCCGATTTTTGGTCCTATCTTTCAATGGTTAAGCGAATTTCGAAAAATTCCTGTTACCTTGACCGTTGACCTACATAGCCCATCTACGAACTTAGCCTGACGATTGCCACTCCGCATCTTTTTGTGAATTTGGAAGTCGATAGCTTAAGGCATTCGAAAGATAATGCGTTACGTTACAAACGGACAGACACACATACAGACCTAGACGGTCAAGCAGAGCTTGAGAAGGAAGACGAAAATTGGGGTTATGGGACCAATTCGACTATGTTAAGACCCATCGCCGCTCGCTCATTGGTTGTTCAGCCTGGAGTTCGAGACCATATCGCCCACTGAAGGCTGTAGCCAGGTCAAATTGCTGGCTGAAAGCGCAAATTAGCCCAAATTGGACTCCAAATATCGTGATGTGCTGGACGAGCGCCATCTAACGGCTGCTGTTCAACGCGGGCTATTTTTCCAGGTCGGGGGCGTCGTTTAGAGTGAATACGTTCAAATCACGACTTTCTACGCGTTCTTGGTCACGCAATAATCGCTGTTCTTGGACTCGTCATCGCTGAATTACGGAGCCCCCTAGCGGCGGAACAAAGCGCGATAGGCAAAAAACGAAGGCGGTTTCCATACCCAAATCGACGTTTGCCCGTCTTTTGCAACCGGTTCCGACTCTCTAGCGTCTCTTTTAAGGGAACGGCGGCTATCGCAACCCCGTAAGAGTGCCGGTCCATATGGCCGTTGACTCATAATTGGAGCGTCAGCACGGAGGGGGGTGCACCTCTTGCGAGCGCTCTAGCGGCCAAACTAAGCCTCCGAGAGCAATTCTATGGTGGTTAGCTGACATTTTCTCTCCATTCATACCAAATCTGGGCTCCCTAGCTCAAATAATAACCGAGTTATGGCCTAGCAAAGTTCAAAACGCCTCTTGACACTAACGCTGAATATTGATTGGCTGATTACTCGAAAATCTTTCAGTATCCGGAGAAATCTGAGCCAATAAAACGTTTTGGCCTCTCCCTGAGGAATAATCTCAAACTAACAGCGAATCTCTAGACCCAATATTAACGGAGTTACGCGGAAACACATGTTTCGTGACCTTCACCTTGCTGTGACCTTGACCTTGGAAGCGTGACCTTGAAATCGGGCTTATGGGATTGCCCGTTGTATGCCATGTTTAGCGCTGTCCTTTAGATATGCCTTCATGAAACCCCCAACAAATTGCTATACTTGACCATTATTGAAAGGTGCTTAGCGAAGAGAAATAGAACGTTGAACATTTTAAGGCCGATCGGGATGGTCTACATGCAATGTCGACCAAGTTATATGCCGAAACGTCACCGCGCTGTCAGCCAGGTTGCGTCTTGGGGCTTTATAATAGGATTGGTAATGTGAAAGTGTGATTATTGTTTTGCGTCTAAACTGCTGGTTCGATTTCGATGCTATTTGGCACTCACGATGTAAGTAACATTGGAACATGCTCCACCACGTCCTTGGTCTACATGCAACGTCGACCAAGTTATATGCCGAAACGTCACCGCGCTGTCAGCCAGTTTGCGTCTTGGGGCTTTATAATAGGATTGGTAATGTGAAAGTGTGATTATTGTTTTACGTCTAAAGTGCTGGTTCGATTTCGATGCTATTTGGCACTCACGATGTAAGTAACATTGGAACATACTCCACCACGTATGGGTCACCTGCCCGCTTTCACCTTGTCACGGCGATTTTTCACAATTTTGACGACACTAAAACTTGATTGGCCGATTACTCGAAAAACGTTCGGTATGCGGACAAATCTGAGCAAATAACACGTTTCTGTCTCTCGCTGAAGATTACTTAAGGAACAGCAGGTCTGACATTGGATTATTTTTTAGCGTCCAAATTGCGGGTTCGATTTCGATGCCATTTGGCACGCATGGTGCCACTAACATTGGTACATATTGCACCACACCACATATGTGTATCCGGAATAAACTTGAGCAAACATTTTTCAGCGCGTTTTGGGACCTTTGAAAGAGTTGCCCCCACATGCGACACGCCACTTAGGCGTAGTGGATAAGGCCTTTCGACTCACCATACGCAATATGGCGTCATCTCAATCCGTCTTTAAGTAGCCGTACCGAGTCTTTATAATGGGATTGGTCATGTTAATGTTTGATTATTTCTTTGCGTCTAAACTACTGGTTCGATTTTGATGGCATTTGGCACACATGATGTGAGTAAAATTGGTACATATTCCACCACATATAGGTGATCTATCGGCATGCATGTAGTCATCGCAAGTTTTTATTACTTTCATTCTCCACCGCGAGACTTTCTCTACCTCAAGACCCTGTGGATACACAATTATTGGTTAGACAAGTCTCGCGAAGGGGAGACTGTAAGGCTGTTACGTTACATGGACTGGCCAGGCGCATGCTTCCGTGAGACAATGACACACTGACCAATCCCCCAGACACACACACCGAACCTAATAATTATAATCGCCTCTCGTCTGGCCACAGGGGATTTTGTTCTCAGATGCCGCTCTTGCCGGGGCGTATTTAGACACAGTGCGCCACGGCACATACCGCCAGCCCCAATCATGTCACTTATGGGGTACATGATGAGTTAAATGCGGGCATGGCGTATGTATACACTGCCTGATAGGGTGATTGGGATAATTGTGTAACCATCCGCGCCTGTGATGCGCCCGCCAGGAATGTAGCCTTATCCGAAACATGTTCATATCAATAACGAGACGGTCAAGCAGAGCTTGAGAAGGAAGACGAAAATTGTGGTTATGGGACCAATTCGACTATGTTAAGACCCATTTCATGACGTTAACACGCCGTCAGTCATTTGGCGTATCGAGGCTTTATAATGGGCTTGGCCATGTTAAAGTGTGATTATTTGCCAGCGTCGAAACTACTGGTTCGATTTTGATGGTATTTGGCATACATGATGTCAGTAATATGGGTACGTATTCCACCACATATGAGTCATCTACCTGCATTTATGTAGTCACAGCGAATTTTTTGCGCTTTCGGCATTGTCAAAATTGATCATCCAATTACTCGAAAACTATAAGCGTGAGGTAAAATCTGAGGGCACATTACTTTTGCGTATCTCTCTGAAGAATACTCTGAAACGAATCGCGAATCTCTAGACCAAATATTAACGAAGTTACGCGGGAATACATGTTTCGTAACCTTGACCTTGATGTGACCTTGACCTTGGAAGCGTGACCTTGGTCAATATAATATTTTACGCCCAAATACTAATGTCATGTCTGACGCAACGTGTCGTTTGTCTGACATGTCCCCTTCATGGAGAAATTAAGGAGGCCTGATTCCCGCCAAAATGCTCCCATAGGGTCCCATGTTAAACTTTGGGAATTTTTAGCAGAAAAACTATTCGGGCGATTTGCACAAATGAAAGACGGCATAGAAGGTAATAATGAACCCAATACGTGAAATAATTTTCAGCGTGGTTAAATGAAAACTGCGAACATTATAGCGAATTTTCCGATTTTTGGTCCTATCTTTCAATGGTTAAGCGAATTTCGAAAAATTCCTGTTACCTTGACCGTTGACCTACATAGCCCATCTACGAACTTAGCCTGACGATTGCCATTCCGCATCTTTTTGTGAATTTGGAAGTCGATAGCTTAAGGCATTCGAAAGATAATGCGTTACGTTACAAACGGACAGACACACATACAGACAGACAGACAGACAGATTCACCGAACACACCGACATAAGACGAAAATTGGAAATTTTCGTCTTAAAGACCGAGACGGTCAAGCAGAGCTTGAGAAGGAAGACGAAAATTGTGGTTATGGGACCAATTCGACTATGCTAAGACCCATTTCATGACGTTGGCATGGCACGCCGTCAGTCAATTGGCGTATCGAGGGATTTGGCGTATCGAGGCCTTATAATGGGCTTGGCCATGTTAAAGTGTGATTATTTGCTAGCGTCCAAACTACTGCTTCGATTTTGATGCAATTTGGCAAAAACGATGCCAGTGATTTCATGACGTTAACACGCCGTCAGTCATTTGGCGTATCGAGGCTTTATAATGGGCTTGGCCATGTTAAAGTGTGATTATTTGCCAGCGTCGAAACTACTGGTTCGATTTTGATGGTATTTGGCATACATGATGTAAGTAATATGGGTACGTATTCCACCACATATGAGTCATCTACCTGCATTTATGTAGTCTCAGCGAATTTTTTGCGCTTTCGGCATTGTCAAAATTGATCATCTAATTACTCGAAAACTATAAACGTGAGGTGAAATCTGAGGGCACATTACTTTTGCGTATCTCTCTGAAGAATACTCTGAAACGAATCGCGAATCTCTAGACCAAATATTAACGAAGTTACGCGGGAATACATGTTTCGTAACCTTGACCTTGATGTGACCTTGACCTTGGAAGCGTGACCTTGGTCAATATAATATTTTACGCCCAAATACTAATGTCATGTCTGACGCAACGTGTCGTTTGTCGGCATTGTAAAAATTGATCATCCAATTACTCGAAAACTATAAACGTGAGGTGAAATCTGAGGGCACATTACTTTTGCGTATCTCTCTGAAGAATACTCTGAAACGAATCGCGAATCTCTAGACCAAATATTAACGAAGTTACGCGGGAATACATGTTTCGTAACCTTGACCTTGATGTGACCTTGACCTTGGAAGCGTGACCTTGGTCAATATAATATTTTACGCCCAAATACTAATGTCATGTCTGACGCAACGTGTCGTTTGTCTGACATGTCCCCTTCATGGAGAAATTAAGGAGGCCTGATTCCCGCCAAAATGCTCCCATAGGGTCCCATGTTAAACTTTGGGATTTTTTTGCAGAAGAACTATGCGGACGATGTTCAAAATTGAAACACCGTATATAAGGTACCTATGAGCCCAATACGTGAATTAATTTTGAGCGTCATTAAGTACAAACTCGGAACGCTATAGAGATTTTGCCGATTTTTGTTCCTATCTATCAATGGTTAAGCGAATTGCGAAAAATTCCTGTGACCTTGACCGTTGACCTACATAGCCCATCTACGAACTTAGCCTGACGATTGCCATTCCGCATCTTTTTGTGAATTTGGAAGTCGATAGCTTAAGGCATTCGAAAGATAATGCGTTACGTTACAAACGGACAGACACACATACAGACCGAGACGGTCAAGCAGAGCTTGAGAAGGAAGACGAAAATTGGGATTATGGGACCAATTCGACCATTTAAAGACCCATCGCCGCTCGCTCATTGGTTGTTCAGCCTGGCGTTCGAGACCATATCGCCCACTGAACGCTGTAGCGAGGCCAAATTGCTGGCTGAAAGCGCAAATTAGCCCAAAATGGAACCCCAGTATCGTGGTGTGCTGGATGAGCACCATCTAACGGCTGCTGTTCAACGCGGGCTATTTTTCCAGGTCGAGGGCGTCGTTTAGAGTGAATACGTTCAAATCCCGACTTTCTACGTGTCCTTGGTCACGCTCTAAACGTTGTTCTCGTACGCTTCATCGCTGAATTACGGAGCCCCCTAGCGGCGGAACTAAGCGTGATAGGAAAAAAACGAAGGCGGTTTTCATACCCAAGTCGACTATTGCCCGTCGTTTGCAACCAATTCCGACTCTCTAGCGTCGCTATTAAGCGAACGGCGGCCATCGCCACCCCGAAAGAGTGCCGGTCCATATCGCCCGTTGACTCGTAATGGGAGCGTCGGCATGGAGGGGGGGTGCACCTCTTGCGAGCGCTCTAGCGGCCAAACTAAGCGTCCTAGGGCAATTCTATCGCGATTTTGCCCGTTTAATACGACATCTGTCTCTCGCTTCATGCCAAATCTGGCCTCCCTAGCTCAAATATTAACCGAGTTATGGCCTTGCAAAGTTCAAAACGCCACTTGACACGTACGCTGAATATTGATTGGCCGATTACTCGAAAATCCTTCAGTATCCGGAAAAATCTGAGCGAGTGCTGCGTCACCGCCTCTCCCTGACGAATACTCTCAAACAAACAGCGAATCTCTAGACCCGATATTAACGGAGTACCGCGGGGAAGTCTGTTTCGTGACCTTGACCTTGCTGTAACCTTGACCTTGGAAGCGTGACCTTGGTCAATATAATATTTTACGCCCGAATACTAATGTCATGTCTCACGCAACGTGTCGTTTGTCTGACATGTCCCCTTCATGGAGAAATTAAGGAGGCCTGATTCCCGCCAAAATGCTCCCATAGGGTCCCATGTTAAACTTTGGAAATTTTTAGCAGGAAAACTATTTGGGCGATTTGCACAAATGAAAGACGGTATAGAAGGTACTTATGGGCCCAATACGTGAAATAATTTTCAGCGTGGTTAAATGAAAACTGCGAACATTATGGCGAATTTTCCGATTTTTGGTCCTATCTTTCAATGGTTAAGCGAATTTCGAAAAATTCCTGTTACCTTAACCGTTGACCTACATAGCCCATCTACGAACTTAGCCTGACGATTGCCATTCCGCATCTTTTTGTGAAGTTGGAAGTCGATAGCTTAAGGCATTCGAAAGATAATGCGTTACGTTACAAACGGACAGACACACATACAGACCGAGACGGTCAAGCAGAGCTTGAGAAGGAAGACGAAAATTGTGGTTATGGGACCAATTCGACTATGTTAAGACCCATTTCATGACGTTAACACGCCGTCAGTCATTTGGCGTTCCGAGGCTTTATAATGGGCTTGGCCATGTTAAAGTGTGATTATTTGCCAGCGTCAAAACTACTGGTTCGATTTTGATGGTATTTGGCATACATGATGTCAGTAATATGGGTACGTATTCCACCACATATGAGTCATCTACCTGCATTTATGTAGTCACAGCGAATTTTTTGCGCTTTCGGCATTGTCAAAATTGATCATCCAATTACTCGAAAACTATAAACGTGAGGTGAAATCTGAGGGCACGTTACTTTTGCGTATCTCTCTGAAGAATACTCTTAAACAAATCGCGAATCTCTAGACCAAATATTAACGAAGTTACGCGGAAATACATGTTTCGTAACCTTGACCTTGATGTGACCTTGACCTTGGAGGCGTGACCTTGGTCAATATAATATTTTACGCCCAAATACTAATGTCATATCTCACGCAACGTGTCGTTTATCTGACATGTCCCCTTCATGGAGAAATTAAGGAGGCCTGATTCCCGCCAAAATGCTCCCATAGGGTCCCATGTTAAACCTTGGGAATTTTTAGCAGGAAAACTATTTGGGCGATTTGCACAAATGAAAGACGGTATAGAAGGTACTTATGGGCCCAATACGTGAAATAATTTTCAGCGTGGTTAAATGAAAACTGCGAACATTATAGCGATTTTTCCGATTTTTGGTCCTATCTTTCAATGGTTAAGCGAATTTCGAAAAATTCCTGTTACCTTGACCGTTGACCTACATAGCCCATCTACGAACTTAGCCTGACGATTGCCATTCCGCATCTTTTTGTGAATTTGGAAGTCGATAGCTTAAGGCATTCGAAAGATAATGCGTTACGTTACAAACGGACAGACACACATACAGACAGACAGACAGACAGATTCACCGAACACACCGACATAAGACGAAAATTGGAAATTTTCGTCTTAAAGACAGACAGACAGACAGACAGATTCACCAAACACACCGACATAAGACGAAAATTGGAAATTTTCGTCTTAAAGACAGACAGACAGACAGATTCACCGAACACACCGACATAAGACGAAAATTGGAAATTTTCGTCTTAAAGATTCACCGAACACACCGACATAAGACGAAAATTGGAAATTTTCGTCTTAAAGACAGACAGACAGACAGATCGAGACGGTCAAGCAGAGCTTGAGAAGGAAGACGAAAATTGGGGTTATGGGACCAATGCGACAATGTTAAGACCCATTTCATGACGTTGGCATGGCACGCCGTCAGTCATTTGGCGTATCGAGGCTTTATAATGGGATTGGCCATGTTAAAGTGTGATTATTTGCCAGCGTCGAAACCACTGGTTCGATTTCGATGGTATTTGGCATACATGATGTCAGTAATATGGGTACATATTCCACCACATATTAGTCATCTACCTGCATTAATGTAGTCACAGCGATTTGTTTGCACTTGCGGAAATGTTAAAATTGATCATCCAATAACTCGAAATCTATAAACGTGAGGTGAAATCTGAGAGCACATTACTTTTGCGCATCGCTCTGGAGAATACTGTGAAACAAACCGCAAACCTCTAGACCCAATATTAACGGAGTTACGCGGGAAAACCTGTTTCGTGACCTTGACCTTGATGTGACCTTGACCTTGGAAGCGTGACCTTGGTCAATATAATGTTTTACGCCCAAATACTAATGTCATCTCTGACGCAAGGTGTCGTTTGTTTGACATGTGACCTTCATGGAGAAATTAAGGAGGCCTGATTCCCGCCAAAATGCTCCCATAGGGTCCCATGTTAAACTTTGGGAATTTTTTGCAGAAGAACTTTGCAGACGATTTTCAAAATTGAAACACCGTACACAAGGTACTTACGAGCCCAATACGTGAATTAATTCTGAGCGTCATTAAGCAAAAACTCGGAACGCTATAGCGATTTTGCCGATTTTTGGTCCTATCTATCAATGGTTAAGCGAATTTCGAAAAATTCCTGTGACCTTGACCGTTGACCTACATAGCCCATCTACGAACTTAGCCTGACGATTGCCATTCCGCATCTTTTTGTGAATTTGGAGGTCGATAGCTGAAGGCATTCGAAAGATAATGCGTTACGTTACAAACGGACAGACACACATACAGACAGATTCACCGAACACACCGACATAAGACGAAAATTGGAAATTTTCGTCTTAACGAGACGGTCAAGCAGAGCTTGAGAAGGAAGACGAAAATTGGGATTATGGGACCAATTCGACCATTTAAAGACCCATCGCCGCTCGCTCATTGGTTGTTCAGCCTGGCGTTCGAGACCATATCGCCCACTGAACGCTGTAGCGAGGCCAAATTGCTGGCTGAAAGCGCAAATTAGCCCAAAATGGAACCCCAGTATCGTGGTGTGCTGGATGAGCACCATCTAACGGCTGCTGTTCAACGCGGGCTATTTTTCCAGGTCGAGGGCGTCGTTTAGAGTGAATACGTTCAAATCCCGACTTTCTACGTGTCCTTGGTCACGCTCTAAACGTTGTTCTCGTACTCTTCATCGCTGAATTACGGAGCCCCCTAGCGGCGGAACTAAGCGTGATAGGAAAAAAACGAAGGCGGTTTTCATACCCAAGTCGACTATTGCCCGTCTTTTGCAACCAATCCCGACTCTCTAGCGTCGCTATTAAGCGAACGGCGGCCATCGCCACCCCGAAAGAGTGCCGGTCCATATCGCCCGTTGACTCATAATGGGAGCGTCGGCATGGAGGGGGGTGCACCTCTTGCGAGCGCTCTAGCGGCCAAACTAAGCGTCCTAGGGCAATTCTATCGCGATTTTGCCTGCTTAATACTACATCTGTCTCTCGCTTCATGCCAAATCTGGGCTCCCTAGCTCAAATATTAACCGAGTTATGGCCTTGCAAAGGTCAAAACGCCACTTGACACGTACGCTGAATATTGATTGGCCGATTACTCGAAAATCCTTCAGTATCCGGAAAAATCTGAGCACATACTGCGTTACCGCCTCTCCCTGATGAATTCTCTCAAACAAACAGCCAATCTCTAGACCCGATATTAACGGAGTACCGCGGGAAAATCTGTTTCGTGACCTTGACCTTGCTGTGACCTTGACCTTGGAAGCGTGACCTTGACCAATATAGTTATTCGTGCCCAATTACTGATGTCATGTATCTCGCCAGGTGACGTTTGTCTCACTTGTAACCTTCACGGAGAAATTGAGACCATGTTCCCGCCAAAATGCTGCCGTGGGATCCCATGTTAAACTTTGGGAATTTTTTGCAAAAGAACTATTCGGAGGATTTTCAAAATTGAAACACCGTATACAAGGTACCTGTGAATGCAATACGTGAATTAATTTTGAGCGTCATTAAGTACAAACTCGGAACGCTATAGAGATTTTGCCGATTTTTGTTCCTATCTATCAATGGTTAAGCGAATTGCGAAAAATTCCTGTGACCTTGACCGTTGACCTACATAGCCCATCTACGAACTTAGCCTGACGATTGCCATTCCGCATCTTTTTGTGAATTTGGAAGTCGATAGCTTAAGGCATTCGAAAGATAATGCGTTACGTTACAAACGGACAGACACACAGATTCACCGAACACACCGACATAAGACGAAAATTGGAAATTTTCGTCTTAAAGACAGACAGACAGACCGAGACGGTCAAGCAGAGCTTGAGAAGGAAGACGAAAATTGTGGTTATGGGACCAATTCGACTATGTTAACACCCATTTCATGACGTTGGCACGCCGTCAGTCATTTGGCATATCGAGGCTTTATAATGGGCTTGGCCATGTTAAAGTGTGATTATTTGCCAGCGTCGAAACTACTGGTTCGATTTTGATGGTATTTGGCATACATGATGTCAGTGATATGGGTACGTATTCCACCACATATGAGTCATCTACCTGCATTTATGTAGTCACAGCGAATTTTTTGCGCTTTCGGCATTGTCAAAATTGATCATCCAATTACTCGAAAACTATAAACGTGAGGTGAAATCTGAGGGCACTTTACTTTTGCGTATCTCTCTGAAGAATACTCTGAAACGAATCGCGAATCTCTAGACCAAATATTAACGAAGTTACGCGGGAATACATGTTTCGTAACCTTGACCTTGATGTGACCTTGACCTTGGAAGCGTGACCTTGGTCAATATAATATTTTACGCCCAAATACTAATGTCATGTCTGACGCAACGTGTCGTTTGTCTGACATGTCCCCTTCATGGAGAAATTAAGGAGGCCTGATTCCCGCCAAAATGCTCCCATAGGGTCCCATGTTAAACTTTGGGATTTTTTTGCAGAAGAACTATGCGGACGATGTTCAAAATTGAAACACCGTATATAAGGTACCTATGAGCCCAATACGTGAATTAATTTTGAGCGTCATTAAGTACAAACTCGGAACGCTATAGAGATTTTGCCGATTTTTGTTCCTATCTATCAATGGTTAAGCGAATTGCGAAAAATTCCTGTGACCTTGACCGTTGACCTACATAGCCCATCTACGAACTTAGCCTGACGATTGCCATTCCGCATCTTTTTGTGAATTTGGAAGTCGATAGCTTAAGGCATTCGAAAGATAATGCGTTACGTTACAAACGGACAGACACACATACAGACAGATTCACCGAACACACCGACATAAGACGAAAATTGGAAATTTTCGTCTTAAAGATCGAGACGGTCAAGCAGAGCTTGAGAAGGAAGACGAAAATTGGGATTATGGGACCAATTCGACCATTTAAAGACCCATCGCCGCTCGCTCATTGGTTGTTCAGCCTGGCGTTCGAGACCATATCGCCCACTGAACGCTGTAGCGAGGCCAAATTGCTGGCTGAAAGCGCAAATTAGCCCAAAATGGAACCCCAGTATCGTGGTGTGCTGGATGAGCGAGCACCATCTAACGGCTGCTGTTCAACGCGGGCTATTTTTCCAGGTCGAGGGCGTCGTTTAGAGTGAATACGTTCAAATCCCGACTTTCTACGTGTCCTTGGTCACGCTCTAAACGTTGTTCTCGTACTCTTCATCGCTGAATTACGGAGCCCCCTAGCGGCGGAACTAAGCGTGATAGGAAAAAAACGAAGGCGGTTTTCATACCCAAGTCGACTATTGCCCGTCGTTTGCAACCAATCCCGACTCTCTAGCGTCGCTATTAAGCGAACGGCGGCCATCGCCACCCCGAAAGAGTGCCGGTCCATATCGCCCGTTGACTCATAATGGGAGCGTCGGCATGGAGGGGGGGTGCACCTCTTGCGAGCGCTCTAGCGGCCAAACTAAGCGTCCTAGGGCAATTCTATCGCGATTTTGCCTGCTTAATACGACATCTGTCTCTCGCTTCATGCCAAATCTGGGCTCCCTAGCTCAAATATTAACCGAGTTATGGCCTTGCAAAGTTCAAAACGCCACTTGACACGTACGCTGCATATTGATTGGCCGATTACTCGAAAATCCTTCAGTATCCGGAAAAATCTGAGCGCATACTGCGTTACCGCCTCTCCCTGATGAATACTCTCAAACAAACAGCCAATCTCTAGACCCGATATTAACGGAGTACCGCGGGAAAATCTGTTTCGTGACCTTGACCTTGCTGTGACCTTGACCTTGGAAGCGTGACCTTGACCAATATAGTTATTCGTGCCCAATTACTGATGTCATGTATCTCGCCAGGTGACGTTTGTCTCACTTGTAACCTTCACGGAGAAATTGAGACCATGTTCCCGCCAAAATGCTGCCGTGGGATCCCATGTTAAACTTTGGGAATTTTTTGCAAAAGAACTATTCGGCGGATTTTCAAAATTGAAACACCGTATACAAGGTACCTGTGAATGCAATACGTGAATTAATTGAGAGCGTCATGAAGTAAAAACTGGGAACGCTATAGCGACTTTGCCGAGTTTTAGTCCTATCTTTCAATGGTTAAGGGAATTTCGAAAAATTCCTGTGACCTTGACCTTTGGCCTACATAGCCCATCTACGAACTTAGCCTGACGGTAGGCCGTGGCACTATCTGTGCAGAAGGAGGAGTCGATATCTCAAACTTTATGAAAAAAAAAAAAAAATCCAACATTTCTAATTTTCAAGTGCCCGTAGCGCGAAAACTTTTCATCGTACGTCAAATCTGATGTCAGTAGCGATAAAAATTTTGAGGAGCTGAATATTTTGATACTAATTCCGGCTCTCTAGCTGCAATATTAAGACAGCTAGAGCGAAAAATGTGTTTTGGACGTATGACGTCATCGTGACGTTGACCTTTGAGTTATATTGCCCATCTACGAACTTAGCCTGACGATTGCCATTCCGCATCTTTTTGTGAATTTGGAAGTCGATAGCTTAAGACATTCGAAAGATAATGCGTTACGTTACAAACGGACAGACACACATACAGACAGACAGACAGACAGATTCACCGAACACACCGACATAAGACGAAAATTGGAAATTTTCGTCTTAACGAGACGGTCAAGCAGAGCTTGAGAAGGAAGACGAAAATTGTGGTTATGGGACCAATTCGACTATGTTAAGACCCATTTCATGACGTTAACACGCCGTCAGTCATTTGGCGTATCGAGGGTTTATAATGGGCTTGGCCATGTTAAAGTGTGATTATTTGCCAGCGTCGAAACTACTGGTTCGATTTTGATGGTATTTGGCATACATGATGTCAGTAATATGGGTACGTATTCCACCACATATGAGTCATCTACCTGCATTTATGTAGTCACAGCGAATTTTTTGCGCTTTCGGCATTGTCAAAATTGATCATCCAATTACTGGAAAACTATAAACGTGAGGTGAAATCTGAGGGCACATTACTTTTGCGTATCTCTCTGAAGAATACTCTGAAACGAATCGCGAATCTCTAGACCAAATATTAACGAAGTTACGCGGGAATACATGTTTCGTAACCTTGACCTTGATGTGACCTTAACCTTGGAAGCGTGACCTTGGTCAATATAATATTTTACGCCCAAATACTAATGTCATGTCTGACGCAACGTGTCGTTTGTCTGACATGTCCCCTTCATGGAGAAATTAAGAAGGCCTGATTCCCGCCAAAATGCTCCCATAGGGTCCCATGTTAAACTTTGGGAATTTTTTGCAGAAGAACTATGCGGACGATGTTCAAAATTGAAACACCGTATATAAGGTACCTATGAGCCCAATACGTGAATAAATTTTGAGCGTCATTAAGTACAAACTCGGAACGCTATAGAGATTTTGCCGATTTTTGTTCCTATCTATCAATGGTTAAGCGAATTGCGAAAAATTCCTGTGACCTTGACCGTTGACCTACATAGCCCATCTACGAACTTAGCCTGACGATTGCCATTCCGCATCTTTTTGTGAATTTGGAAGTCGATAGCTTAAGGCATTCGAAAGATAATGCGTTACGTTACAAACGGACAGACACACATACAGATCGAGACGGTCAAGCAGAGCTTGAGAAGGAAGACGAAAATTGGGATTATGGGACCAATTCGACCATTTAAAGACCCATCGCCGCTCGCTCATTGGTTGTTCAGCCTGGCGTTCGAGACCATATCGCCCACTGAACGCTGTAGCGAGGCCAAATTGCTGGCTGAAAGCGCAAATTAGCCCAAAATGGAACCCCAGTATCGTGGTGTGCTGGATGAGCGAGCACCATCTAACGGCTGCTGTTCAACGCGGGCTATTTTTCCAGGTCGAGGGCGTCGTTTAGAGTGAATACGTTCAAATCCCGACTTTCTACGTGTCCTTGGTCACGCTCTAAACGTTCTTCTCGTACTCTTCATCGCTGAATTACGAAGCCCCCTAGCGGCGGAACTAAGCGTGATAGGAAAAAAACGAAGGCGGTTTTCATACCCAAGTCGACTATTGCCCGTCTTTTGCAACCAATCCCGACTCTCTAGCGTCGCTGTTAAGCGAACGGCGGCCATCGCCAACCCGAAAGAGTGCCGGTCCATATCGCCCGTTGACTCATAATGGGAGCGTCGGCATGGAGGGGGGTGCACCTCTTGCGAGCGCTCTAGCGGCCAAACTAAGCGTCCTAGGGCAATTCTATCGCGATTTTGCCTGCTTAATACTACATCTGTCTCTCGCTTCATGCCAAATCTGGGCTCCCTAGCTCAAATATTAACCGAGTTATGGCCTTGCAAAGTTCAAAACGCCACTTGACACGTACGCTGCATATTGATTGGCCGATTACTCGAAAATCCTTCAGTATCCGGAAAAATCTGAGCGCATGCTGCGTTACCGCCTCTCCCTGATGAATACTCTCAAACAAACAGCCAATCTCTAGACCCGATATTAACGGAGTACCGCGGGAAAATCTGTTTCGTGACCTTGACCTTGCTGTGACCTTGACCTTGGAAGCGTGACCTTGACCAATATAGTTATTCGTGCCCAATTACTGATGTCATGTATCTCGCCAGGTGACGTTTGTCTCACTTGTAACCTTCACGGAGAAATTGAGACCATGTTCCCGCCAAAATGCTGCCGTGGGATCTCATGTTAAACTTTGGGAATTTTTTGCAAAAGAACTATTCGGCGGATTTTCAAAATTGAAACACCGTATACAAGGTACCTGTGAATGCAATACGTGAATTAATTGAGAGCGTCATGAAGTAAAAACTGGGAACGCTATAGCGACTTTGCCGAGTTTTAGTCCTATCTTTCAATGGTTAAGGGAATTTCGAAAAATTCCTGTGACCTTGACCTTTGGCCTACATAGCCCATCTACGAACTTAGCCTGACGGTAGGCCGTGGCACTGTCTGTGCAGAAGGAGGAGTCGATATCTCAAACTTTATAAAAAAAGAAAAAAAATCCAACATTTCTAATTTTCAAGTGCCCGTAGCGCGAAAACTTTTCATCGTACGTCAAATCTGATGTCAGTAGCGATAAAAATTTTGAGGAGCTGAATATTTTGATACTAATTCCGGCTCTCTAGCTGCAATATTAAGACAGCTAGAGCGAAAAATGTGTTTTGGACGTATGACGTCATCGTGACGTTGACCTATGAGTTATATTGCCCATGTACGAACTTAGCCTGACGATTGCCATTCCGCATCTTTTTGTGAATTTGGAAGTCGATAGCTTAAGGCATTCGAAAGATAATGCGTTACGTTACAAACGGACAGACACACATACAGACCGAGACGGTCAAGCAGAGCTTGAGAAGGAAGACGAAAATTGTTGTTATGGGACCAATTCGACTATGTTAACACCCATTTCATGACGTTGGCACGCCGTCAGTCATTTGGCGTATCGAGGCTTTATAATGGGCTTGGCCATGTTAAAGTGTGATTATTTGCCAGCGTCGAAACTACTGGTTCGATTTTGATGGTATTTGGCATACATGATGTCAGTGATATGGGTACGTATTCCACCACATATGAGTCATCTACCTGCATTTATGTAGTCACAGCGAATTTTTTGCGCTTTCGGCATTGTCAAAATTGATCATCCAATTACTCGAAAACTATAAACGTGAGGTGAAATCTGAGGGCACATTACTTTTGCGTATCTCTCTGAAGAATACTCTGAAACGAATCGCGAATCTCTAGACCAAATATTAACGAAGTTACGCGGGAATACATGTTTCGTAACCTTGACCTTGATGTGACCTTGACCTTGGAAGCGTGACCTTGGTCAATATAATATTTTACGCCCAAATACTAATGTCATGTCTGACGCAACGTGTCGTTTGTCTGACATGTCCCCTTCATGGAGAAATTAAGGAGGCCTGATTCCCGCCAAAATGCTCCCATAGGGTCCCATGTTAAACTTTGGGATTTTTTTGCAGAAGAACTATGCGGACGATGTTCAAAATTGAAACACCGTATATAAGGTACCTATGAGCCCAATACGTGAATTAATTTTGAGCGTCATTAAGTACAAACTCGGAACGCTATAGAGATTTTGCCGATTTTTGTTCCTATCTATCAATGGTTAAGCGAATTGCGAAAAATTCCTGTGACCTTGACCGTTGACCTACATAGCCCATCTACGAACTTAGCCTGACGATTGCCATTCCGCATCTTTTTGTGAATTTGGAAGTCGATAGCTTAAGGCATTCGAAAGATAATGCGTTACGTTACAAACGGACAGACACACATACAGACAGATTCACCGAACACACCGACATAAGACGAAAATTGGAAATTTTCGTCTTAACTAGACGGTCAAGCAGAGCTTGAGAAGGAAGACGAAAATTGTGGTTATGGGACCAATTTGACTATGTTAAGACCCATTTCATGACGTTTGCATGGCACGCCGTCATTTATTTGGCGTATCGAGGCTTTATAATGGGATTGGCCATGTTAAAGTGTGATTATTTGCTAGCGTCCAAACTACTGCTTCGATTTTGATGCAATGTGGCATACATGAGGTCAGTAATATGGGTATATATTCTACCTCATATGAGTCATCTACCTGCATTTATTTAGTCACAGCGATTTTTTTGCACTAGCGGCAATGTCAAAAAATTGATTATCCAATAACTCGAAAACTGTCAATGTGAGATGAAATCTGAGGCACATTACTTTTGCGTATCTCTCTGGAGAATACTCTGAAACAAACCGCGAATCTCTAAACCAAATATTAACGAAGTTACGCGGGAATTCATGTTTCGTAACCTTGACCTTGATGTGACCTTGACCTTAGAAGCGTGACCTTGGTCAATATAATATTTTACGCCCAAATACTAATGTCATCTCTCACACAAGGTGTCGTTTGTCTGACATGTCCCCTTCATGGAGAAATTAAGAAAGCCTGATTCCCGCCAAAATGCTCCCATAGGGTCCCATGTTAAACTTTGGAAATTTTTAGCAGCAAAACTGTTCGGGCAATTTCCACAAATGAAAGACGATATAGAAGGTACTAATGGGCCCAATACGTGAAATAATTTGCAGCATGATTGAATGGAAACTGCGAACGTTATAGCGATTTTCCCGTTTTTTGGTCCTATCTTTCAATGGTTAAGCGAATTTCGAGTGACCTTGACCTTTGACCTACATGGCCCATCTACGAACTTAGCCTGACGATTGCCATTCCACATCTTTTTGTGAATTATGAAGTCGATATCTTAAGGCATTCGACAGATAATGCGTGATGTGACAAACAGACAGACACACAGAACGAGACGGTCAAGCAGAATGGAATGGAATGCTAGTGTTTTAGGCCACTTTTGTGCACATACAGGCTAAATTGGGCCAAGGAACCTCCCGAGAGGATGAAGGAATGAAACATGCCCCAGATTAGGTGCCCGAGCCCGGATTCGAACCCAGGACCTATTGATCTGCGGTCTAGTGCGCTAACCACTACACCAGGGAGGCCCCCCGGTCAAGCAGAGCTTGAGAAGGAAGACGAAAATTGTGGTTATGGGACCAATTCGACTATGTTAAGACCCATTTCATGACGTTAACACGCCGTCAGTCATTTGGCGTTCCGAGGCTTTATAATGGGCTTGGCCATGTTAAAGTGTGATTATTTGCCAGCGTCGAAACTACTGGTTCGATTTTGATGGTATTTGGCATACATGATGTCAGTAATATGGGTACGTATTCCACCACATATGAGTCATCTACCTGCATTTATGTAGTCACAGCGAATTTTTGCGCTTTCGGCATTGTCAAAATTGATCATCCAATTACTCGAAAACTATAAACGTGAGGTGAAATATGAGGGCACATTACTTTTGCGTATCTCTCTGAAGAATACTCTGAAACAAATCGCGAATCTCTAGACCAAATATTAACGAAGTTACGCGGGAATACATGTTTCGTAACCTTGACCTTGATGTGACCTTGACCTTGGAAGCGTGACCTTGGTCAATATAATATTTTACGCCCAAATACTAATGTCATGTCTGACGCAACGTGTCGTTTGTCTGACATGTCCCCTTCATGGAGAAATTAAGGAGGCCTGATTCCCGCCAAAATGCTCCCATAGGGTCCCATGTTAAATTTGGGGATTTTTTGCAGAAGAACTATGCGGACGATGTTCAAAATTGAAACACCGTATATAAGGTACCTATGAGCCCAATACGTGAATTAATTTTGAGCGTCATTAAGTACAAACTCGGAACGCTATAGAGATTTTGCCGATTTTTGTTCCTATCTATCAATGGTTAAGCGAATTGCGAAAAATTCCTGTGACCTTGACCGTTGACCTACATAGCCCATCTACGAACTTAGCCTGACGATTGCCATTCCGCATCTTTTTGTGAATTTGGAAGTCGATAGCTTAAGGCATTCGAAAGATAATGCGTTACGTTACAAACGGACAGACACACATACAGACAGATTCACCGAACACACCGACATAAGACGAAAAATTGGAAATTTTCGTCTTAACGAGACGGTCAAGCAGAGCTTGAGAAGGAAGACGAAAATTGGGATTATGGGACCAATTCGACCATTTAAAGACCCATCGCCGCTCGCTCATTGGTTGTTCAGCCTGGCGTTCGAGACCATATCGCCCACTGAACGCTGTAGCGAGGCCAAATTGCTGGCTGAAAGCGCAAATTAGCCCAAAATGGAACCCCAGTATCGTGGTGTGCTGGATGAGCGAGCACCATCTAACGGCTGCTGTTCAACGCGGGCTATTTTTCCAGGTCGAGGGCGTCGTTTAGAGTGAATACGTTCAAATCCCGACTTTCTACGTGTCCTTGGTCACGCTCTAAACGTTGTTCTCGTACTCTTCATCGCTGAATTACGGAGCCCCCTAGCGGCGGAACTAAGCGTGATAGGAAAAAAACGAAGGCGGTTTTCATACCCAAGTCGACTATTGCCCGTCGTTTGCAACCAATCCCGACTCTCTAGCGTCGCTATTAAGCGAACGGCGGCCATCGCCACCCCGAAAGAGTGCCGGTCCATATCGCCCGTTGACTCATAATGGGAGCGTCGGCATGGAGGGGGGTGCACCTCTTGCGAGCGCTCTAGCGGCCAAACTAAGCGTCCTAGGGCAATTCTGAGGCGGTTTCGATCAGCCTAGGTCACATTTTTCTCTCCATTCATGCCAAATCTGGGCTCCCTAGCTCAAATATTGACCGAGTTATGGCCTTGCAAAGTTCAAAACGCCACTTGACACGTACGCTGAATATTGATTGGCCGATTACTCGAAAATCGTTCAGTATCCGGAAAAATCTGAGCGAGTGCTGCGTCACCGCCTCTCCCTGACGAATACTCTCAAACAAACAGCGAATCTCTAGACCCGATATTAACGGAGTACCGCGGGGAAGTCTGTTTCGTAACCTTGACCTTGATGTGACCTTGACCTTGGAAGCGTGACCTTGGTCAATATAATGTTTTACGCCCAAATACTAATGTCATCTCTGACGCAAGGTGTCGTTTGTTTGACATGTGACCTTCATGGAGAAATTAAGGAGGCCTGATTCCCGCCAAAATGCTCCCATAGGGTCCCATGTTAAACTTTGGGAATTTTTTGCAGAAGAACTTTGCGGACGATTTTCAAAATTGAAACACCGTGCACAAGGTACTTACGAGCCCAATACGTGAATTAATTCTGAGCGTCATTAAGCAAAAACTCGGAACGCTATAGCGATTTTGCCGATTTTTGGTCCTATCTATCAATGGTTAAGCGAATTTCGAAAAATTCCTGTGACCTTGACCGTTGACCTACATAGCCCATCTACGAACTTAGCCTGACAATTGCCATTCCGCATCTTTTTGTGAATTTGGAGGTCGATAGCTGAAGGCATTCGAAAGATAATGCGTTACGTTACAAACGGACAGACACACATACAGACAGATTCACCGAACACACCGACATAAGACGAAAATTGGAAATTTTCGTCTTAAAGACAGATCGAGACGGTCAAGCAGAGCTTGAGAAGGAAGACGAAAATTGTGGTTATGGGACCAATTCGACTATGTTAAGACCCATTTCATGACGTTAACACGCCGTCAGTCATTTGGCGTTCCGAGGCTTTATAATGGGCTTGGCCATGTTAAAGTGTGATTATTTGCCAGCGTCGAAACTACTGGTTCGATTTTGATGGTATTTGGCATACATGATGTCAGTAATATGGGTACGTATTCCACCACATATGAGTCATCTACCTGCATTTATGTAGTCACAGCGAATTTTTTGCGTTTTCGGCATTGTCAAAATTGATCATCCAATTACTCAAAAACTATAAACGTGAGGTGAAATCTGAGGGCACATTACTTTTGCGTATCTCTCTGAAGAATACTCTGAAACGAATCGCGAATCTCTAAACCAAATATTAACGAAGTTACGCGGGAATACATGTTTCGTAACCTTGACCTTGATGCGACCTTGACCTTGGAAGCGTGACCTTGGTCAATATAATATTTTACGCCCAAATACTCATGTCATGTCTGACGCAACGTGTCGTTTGTCTGACATGTCCCCTTCATGGAGAAATTAAGGAGGCCTGATTCCCGCCAAAATGCTCCCATAGGGTCCCATGTTAAACTTTGGGGATTTTTTGCGGAAGAACTATGCGGACGATGTTCAAAATTGAAACACCGTATATAAGGTACCTATGAGCCCAATACGTGAATTAATTTTGAGCGTCATTAAGTACAAACTCGGAACGCTATAGAGATTTTGCCGATTTTTGTTCCTATCTATCAATGGTTAAGCGAATTGCGAAAAATTCCTGTGACCTCACCGCCTCTCCCTGACGAATACTCTCAAACAAACAGCGAATCTCTAGACCCGATATTAACGGAGTACCGCGGGGAAGTCTGTTTCGTAACCTTGACCTTGATGTGACCTTGACCTTGGAAGCGTGACCTTGGTCAATATAATGTTTTACGCCCAAATACTAATGTCATCTCTGACGCAAGGTGTCGTTTGTTTGACATGTGACCTTCATGGAGAAATTAAGGAGGCCTGATTCCCGCCAAAATGCTCCCATAGGGTCCCATGTTAAACTTTGGGAATTTTTTGCAGAAGAACTTTGCGGACGATTTTCAAAATTGAAACACCGTGCACAAGGTACTTACGAGCCCAATACGTGAATTAATTCTGAGCGTCATTAAGCAAAAACTCGGAACGCTATAGCGATTTTGCCGATTTTTGGTCCTATCTATCAATGGTTAAGCGAATTTCGAAAAATTCCTGTGACCTTGACCGTTGACCTACATAGCCCATCTACGAACTTAGCCTGACAATTGCCATTCCGCATCTTTTTGTGAATTTGGAGGTCGATAGCTGAAGGCATTCGAAAGATAATGCGTTACGTTACAAACGGACAGACACACATACAGACAGATTCACCGAACACACCGACATAAGACGAAAATTGGAAATTTTCGTCTTAAAGACAGATCGAGACGGTCAAGCAGAGCTTGAGAAGGAAGACGAAAATTGTGGTTATGGGACCAATTCGACTATGTTAAGACCCATTTCATGACGTTAACACGCCGTCAGTCATTTGGCGTTCCGAGGCTTTATAATGGGCTTGGCCATGTTAAAGTGTGATTATTTGCCAGCGTCGAAACTACTGGTTCGATTTTGATGGTATTTGGCATACATGATGTCAGTAATATGGGTACGTATTCCACCACATATGAGTCATCTACCTGCATTTATGTAGTCACAGCGAATTTTTTGCGTTTTCGGCATTGTCAAAATTGATCATCCAATTACTCAAAAACTATAAACGTGAGGTGAAATCTGAGGGCACATTACTTTTGCGTATCTCTCTGAAGAATACTCTGAAACGAATCGCGAATCTCTAAACCAAATATTAACGAAGTTACGCGGGAATACATGTTTCGTAACCTTGACCTTGATGCGACCTTGACCTTGGAAGCGTGACCTTGGTCAATATAATATTTTACGCCCAAATACTCATGTCATGTCTGACGCAACGTGTCGTTTGTCTGACATGTCCCCTTCATGGAGAAATTAAGGAGGCCTGATTCCCGCCAAAATGCTCCCATAGGGTCCCATGTTAAACTTTGGGGATTTTTTGCGGAAGAACTATGCGGACGATGTTCAAAATTGAAACACCGTATATAAGGTACCTATGAGCCCAATACGTGAATTAATTTTGAGCGTCATTAAGTACAAACTCGGAACGCTATAGAGATTTTGCCGATTTTTGTTCCTATCTATCAATGGTTAAGCGAATTGCGAAAAATTCCTGTGACCTTGACCGTTGACCTACATAGCCCATCTACGAACTTAGCCTGACGATTGCCATTCCGCATCTTTTTGTGAATTTGGAAGTCGATAGCTTAAGGCATTCGAAAGATAATGCGTTACGTTACAAACGGACAGACACACATACAGACAGACAGATTCACCGAACACACCGACATAAGACGAAAATTTTCAAATTGAAAATTTTCGTCTTAAAGACAGATTCACCGAACACACCGACATAAGACGAAAATTGGAAATTTTCGTCTTAAAGACAGACAGATCGAGACGGTCAAGCAGAGCTTGAGAAGGAAGACGAAAATTGGGATTATGGGACCAATTCGACCATTTAAAGACCCATCGCCGCTCGCTCATTGGTTGTTCAGCCTGGCGTTCGAGACCATATCGCCCACTGAACGCTGTAGCGAGGCCAAATTGCTGGCTGAAAGCGCAAATTAGCCCAAAATGGAACCCCAGTATCGTGGTGTGCTGGATGAGCGAGCACCATCTAACGGCTGCTGTTCAACGCGGGCTATTTTTCCAGGTCGAGGGCGTCGTTTAGAGTGAATACGTTCAAATCCCGACTTTCTACGTGTCCTTGGTCACGCTCTAAACGTTGTTCTCGTACTCTTCATCGCTGAATTACGGAGCCCCCTAGCGGCGGAACTAAGCGTGATAGGAAAAAAAACGAAGGCGGTTTTCATACCCAAGTCGACTATTGCCCGTCGTTTGCAACCAATCCCGACTCTCTAGCGTCGCTATTAAGCGAACGGCGGCCATCGCCACCCCGAAAGAGTGCCGGTCCATATCGCCCGTTGACTCATAATGGGAGCGTCGGCATGGAGGGGGGTGCACCTCTTGCGAGCGCTCTAGCGGCCAAACTAAGCGTCCTAGGGCAATTCTATCGCGATTTTGCCTGCTTAATACTACATCTGTCTCTCGCTTCATGCCAAATCTGGGCTCCCTAGCTCAAATATTAACCGAGTTATGGCCTTGCAAAGTTCAAAACGCCACTTGACACGTACGCTGCATATTGATTGGCCGATTACTCGAAAATCCTTCAGTATCCGGAAAAATCTGAGCGCATACTGCGTTACCGCCTCTCCCTGATGAATACTCTCAAACAAACAGCCAATCTCTAGACCCGATATTAACGGAGTACCGCGGGAAAATCTGTTTCGTGACCTTGACCTTGCTGTGACCTTGACCTTGGAAGCGTGACCTTGACCAATATAGTTATTCGTGCCCAATTACTGATGTCATGTATCTCGCCAGGTGACGTTTGTCTCACTTGTAACCTTCACGGAGAAATTGAGACCATGTTCCCGCCAAAATGCTGCCGTGGGATCCCATGTTAAACTTTGGGAATTTTTTGCAAAAGAACTATTCGGCGGATTTTCAAAATTGAAACACCGTATACAAGGTACCTGTGAATGCAATACGTGAATTAATTGAGAGCGTCATGAAGTAAAAACTGGGAACGCTATAGCGACTTTGCCGAGTTTTAGTCCTATCTTTCAA
The DNA here is from genome assembly GCA_964019135.1 of Arenicola marina. Taxonomy (NCBI): domain Eukaryota; kingdom Metazoa; phylum Annelida; class Polychaeta; family Arenicolidae; genus Arenicola; species Arenicola marina. The sequence goes on from OZ025251.1 coordinate 9,669,542, forward strand.
TGGTTAAGGGAATTTCGAAAAATTCCTGTGACCTTGACCGTTGACCTACATAGCCCATCTACGAACTTAGCCTGACGATTGCCATTCCGCATCTTTTTGTGAATTTGGAAGTCGATAGCTTAAGGCATTCGAAAGATAATGCGTTACGTTACAAACGGACAGACACACATACAGACAGACCGAGACGGTCAAGCAGAGCTTGAGAAGGAAGACGAAAATTGTGGTTATGGGACCAATTCGACTATGTTAAGACCCATTTCATGACGTTAACACGCCGTCAGTCATTTGGCGTATCGAGGGTTTATAATGGGCTTGGCCATGTTAAAGTGTGATTATTTGCCAGCGTCGAAACTACTGGTTCGATTTTGATGGTATTTGGCATACATGATGTCAGTAATATGGGTACGTATTCCACCACATATGAGTCATCTACCTGCATTTATGTAGTCACAGCGAATTTTTTGCGCTTTCGGCATTGTCAAAATTGATCATCCAATTACTGGAAAACTATAAACGTGAGGTGAAATCTGAGGGCACATTACTTTTGCGTATCTCTCTGAAGAATACTCTGAAACGAATCGCGAATCTCTAGACCAAATATTAACGAAGTTACGCGGGAATACATGTTTCGTAACCTTGACCTTGATGTGACCTTAACCTTGGAAGCGTGACCTTGGTCAATATAATATTTTACGCCCAAATACTAATGTCATGTCTGACGCAACGTGTCGTTTGTCTGACATGTCCCCTTCATGGAGAAATTAAGAAGGCCTGATTCCCGCCAAAATGCTCCCATAGGGTCCCATGTTAAACTTTGGGAATTTTTTGCAGAAGAACTATGCGGACGATGTTCAAAATTGAAACACCGTATATAAGGTACCTATGAGCCCAATACGTGAATAAATTTTGAGCGTCATTAAGTACAAACTCGGAACGCTATAGAGATTTTGCCGATTTTTGTTCCTATCTATCAATGGTTAAGCGAATTGCGAAAAATTCCTGTGACCTTGACCGTTGACCTACATAGCCCATCTACGAACTTAGCCTGACGATTGCCATTCCGCATCTTTTTGTGAATTTGGAAGTCGATAGCTTAAGGCATTCGAAAGATAATGCGTTACGTTACAAACGGACAGACACACATACAGATCGAGACGGTCAAGCAGAGCTTGAGAAGGAAGACGAAAATTGGGATTATGGGACCAATTCGACCATTTAAAGACCCATCGCCGCTCGCTCATTGGTTGTTCAGCCTGGCGTTCGAGACCATATCGCCCACTGAACGCTGTAGCGAGGCCAAATTGCTGGCTGAAAGCGCAAATTAGCCCAAAATGGAACCCCAGTATCGTGGTGTGCTGGATGAGCGAGCACCATCTAACGGCTGCTGTTCAACGCGGGCTATTTTTCCAGGTCGAGGGCGTCGTTTAGAGTGAATACGTTCAAATCCCGACTTTCTACGTGTCCTTGGTCACGCTCTAAACGTTCTTCTCGTACTCTTCATCGCTGAATTACGAAGCCCCCTAGCGGCGGAACTAAGCGTGATAGGAAAAAAACGAAGGCGGTTTTCATACCCAAGTCGACTATTGCCCGTCTTTTGCAACCAATCCCGACTCTCTAGCGTCGCTGTTAAGCGAACGGCGGCCATCGCCAACCCGAAAGAGTGCCGGTCCATATCGCCCGTTGACTCATAATGGGAGCGTCGGCATGGAGGGGGGTGCACCTCTTGCGAGCGCTCTAGCGGCCAAACTAAGCGTCCTAGGGCAATTCTATCGCGATTTTGCCTGCTTAATACTACATCTGTCTCTCGCTTCATGCCAAATCTGGGCTCCCTAGCTCAAATATTAACCGAGTTATGGCCTTGCAAAGTTCAAAACGCCACTTGACACGTACGCTGCATATTGATTGGCCGATTACTCGAAAATCCTTCAGTATCCGGAAAAATCTGAGCGCATGCTGCGTTACCGCCTCTCCCTGATGAATACTCTCAAACAAACAGCCAATCTCTAGACCCGATATTAACGGAGTACCGCGGGAAAATCTGTTTCGTGACCTTGACCTTGCTGTGACCTTGACCTTGGAAGCGTGACCTTGACCAATATAGTTATTCGTGCCCAATTACTGATGTCATGTATCTCGCCAGGTGACGTTTGTCTCACTTGTAACCTTCACGGAGAAATTGAGACCATGTTCCCGCCAAAATGCTGCCGTGGGATCTCATGTTAAACTTTGGGAATTTTTTGCAAAAGAACTATTCGGCGGATTTTCAAAATTGAAACACCGTATACAAGGTACCTGTGAATGCAATACGTGAATTAATTGAGAGCGTCATGAAGTAAAAACTGGGAACGCTATAGCGACTTTGCCGAGTTTTAGTCCTATCTTTCAATGGTTAAGGGAATTTCGAAAAATTCCTGTGACCTTGACCTTTGGCCTACATAGCCCATCTACGAACTTAGCCTGACGGTAGGCCGTGGCACTGTCTGTGCAGAAGGAGGAGTCGATATCTCAAACTTTATAAAAAAAGAAAAAAAATCCAACATTTCTAATTTTCAAGTGCCCGTAGCGCGAAAACTTTTCATCGTACGTCAAATCTGATGTCAGTAGCGATAAAAATTTTGAGGAGCTGAATATTTTGATACTAATTCCGGCTCTCTAGCTGCAATATTAAGACAGCTAGAGCGAAAAATGTGTTTTGGACGTATGACGTCATCGTGACGTTGACCTATGAGTTATATTGCCCATGTACGAACTTAGCCTGACGATTGCCATTCCGCATCTTTTTGTGAATTTGGAAGTCGATAGCTTAAGGCATTCGAAAGATAATGCGTTACGTTACAAACGGACAGACACACATACAGACAGACAGATTCACCGAACACACCGACATAAGACGAAAATTGGAAATTTTCGTCTTAAAGACAGACAGACAGATTCACCGAACACACCGACATAAGACGAAAATTGGAAATTTTCGTCTTAACGAGACGGTCAAGCAGAGCTTGAGAAGGAAGACGAAAATTGTGGTTATGGGACCAATTCGACTATGTTAAGACCCATTTCATGACGTTGGCACGCCGTCAGTCATTTGGCGTATCGAGGCTTTATAATGGGCTTGGCCATGTTAAAGTGTGATTATTTGCCAGCGTCGAAACTACTGGTTCGATTTTGATGGTATTTGGCATACATGATGTCAGTAATATGGGTACGTATTCCACCACATATGAGTCATCTACCTGCATTTATGTAGTCACAGCGAATTTTTTGCGCTTTCGGCAATGTCAAAATTGATCATCCAATTACTCGAAAACTATAAATGTGAGGTGAAATCTGAGGGCACGTTACTTTTGCGTATCTCTCTGAAGAATACTCTGAAACAAACCGCGAATCTCTAGACCAAATATTAACGAAGTTACGCGGGAATACATGTTTCGTAACCTTGACCTTGATGTGACCTTGACCTTGGAAGCGTGACCTTGGTCAATATGATATTTTACGCCCAAATACTAATGTCATGTCTCACGCAACGTGTCGTTTGTCTGACATGTCCCCTTCATGGAGAAATTAAGGAGGCCTGATTCCCGCCAAAATGCTCCCATAGGGTCCCATGTTAAACTTTGGGAATTTTTAGCAGGAAAACTATTTGGGCGATTTGCACAAATGAAAGACGGTATAGAAGGTACTTATGGGCCCAATACGTGAAATAATTTTCAGCGTGGTTAAATGAAAACTGCGAACATTATAGCGAATTTTCCGATTTTTGGTCCTATCTTTCAATGGTTAAGCGAATTTCGAAAAATTCCTGTTACCTTGACCGTTGACCTACATAGCCCATCTACGAACTTAGCCTGACGATTGCCATTCCGCATCTTTTTGTGAATTTGGAAGTCGATAGCTTAAGGCATTCGAAAGATAATGCGTTACGTTACAAACGGACAGACACACATACAGACAGACAGACAGACAGATTCACCGAACACACCGACATAAGACGAAAATTGGAAATTTTCGTCTTAAAGACAGACAGACAGACAGATTCACCGAACACACCGACATAAGACGAAAATTGGAAATTTTCGTCTTAAAGATCGAGACGGTCAAGCAGAGCTTGAGAAGGAAGACGAAAATTGGGATTATGGGACCAATTCGACCATTTAAAGACCCATCGCCGCTCGCTCATTGGTTGTTCAGCCTGGCGTTCGAGACCATATCGCCCACTGAACGCTGTAGCTGTAGGCCAAATTGCTGGCTGAAAGCGCAAATTAGCCCAAAATGGAACCCCAGTATCGTGGTGTGCTGGATGAGCGAGCACCATCTAACGGCTGCTGTTCAACGCGGGCTATTTTTCCAGGTCGAGGGCGTCGTTTAGAGTGAATACGTTCAAATCCCGACTTTCTACGTGTCCTTGGTCACGCTCTAAACGTTGTTCTCGTACTCTTCATCGCTGAATTACGGAGCCCCCTAGCGGCGGAACTAAGCGTGATAGGAAAAAAACGAAGGCGGTTTTCATACCCAAGTCGACTATTGCCCGTCGTTTGCAACCAATCCCGACTCTCTAGCGTCGCTGTTAAGCGAACGGCGGCCATCGCCACCCCGAAAGAGTGCCGGTCCATATCGCCCGTTGACTCATAATGGGAGCGTCGGCATGGAGGGGGGTGCACCTCTTGCGAGCGCTCTAGCGGCCAAACTAAGCGTCCTAGGGCAATTCTATCGCGATTTTGCCTGCTTAATACTACATCTGTCTCTCGCTTCATGCCAAATCTGGGCTCCCTAGCTCAAATATTAACCGAGTTATGGCCTTGCAAAGTTCAAAACGCCACTTGACACGTACGCTGCATATTGATTGGCCGATTACTCGAAAATCCTTCAGTATCCGGAAAAATCTGAGCGCATACTGCGTTACCGCCTCTCCCTGATGAATACTCTCAAACAAACAGCCAATCTCTAGACCCGATATTAACGGAGTACCGCGGGAAAATCTGTTTCGTGACCTTGACCTTGCTGTGACCTTGACCTTGGAAGCGTGACCTTGACCAATATAGTTATTCGTGCCCAATTACTGATGTCATGTATCTCGCCAGGTGACGTTTGTCTCACTTGTAACCTTCACGGAGAAATTGAGACCATGTTCCCGCCAAAATGCTGCCGTGGGATCCCATGTTAAACTTTGGGAATTTTTTGCAAAAGAACTATTCGGCGGATTTTCAAAATTGAAACACCGTATACAAGGTACCTGTGAATGCAATACGTGAATTAATTGAGAGCGTCATGAAGTAAAAACTGGGAACGCTATAGCGACTTTGCCGAGTTTTAGTCCTATCTTTCAATGGTTAAGGGAATTTCGAAAAATTCCTGTGACCTTGACCTTTGGCCTACATAGCCCATCTACGAACTTAGCCTGACGGTAGGCCGTGGCACTATCTGTGCAGAAGGAGGAGTCGATATCTCAAACTTTATGAAAAAAAAAAAAAAAATCCAACATTTCTAATTTTCAAGTGCCCGTAGCGCGAAAACTTTTCATCGTACGTCAAATCTGATGTCAGTAGCGATAAAAATTTTGAGGAGCTGAATATTTTGATACTAATTCCGGCTCTCTAGCTGCAATATTAAGACAGCTAGAGCGAAAAATGTGTTTTGGACGTATGACGTCATCGTGACGTTGACCTTTGAGTTATATTGCCCATCTACGAACTTAGCCTGACGATTGCCATTCCGCATCTTTTTGTGAATTTGGAAGTCGATAGCTTAAGACATTCGAAAGATAATGCGTTACGTTACAAACGGACAGACACACATACAGACAGACAGACAGACAGACAGATTCACCGAACACACCGACATAAGACGAAAATTGGAAATTTTCGTCTTAAAGATCGAGACGGTCAAGCAGAGCTTGAGAAGGAAGACGAAAATTGGGATTATGGGACCAATTCGACCATTTAAAGACCCATCGCCGCTCGCTCATTGGTTGTTCAGCCTGGCGTTCGAGACCATATCGCCCACTGAACGCTGTAGCTGTAGGCCAAATTGCTGGCTGAAAGCGCAAATTAGCCCAAAATGGAACCCCAGTATCGTGGTGTGCTGGATGAGCGAGCACCATCTAACGGCTGCTGTTCAACGCGGGCTATTTTTCCAGGTCGAGGGCGTCGTTTAGAGTGAATACGTTCAAATCCCGACTTTCTACGTGTCCTTGGTCACGCTCTAAACGTTGTTCTCGTACTCTTCATCGCTGAATTACGGAGCCCACTAGCGGCGGAACTAAGCGTGATAGGAAAAAAACGAAGGCGGTTTTCATACCCAAGTCGACTATTGCCCGTCGTTTGCAACCAATCCCGACTCTCTAGCGTCGCTGTTAAGCGAACGGCGGCCATCGCCACCCCGAAAGAGTGCCGGTCCATATCGCCCGTTGACTCATAATGGGAGCGTCGGCATGGAGGGGGGTGCACCTCTTGCGAGCGCTCTAGCGGCCAAACTAAGCGTCCTAGGGCAATTCTATCGCGATTTTGCCTGCTTAATACTACATCTGTCTCTCGCTTCATGCCAAATCTGGGCTCCCTAGCTCAAATATTAACCGAGTTATGGCCTTGCAAAGTTCAAAACGCCACTTGACACGTACGCTGCATATTGATTGGCCGATTACTCGAAAATCCTTCAGTATCCGGAAAAATCTGAGCGCATACTGCGTTACCGCCTCTCCCTGATGAATACTCTCAAACAAACAGCCAATCTCTAGACCCGATATTAACGGAGTACCGCGGGAAAATCTGTTTCGTGACCTTGACCTTGACCTTGGAAGCGTGACCTTGACCAATATAGTTATTCGTGCCCAATTACTGATGTCATGTATCTCGCCAGGTGACGTTTGTCTCACTTGTAACCTTCACGGAGAAATTGAGACCATGTTCCCGCCAAAATGCTGCCGTGGGATCCCATGTTAAACTTTGGGAATTTTTTGCAAAAGAACTATTCGGCGGATTTTCAAAATTGAAACACCGTATACAAGGTACCTGTGAATGCAATACGTGAATTAATTGAGAGCGTCATGAAGTAAAAACTGGGAACGCTATAGCGACTTTGCCGAGTTTTAGTCCTATCTTTCAATGGTTAAGGGAATTTCGAAAAATTCCTGTGACCTTGACCTTTGGCCTACATAGCCCATCTACAAACTTAGCCTGACGGTAGGCCGTGGCACTGTCTGTGCAGAAGGAGGAGTCGATATCTCAAACTTTATAAAAAAAGAAAAAAAATCCAACATTTCTAATTTTCAAGTGCCCGTAGCGCGAAAACTTTTCATCGTACGTCAAATCTGATGTCAGTAGCGATAAAAATTTTGAGGAGCTGAATATTTTGATACTAATTCCGGCTCTCTAGCTGCAATATTAAGACAGCTAGAGCGAAAAATGTGTTTTGGACGTATGACGTCATCGTGACGTTGACCTTTGAGTTATATTGCCCATCTACGAACTTAGCCTGACGATTGCCATTCCGCATCTTTTTGTGAATTTGGAAGTCGATAGCTTAAGGCATTCGAAAGATAATGCGTTACGTTACAAACGGACAGACACACATACAGACGAGACGGTCAAGCAGAGCTTGAGAAGGAAGACGAAAATTGTGGTTATGGGACCAATTCGACTATGTTAAGACCCATTTCATGACGTTAACACGCCGTCAGTCATTTGGCGTTCCGAGGCTTTATAATGGGCTTGGCCATGTTAAAGTGTGATTATTTGCCAGCGTCGAAACTACTGGTTCGATTTTGATGGTATTTGGCATACATGATGTCAGTAATATGGGTACGTATTCCACCACATATGAGTCATCTACCTGCATTTATGTAGTCACAGCGAATTTTTTGCGTTTTCGGCATTGTCAAAATTGATCATCCAATTACTCAAAAACTATAAACGTGAGGTGAAATCTGAGGGCACATTACTTTTGCGTATCTCTCTGAAGAATACTCTGAAACGAATCGCGAATCTCTAAACCAAATATTAACGAAGTTACGCGGGAATACATGTTTCGTAACCTTGACCTTGATGCGACCTTGACCTTGGAAGCGTGACCTTGGTCAATATAATATTTTACGCCCAAATACTAATGTCATGTCTGACGCAACGTGTCGTTTGTCTGACATGTCCCCTTCATGGAGAAATTAAGGAGGCCTGATTCCCGCCAAATTGCTCCCATAGGGTCCCATGTTAAACTTTGGGGATTTTTTGCAGAAGAACTATGCGGACGATGTTCAAAATTGAAACACCGTATATAAGGTACCTATGAGCCCAATACGTGAATTAATTTTGAGCGTCATTAAGTACAAACTCGGAACGCTATAGAGATTTTGCCGATTTTTGTTCCTATCTATCAATGGTTAAGCGAATTGCGAAAAATTCCTGTGACCTTGACCGTTGACCTACATAGCCCATCTACGAACTTAGCCTGACGATTGCCATTCCGCATCTTTTTGTGAATTTGGAAGTCGATAGCTTAAGGCATTCGAAAGATAATGCGTTACGTTACAAACGGACAGACACACATACAGACAGACAGATTCACCGAACACACCGACATAAGACGAAAATTTTCAAATTGAAAATTTTCGTCTTAAAGACAGACAGACAGACAGACAGATTCACCGAACACACCGACATAAGACGAAAATTGGAAATTTTCGTCTTAATCACCGAACACACCGACATAAGACGAAAATTGGAAATTTTCGTCTTAAAGACTGAGACGGTCAAGCAGAGCTTGAGAAGGAAGACGAAAATTGGGATTATGGGACCAATTCGACCATTTAAAGACCCATCGCCGCTCGCTCATTGGTTGTTCAGCCTGGCGTTCGAGACCATATCGCCCACTGAACGCTGTAGCGAGGCCAAATTGCTGGCTGAAAGCGCAAATTAGCCCAAAATGGAACCCCAGTATCGTGGTGTGCTGGATGAGCGAGCACCATCTAACGGCTGCTGTTCAACGCGGGCTATTTTTCCAGGTCGAGGGCGTCGTTTAGAGTGAATACGTTCAAATCCCGACTTTCTACGTGTCCTTGGTCACGCTCTAAACGTTGTTCTCGTACTCTTCATCGCTGAATTACGGAGCCCCCTAGCGGCGGAACTAAGCGTGATAGGAAAAAAACGAAGGCGGTTTTCATACCCAAGTCGACTATTGCCCGTCGTTTGCAACCAATCCCGACTCTCTAGCGTCGCTATTAAGCGAACGGCGGCCATCGCCAACCCGAAAGAGTGCCGGTCCATATCGCCCGTTGACTCATAATGGGAGCGTCGGCATGGAGGGGGGTGCACCTCTTGCGAGCGCTCTAGCGGCCAAACTAAGCGTCCTAGGGCAATTCTATCGCGATTTTGCCTGCTTAATACTACATCTGTCTCTCGCTTCATGCCAAATCTGGGCTCCCTAGCTCAAATATTAACCGAGTTATGGCCTTGCAAAGTTCAAAACGCCACTTGACACGTACGCTGCATATTGATTGGCCGATTACTCGAAAATCCTTCAGTATCCGGAAAAATCTGAGCGCATACTGCGTTACCGCCTCTCCCTGATGAATACTCTCAAACAAACAGCCAATCTCTAGACCCGATATTAACGGAGTACCGCGGGAAAATCTGTTTCGTGACCTTGACCTTGCTGTGACCTTGACCTTGGAAGCGTGACCTTGACCAATATAGTTATTCGTGCCCAATTACTGATGTCATGTATCTCGCCAGGTGACGTTTGTCTCACTTGTAACCTTCACGGAGAAATTGAGACCATGTTCCCGCCAAAATGCTGCCGTGGGATCCCATGTTAAACTTTGGGAATTTTTTTGCAAAAGAACTATTCGGCGGATTTTCAAAATTGAAACACCGTATACAAGGTACCTGTGAATGCAATACGTGAATTAATTGAGAGCGTCATGAAGTAAAAACTGGGAACGCTATAGCGACTTTGCCGAGTTTTAGTCCTATCTTTCAATGGTTAAGGGAATTTCGAAAAATTCCTGTGACCTTGACCTTTGGCCTACATAGCCCATCTACGAACTTAGCCTGACGGTAGGCCGTGGCACTGTCTGTGCAGAAGGAGGAGTCGATATCTCAAACTTTATAAAAAAAGAAAAAAAATCCAACATTTCTAATTTTCAAGTGCCCGTAGCGCGAAAACTTTTCATCGTACGTCAAATCTGATGTCAGTAGCGATAAAAATTTTGAGGAGCTGAATATTTTGATACTAATTCCGGCTCTCTAGCTGCAATATTAAGACAGCTAGAGCGAAAAATGTGTTTTGGACGTATGACGTCATCGTGACGTTGACCTTTGAGTTATATTGCCCATCTACGAACTTAGCCTGACGATTGCCATTCCGCATCTTTTTGTGAATTTGGAAGTCGATAGCTTAAGGCATTCGAAAGATAATGCGTTACGTTACAAACGGACAGACACACATACAGACAGACCGAGACGGTCAAGCAGAGCTTGAGAAGGAAGACGAAAATTGTGGTTATGGGACCAATTCGACTATGTTAAGACCCATTTCATGACGTTGGCACGCCGTCAGTCATTTGGCGTATCGAGGCTTTATAATGGGCTTGGCCATGTTAAAGTGTGATTATTTGCCAGCGTCGAAACTACTGGTTCGATTTTGATGGTATTTGGCATACATGATGTCAGTAATATGGGTACGTATTCCACCACATATGAGTCATCTACCTGCATTTATGTAGTCACAGCGAATTTTTTGCGCTTTCGGCAATGTCAAAATTGATCATCCAATTACTCGAAAACTATAAATGTGAGGTGAAATCTGAGGGCACGTTACTTTTGCGTATCTCTCTGAAGAATACTCTGAAACAAACCGCGAATCTCTAGACCAAATATTAACGAAGTTACGCGGGAATACATGTTTCGTAACCTTGACCTTGATGTGACCTTGACCTTGGAAGCGTGACCTTGGTCAATATGATATTTTACGCCCAAATACTAATGTCATGTCTCACGCAACGTGTCGTTTGTCTGACATGTCCCCTTCATGGAGAAATTAAGGAGGCCTGATTCCCGCCAAAATGCTCCCATAGGGTCCCATGTTAAACTTTGGGAATTTTTAGCAGGAAAACTATTTGGGCGATTTGCACAAATGAAAGACGGTATAGAAGGTACTTATGGGCCCAATACGTGAAATAATTTTCAGCGTGGTTAAATGAAAACTGCGAACATTATAGCGAATTTTCCGATTTTTGGTCCTATCTTTCAATGGTTAAGCGAATTTCGAAAAATTCCTGTTACCTTGACCGTTGACCTACATAGCCCATCTACGAACTTAGCCTGACGATTGCCATTCCGCATCTTTTTGTGAATTTGGAAGTCGATAGCTTAAGGCATTCGAAAGATAATGCGTTACGTTACAAACGGACAGACACACATACAGACAGACAGACAGACAGACGAGACGGTCAAGCAGAGCTTGAGAAGGAAGACGAAAATTGGGATTATGGGACCAATTCGACCATTTAAAGACCCATCGCCGCTCGCTCATTGGTTGTTCAGCCTGGCGTTCGAGACCATATCGCCCACTGAACGCTGTAGCTGTAGGCCAAATTGCTGGCTGAAAGCGCAAATTAGCCCAAAATGGAACCCCAGTATCGTGGTGTGCTGGATGAGCGAGCACCATCTAACGGCTGCTGTTCAACGCGGGCTATTTTTCCAGGTCGAGGGCGTCGTTTAGAGTGAATACGTTCAAATCCCGACTTTCTACGTGTCCTTGGTCACGCTCTAAACGTTGTTCTCGTACTCTTCATCGCTGAATTACGGAGCCCCCTAGCGGCGGAACTAAGCGTGATAGGAAAAAAACGAAGGCGGTTTTCATACCCAAGTCGACTATTGCCCGTCGTTTGCAACCAATCCCGACTCTCTAGCGTCGCTATTAAGCGAACGGCGGCCATCGCCACCCCGAAAGAGTGCCGGTCCATATCGCCCGTTGACTCATAATGGGAGCGTCGGCATGGAGGGGGGTGCACCTCTTGCGAGCGCTCTAGCGGCCAAACTAAGCGTCCTAGGGCAATTCTATCGCGATTTTGCCTGCTTAATACTACATCTGTCTCTCGCTTCATGCCAAATCTGGGCTCCCTAGCTCAAATATTAACCGAGTTATGGCCTTGCAAAGTTCAAAACGCCACTTGACACGTACGCTGCATATTGATTGGCCGATTACTCGAAAATCCTTCAGTATCCGGAAAAATCTGAGCGCATACTGCGTTACCGCCTCTCCCTGGTGAATACTCTCAAACAAACAGCCAATCTCTAGACCCGATATTAACGGAGTACCGCGGGAAAATCTGTTTCGTGACCTTGACCTTGCTGTGACCTTGACCTTGGAAGCGTGACCTTGACCAATATAGTTATTCGTGCCCAATTACTGATGTCATGTATCTCGCCAGGTGACGTTTGTCTCACTTGTAACCTTCACGGAGAAATTGAGACCATGTTCCCGCCAAAATGCTGCCGTGGGATCCCATGTTAAACTTTGGGAATTTTTTGCAAAAGAACTATTCGGCGGATTTTCAAAATTGAAACACCGTATACAAGGTACCTGTGAATGCAATACGTGAATTAATTGAGAGCGTCATGAAGTAAAAACTGGGAACGCTATAGCGACTTTGCCGAGTTTTAGTCCTATCTTTCAATGGTTAAGGGAATTTCGAAAAATTCCTGTGACCTTGACCTTTGGCCTACATAGCCCATCTACGAACTTAGCCTGACGGTAGGCCGTGGCACTATCTGTGCAGAAGGAGGAGTCGATATCTCAAACTTTATGAAAAAAAAAAAAAAAATCCAACATTTCTAATTTTCAAGTGCCCGTAGCGCGAAAACTTTTCATCGTACGTCAAATCTGATGTCAGTAGCGATACAAATTTTGAGGAGCTGAATATTTTGATACTAATTCCGGCTCTCTAGCTGCAATATTAGGACAGCTAGAGCGAAAAATGTGTTTTGGACGTATGACGTCATCGTGACGTTGACCTTTGAGTTATATTGCCCATCTACGAACTTAGCCTGACGATTGCCATTCCGCATCTTTTTGTGAATTTGGAAGTCGATAGCTTAAGACATTCGAAAGATAATGCGTTACGTTACAAACGGACAGACACACATACAGACAGACAGACAGACAGACCGAGACGGTCAAGCAGAGCTTGAGAAGGAAGACGAAAATTGTGGTTATGGGACCAATTCGACTATGTTAACACCCATTTCATGACGTTAACACGCCGTCAGTCATTTGGCGTATCGAGGCTTTATAATGGGCTTGGCCATGTTAAAGTGTGATTATTTGCCAGCGTCGAAACTACTGGTTCAATTTTGATGGTATTTGGCATACATGATGTCAGTAATATGGGTACGTATTCCACCACATATGAGTCATATACCTGCATTTATGTAGTCACAGCGAATTTTTTGCGCTTTCGGCATTGTCAAAATTGATCATCTAATTACTCGAAAACTATAAACGTGAGGTGAAATCTGAGGGCACATTACTTTTGCGTATCTCTCTGAAGAATGCTCTGAAACGAATCTCGAATCTCTAGACCAAATATTAACGAAGTTACGCGGGAATACATGTTTCGTAACCTTGACCTTGATGTGACTTTGACCTTGGAAGCGTGACCTTGGTCAATATAATATTTTACGCCCAAATACTAATGTCATGTCTGACGCAACGTGTCGTTTGTCTGACATGTCCCCTTCATGGAGAAATTAAGGAGGCCTGATTCCCGCCAAAATGCTCCCATAGGGTCCCATGTTAAACTTTGGGAATTTTTAGCAGGAAAACTATTTGGGCGATTTGCACAAATGAAAGACGGTATATAAGGTACTTATGGGCCCAATACGTGAAATAATTTTCAGCGTGGTTAAATGAAAACTGCGAACATTATAGCGAATTTTCCGATTTTTGGTCCTATCTTTCAATGGTTAAGCGAATTTCGAAAAATTCCTGTTACCTTGACCGTTGACCTACATAGCCCATCTACGAACTTAGCCTGACGATTGCCATTCCGCATCTTTTTGTGAATTTGGAAGTCGATAGCTTAAGGCATTCGAAAGATAATGCGTTACGTTACAAACGGACAGACACACATACAGACAGACAGACAGACAGATTCACCGAACACACCGACATAAGACGAAAATTGGAAATTTTCGTCTTAACGAGACGGTCAAGCAGAGCTTGAGAAGGAAGACGAAAATTGTGGTTATGGGACCAATTCGACTATGTTAAGACCCATTTCATGACGTTGGCACGCCGTCAGTCATTTGGCGTATCGAGGCTTTATAATGGGCTTGGCCATGTTAAAGTGTGATTATTTGCCAGCGTCGAAACTACTGGTTCGATTTTGATGGTATTTGGCATACATGATGTCAGTAATATGGGTACGTATTCCACCACATATGAGTCATCTACCTGCATTTATGTAGTCACAGCGAATTTTTTGCGCTTTCGGCAATGTCAAAATTGATCATCCAATTACTCGAATACTATAAATGTGAGGTGAAATCTGAGGGCACATTACTTTTGTGTATCTCTCTGAAGAATACTCTGAAACGAACCGCGAATCTCTAGACCAAATATTAACGAAGTTACGCGGGAATACATGTTTCGTAACCTTGACCTTGATGTGACCTTGACCTTGGAAGCGTGACCTTGGTCAATATAATATTTTACGCCCAAATACTAATGTCATGTCTGACGCAACGTGTCGTTTATCTGACATGTGCCCTTCATGGAGAAATTAAGGAGGCCTGATTCCCGCCAAAATGCTCCCATAGGGTCCCATGTTAAACTTTGGGAATTTTTAGCAGGAAAACTATTTGGGCGATTTGCACAAATGAAAGACGGTATAGAAGGTACTTATGGGCCCAATACGTGAAATAATTTTCAGCGTGGTTAAATGAAAACTGCGAACATTATAGCGAATTTTCCGATTTTTGGTCCTATCTTTCAATGGTTAAGCGAATTTCGAAAAATTCCTGTTACCTTGACCGTTGACCTACATAGCCCATCTACGAACTTAGCCTGACGATTGCCATTCCGCATCTTTTTGTGAATTTGGAAGTCGATAGCTTAAGGCATTCGAAAGATAATGCGTTACGTTACAAACGGACAGACACACATACAGACAGACCTAGACCGTCAAGCACAGCTTGAGAAGGCAGACGAAAATTGTGGTTATGGGACCAATTCGACTATGTTAAGACCCATCGCCGCTCGCTCATTGGTTGTTCAGCCTGGCGTTGGAGACCATATCGCCCCCTTAAAGCTGTAGTACTGAGGCCAAATTGCTGGCTGAAAGCGCAAATTAGCCCAAAATGGATCGTGATGTACTGGACGAGCGCCATCTAACGGCTGCTGTTGAACGCGGGCTATTTTTCCAGGTCGAGGCCTTCGTTTAGAGTGAATACGTTCAAATCACGACTTTCTACGCGTCGTTGGTCACGCCCTAATCGCTCTTCTCGGACTCGTCATCGGTGAATTACGGAGCCCCCTAGCGGCGGAACTAAGCGTGATAAGCTAAAAGCGAAGGCGGATTCCATACCCAAGTCGACGTTTGCCCCTCTTTTGCAACCGGTCCCGACTCTCTAGCGTCGCTATTAAGCGAACGGCGGCCATCGCAACCCCGAAAGAGTGCCGGTCCATATCGCCGTTGACTCGTAATGGGAGCGTCGGCATGGAGGGGGGTGCACCTCTTGCGAGCGCTCTAGCGGCCAAACTAAGCGTCCTAGAGCAATTCTGAGATGCTTTCGATCAGCCTAGCTCACATTTTTCTCTCCATTCATGCCAAATCTGGGCTCCCTAGCTCAAATATTGACCGAGTTATGGCCTTGCAAAGTTCAAAACGCCACTTGACACGTACGCTGAATATTGATTGGCCGATTACTCGAAAATCGTTCAGTACCCGGAAAAATCTGAGCGAGTAGTTCGTCACCGCCTCTCCCCGACGAATACTCTCAACCAAACAGCGAATCTCTAGACCCGATATGAACGGAGTACCGCGGGATAATCTGTTTCGTGACCTTGACCTTGCTGTGACCTTGACCTTGGAAGCGTGACCTTGACCAATATAGTTATTCGTGCCCAATTACTGATGTCATGTATCACGCCCGGTGACGTTTGTCTCACTTGTAACCTTCACGGAGAAATTGAGATCATGTTCCCGCCAAAATGCTGCCGTGGGATCCCATGTTAAATTTTGGGAATTTTTAGCAGAAGAACTATTCGAAGGATTTTCAAAACTGAAACGCCGTATACAAGGTACCTGTGAACTCAATACGTGATTTAATTTTGAGCGTCATTAAGCAAAAACTCGGAACGCTATAGCGATTTTGCCGATTTTTGGTCCTATCTACCAATGGTTAAGCGAATTTCGAAAAATTCCTGTGACCTTGACCTTTGACCTACATGGCCCATCTACGAACTTAGCCTGACGATTGCCATTCCGCATCTTTCTGTGAATTTGGAAGTCGATATCTTAAGGCATTCGAAAGATAATGCCCCGCGTTACACACAGACAGACAGACAGACAAACGGAACACACCGACATAAGACGAAAATTGAAAATTTTCGTCTTAACTAGACCGTCAAGCACAGCTTGAGAAGGCAGACGAAAATTGTGGTTATGGGACCAATTCGACTATGTTAAGACCCATCGCCGCTCGCTCATTGGTTGTTCAGCCTGGCGTTGGAGACCATATCGCCCCCTTAAAGCTGTAGTACTGAGGCCAAATTGCTGGCTGAAAGCGCAAATTAGCCCAAAATGGATCGTGATGTACTGGACGAGCGCCATCTAACGGCTGCTGTTGAACGCGGGCTATTTTTCCAGGTCGAGGCCTTCGTTTAGAGTGAATACGTTCAAATCACGACTTTCTACGCGTCGTTGGTCACGCCCTAATCGCTCTTCTCGGACTCGTCATCGGTGAATTACGGAGCCCCCTAGCGGCGGAACTAAGCGTGATAAGCTAAAAGCGAAGGCGGATTCCATACCCAAGTCGACGTTTGCCCCTCTTTTGCAACCGGTCCCGACTCTCTAGCGTCGCTATTAAGCGAACGGCGGCCATCGCAACCCCGAAAGAGTGCCGGTCCATATCGCCGTTGACTCGTAATGGGAGCGTCGGCATGGAGGGGGGTGCACCTCTTGCGAGCGCTCTAGCGGCCAAACTAAGCGTCCTAGAGCAATTCTGAGATGCTTTCGATCAGCCTAGCTCACATTTTTCTCTCCATTCATGCCAAATCTGGGCTCCCTAGCTCAAATATTGACCGAGTTATGGCCTTGCAAAGTTCAAAACGCCACTTGACACGTACGCTGAATATTGATTGGCCGATTACTCGAAAATCGTTCAGTACCCGGAAAAATCTGAGCGAGTAGTTCGTCACCGCCTCTCCCCGACGAATACTCTCAACCAAACAGCGAATCTCTAGACCCGATATGAACGGAGTACCGCGGGATAATCTGTTTCGTGACCTTGACCTTGCTGTGACCTTGACCTTGGAAGCGTGACCTTGACCAATATAGTTATTCGTGCCCAATTACTGATGTCATGTATCACGCCCGGTGACGTTTGTCTCACTTGTAACCTTCACGGAGAAATTGAGATCATGTTCCCGCCAAAATGCTGCCGTGGGATCCCATGTTAAATTTTGGGAATTTTTAGCAGAAGAACTATTCGAAGGATTTTCAAAACTGAAACGCCGTATACAAGGTACCTGTGAACTCAATACGTGATTTAATTTTGAGCGTCATTAAGCAAAAACTCGGAACGCTATAGCGATTTTGCCGATTTTTGGTCCTATCTACCAATGGTTAAGCGAATTTCGAAAAATTCCTGTGACCTTGACCTTTGACCTACATGGCCCATCTACGAACTTAGCCTGACGATTGCCATTCCGCATCTTTCTGTGAATTTGGAAGTCGATATCTTAAGGCATTCGAAAGATAATGCCCCGCGTTACACACAGACAGACAGACAGACAAACGGAACACACCGACATAAGACGAAAATTGAAAATTTTCGTCTTAACTAGACCGTCAAGCACAGCTTGAGAAGGCAGACGAAAATTGTGGTTATGGGACCAATTCGACTATGTTAAGACCCATCGCCGCTCGCTCATTGGTTGTTCAGCCTGGCGTTGGAGACCATATCGCCCCCTTAAAGCTGTAGTACTGAGGCCAAATTGCTGGCTGAAAGCGCAAATTAGCCCAAAATGGATCGTGATGTACTGGACGAGCGCCATCTAACGGCTGCTGTTGAACGCGGGCTATTTTTCCAGGTCGAGGCCTTCGTTTAGAGTGAATACGTTCAAATCACGACTTTCTACGCGTCGTTGGTCACGCCCTAATCGCTCTTCTCGGACTCGTCATCGGTGAATTACGGAGCCCCCTAGCGGCGGAACTAAGCGTGATAAGCTAAAAGCGAAGGCGGATTCCATACCCAAGTCGACGTTTGCCCCTCTTTTGCAACCGGTCCCGACTCTCTAGCGTCGCTATTAAGCGAACGGCGGCCATCGCAACCCCGAAAGAGTGCCGGTCCATATCGCCGTTGACTCGTAATGGGAGCGTCGGCATGGAGGGGGGTGCACCTCTTGCGAGCGCTCTAGCGGCCAAACTAAGCGTCCTAGAGCAATTCTGAGATGCTTTCGATCAGCCTAGCTCACATTTTTCTCTCCATTCATGCCAAATCTGGGCTCCCTAGCTCAAATATTGACCGAGTTATGGCCTTGCAAAGTTCAAAACGCCACTTGACACGTACGCTGAATATTGATTGGCCGATTACTCGAAAATCGTTCAGTACCCGGAAAAATCTGAGCGAGTAGTTCGTCACCGCCTCTCCCCGACGAATACTCTCAACCAAACAGCGAATCTCTAGACCCGATATGAACGGAGTACCGCGGGATAATCTGTTTCGTGACCTTGACCTTGCTGTGACCTTGACCTTGGAAGCGTGACCTTGACCAATATAGTTATTCGTGCCCAATTACTGATGTCATGTATCACGCCCGGTGACGTTTGTCTCACTTGTAACCTTCACGGAGAAATTGAGATCATGTTCCCGCCAAAATGCTGCCGTGGGATCCCATGTTAAATTTTGGGAATTTTTAGCAGAAGAACTATTCGAAGGATTTTCAAAACTGAAACGCCGTATACAAGGTACCTGTGAACTCAATACGTGATTTAATTTTGAGCGTCATTAAGCAAAAACTCGGAACGCTATAGCGATTTTGCCGATTTTTGGTCCTATCTACCAATGGTTAAGCGAATTTCGAAAAATTCCTGTGACCTTGACCTTTGACCTACATGGCCCATCTACGAACTTAGCCTGACGATTGCCATTCCGCATCTTTCTGTGAATTTGGAAGTCGATATCTTAAGGCATTCGAAAGATAATGCCCCGCGTTACACACAGACAGACAGACAGACAAACGGAACACACCGACATAAGACGAAAATTGAAAATTTTCGTCTTAACTAGACCGTCAAGCACAGCTTGAGAAGGCAGACGAAAATTGTGGTTATGGGACCAATTCGACTATGTTAAGACCCATCGCCGCTCGCTCATTGGTTGTTCAGCCTGGCGTTGGAGACCATATCGCCCCCTTAAAGCTGTAGTACTGAGGCCAAATTGCTGGCTGAAAGCGCAAATTAGCCCAAAATGGATCGTGATGTACTGGACGAGCGCCATCTAACGGCTGCTGTTGAACGCGGGCTATTTTTCCAGGTCGAGGCCTTCGTTTAGAGTGAATACGTTCAAATCACGACTTTCTACGCGTCGTTGGTCACGCCCTAATCGCTCTTCTCGGACTCGTCATCGGTGAATTACGGAGCCCCCTAGCGGCGGAACTAAGCGTGATAAGCTAAAAGCGAAGGCGGATTCCATACCCAAGTCGACGTTTGCCCCTCTTTTGCAACCGGTCCCGACTCTCTAGCGTCGCTATTAAGCGAACGGCGGCCATCGCAACCCCGAAAGAGTGCCGGTCCATATCGCCGTTGACTCGTAATGGGAGCGTCGGCATGGAGGGGGGTGCACCTCTTGCGAGCGCTCTAGCGGCCAAACTAAGCGTCCTAGAGCAATTCTGAGATGCTTTCGATCAGCCTAGCTCACATTTTTCTCTCCATTCATGCCAAATCTGGGCTCCCTAGCTCAAATATTGACCGAGTTATGGCCTTGCAAAGTTCAAAACGCCACTTGACACGTACGCTGAATATTGATTGGCCGATTACTCGAAAATCGTTCAGTACCCGGAAAAATCTGAGCGAGTAGTTCGTCACCGCCTCTCCCCGACGAATACTCTCAACCAAACAGCGAATCTCTAGACCCGATATGAACGGAGTACCGCGGGATAATCTGTTTCGTGACCTTGACCTTGCTGTGACCTTGACCTTGGAAGCGTGACCTTGACCAATATAGTTATTCGTGCCCAATTACTGATGTCATGTATCACGCCCGGTGACGTTTGTCTCACTTGTAACCTTCACGGAGAAATTGAGATCATGTTCCCGCCAAAATGCTGCCGTGGGATCCCATGTTAAATTTTGGGAATTTTTAGCAGAAGAACTATTCGAAGGATTTTCAAAACTGAAACGCCGTATACAAGGTACCTGTGAACTCAATACGTGATTTAATTTTGAGCGTCATTAAGCAAAAACTCGGAACGCTATAGCGATTTTGCCGATTTTTGGTCCTATCTACCAATGGTTAAGCGAATTTCGAAAAATTCCTGTGACCTTGACCTTTGACCTACATGGCCCATCTACGAACTTAGCCTGACGATTGCCATTCCGCATCTTTCTGTGAATTTGGAAGTCGATATCTTAAGGCATTCGAAAGATAATGCCCCGCGTTACACACAGACAGACAGACAGACAAACGGAACACACCGACATAAGACGAAAATTGAAAATTTTCGTCTTAACTAGACCGTCAAGCACAGCTTGAGAAGGCAGACGAAAATTGTGGTTATGGGACCAATTCGACTATGTTAAGACCCATCGCCGCTCGCTCATTGGTTGTTCAGCCTGGCGTTGGAGACCATATCGCCCCCTTAAAGCTGTAGTACTGAGGCCAAATTGCTGGCTGAAAGCGCAAATTAGCCCAAAATGGATCGTGATGTACTGGACGAGCGCCATCTAACGGCTGCTGTTGAACGCGGGCTATTTTTCCAGGTCGAGGCCTTCGTTTAGAGTGAATACGTTCAAATCACGACTTTCTACGCGTCGTTGGTCACGCCCTAATCGCTCTTCTCGGACTCGTCATCGGTGAATTACGGAGCCCCCTAGCGGCGGAACTAAGCGTGATAAGCTAAAAGCGAAGGCGGATTCCATACCCAAGTCGACGTTTGCCCCTCTTTTGCAACCGGTCCCGACTCTCTAGCGTCGCTATTAAGCGAACGGCGGCCATCGCAACCCCGAAAGAGTGCCGGTCCATATCGCCGTTGACTCGTAATGGGAGCGTCGGCATGGAGGGGGGTGCACCTCTTGCGAGCGCTCTAGCGGCCAAACTAAGCGTCCTAGAGCAATTCTGAGATGCTTTCGATCAGCCTAGCTCACATTTTTCTCTCCATTCATGCCAAATCTGGGCTCCCTAGCTCAAATATTGACCGAGTTATGGCCTTGCAAAGTTCAAAACGCCACTTGACACGTACGCTGAATATTGATTGGCCGATTACTCGAAAATCGTTCAGTACCCGGAAAAATCTGAGCGAGTAGTTCGTCACCGCCTCTCCCCGACGAATACTCTCAACCAAACAGCGAATCTCTAGACCCGATATGAACGGAGTACCGCGGGATAATCTGTTTCGTGACCTTGACCTTGCTGTGACCTTGACCTTGGAAGCGTGACCTTGACCAATATAGTTATTCGTGCCCAATTACTGATGTCATGTATCACGCCCGGTGACGTTTGTCTCACTTGTAACCTTCACGGAGAAATTGAGATCATGTTCCCGCCAAAATGCTGCCGTGGGATCCCATGTTAAATTTTGGGAATTTTTAGCAGAAGAACTATTCGAAGGATTTTCAAAACTGAAACGCCGTATACAAGGTACCTGTGAACTCAATACGTGATTTAATTTTGAGCGTCATTAAGCAAAAACTCGGAACGCTATAGCGATTTTGCCGATTTTTGGTCCTATCTACCAATGGTTAAGCGAATTTCGAAAAATTCCTGTGACCTTGACCTTTGACCTACATGGCCCATCTACGAACTTAGCCTGACGATTGCCATTCCGCATCTTTCTGTGAATTTGGAAGTCGATATCTTAAGGCATTCGAAAGATAATGCCCCGCGTTACACACAGACAGACAGACAGACAAACGGAACACACCGACATAAGACGAAAATTGAAAATTTTCGTCTTAACTAGACCGTCAAGCACAGCTTGAGAAGGAAGACGAAAATTTGGGTTATGGGACCAATTCGACTATGTTAAGGCCCATTTCATGACGTTGGCATGGCACGCCGTCAGTCATTTGGCGTCTTTTAGTACATACATTTCATTTAACCCTGGATCTAGATTCTATGTCTACGATTCGACGGACATCCCCGCGACGGCCCGTCCACTACTGTGGCACCCTTTTCATTTTTGGGAAGAAACGTAGGCTGTCAACACTCTGGCAGTGGCGGCGGCCACTGCAGCTGTTTGTTTTCTCTCAGTGTCAGTGTCACGAATGTTGCGCTAACCAACAATCACACACCTATAATGTAATTGATCTAGGTCTATCTACATCTACATGTGGCAAATATTCATCATGAGTTAATGTTAATCGAAATACACATCTGAGTTAGAGCTTCCCTGCACGTAAGCTACATTCAAACACCGCGGGCAGTCGAAGCGAGCGAGGCGCACTCAAACCGGATCATCTTGTGACGTCACCAATCTCTACTCTGGGCGGGGGTTTGGAAATGGATCGTTCGCTGCTTGAGTTTATTTTGGTGACTTTAGATATTAATATTTATGGCATACGAGACATTGTAAAATAATTGCATCTGATAAATGGCTTTAGTAACCACTGAGAAATGTATATTTGACAGTGGTTTAGAAACAAATACCCCCCCAAGAGATGGACTTTAAGGCCCATTTCATGACTTTGGCATGGCACGCCGTCAGTCATTTGGCGTATCGAGGCCTTATAGTGGGATTGGCCATGTTAACGTGTGATTATTTGCTAGCGTCCAAACTACTGCTTTGATTTTGATGCAATTTGGCAAACATGATGCCAGTAATATGGGTACATATTCCACCACATATGAGTCATCTACTTGCATTTATGTAGTCACAGCGAATTTTTTGCGCTTTCGGCAATGTCAAAATTGATCATCCAATTACTCGAAAACTATAAAAGTGAGGTGAAATCCGAGGACACATTACTTTTGCGTATCTCTCTGAAGAATACTCTGAAACAAACCGCGAATCTCTAGTCTAAATATTAACGAAATTACGCGGGAATACATGTTTCGTAACCATGACCTTGATGTGACCTTGACCTTGGAAGCGTGACCTCGGTCAATATAATATTTTACGCCCAAATACTAATGTCATGTCTCACGCAGCGTGTCGTTTGTCTGACATGTCCCTTTCATGGAGAAATTGAGGAGGCCTGGTTCCCGCCAAAATGGTCCCATAGGGTCCCATGTTAAACTTTGGGAATTTTTTGCGTAAGAACTATTCGGACGATTTTCAAAATTAAAACACCGTATACAAGGTACTTACGAGCCTAATACGTGAATTAATTCTGAGCGTCATTAAGCAAAAACTCGGAACGCTATAGCGATTTTGCCGATTTTTGGTCCTATCTATCAATGGTTAAGCGAATTTCGAAAAATTCCTGTGACCTTCACCTTTGACCTACATGGCCCATCTACGAACTTAGCCTGACGGTGGGCCGTGGCATTGTCTGTGCAGAAGGAGGAGTCGATATCTCAAACTCTTTAAAAAAAAAAAAAAAACCCAAAATTTCGAATTTTTAGCTGCCTGTGGCGCGAAAACTTTTAATCCTACGTCAAATCTGATGTCAGTAACGCGAAAGATTTTGAGGAGCTGAGTATTTTGACACTAATTGCGGCTCTCTAGCTGCAATATTAAGTGAGCTAGAGCGGAAAATGTGTTTTGGACGTATGACGTCATCGTGACGTTGACGTTTGAGGTACGTTGCCCATCTTCGAACTCAGCCTGAGATTGGCCATTCCGCATCTTTTTGTGAATTTGGAAGTCGATATGTTAAGGCATTCGAGAGATAATGCGTGACAAGACAGACGGACAGACAGACACACACACACACACACACACAGACAGACAGACCGAGACGGTCAAGCAGAGCTTGAGAAGGAAGACGAAAATTGGGATTATGGGACCAATTCGACCATTTAAAGACCCATCGCCGCTCGCTCATTGGTTGTTCAGCCTGGCGTTCGAGACCATATCGCCCACTGAACGCTGTAGCGAGGCCAAATTGCTGGCTGAAAGCGCAAATTAGCCCAAAATGGAACCCCAGTATCGTGGTGTGCTGGATGAGCGAGCACCATCTAACGGCTGCTGTTCAACGCGGGCTATTTTTCCAGGTCGAGGGCGTCGTTTAGAGTGAATACGTTCAAATCCCGACTTTCTACGTGTCCTTGGTCACGCTCTAAACGTTGTTCTCGTACTCTTCATCGCTGAATTACGGAGCCCCCTAGCGGCGGAACTAAGCGTGATAGGAAAAAAACGAAGGCGGTTTTCATACCCAAGTCGACTATTGCCCGTCGTTTGCAACCAATCCCGACTCTCTAGCGTCGCTATTAAGCGAACGGCGGCCATCGCCACCCCGAAAGAGTGCCGGTCCATATCGCCCGTTGACTCATAATGGGAGCGTCGGCATGGAGGGGGGTGCACCTCTTGCGAGCGCTCTAGCGGCCAAACTAAGCGTCCTAGGGCAATTCTGAGGCGGTTTCGATCAGCCTAGGTCACATTTTTCTCTCCATTCATGCCAAATCTGGGCTCCCTAGCTCAAATATTGACCGAGTTATGGCCTTGCAAAGTTCAAAACGCCACTTGACACGTACGCTGAATATTGATTGGCCGATTACTCGAAAATCGTTCAGTATCCGGAAAAATCTGAGCGAGTGCTGCGTCACCGCCTCTCCCTGACGAATACTCTCAAACAAACAGCGAATCTCTAGACCCGATATTAACGGAGTACCGCGGGGAAGTCTGTTTCGTAACCTTGACCTTGATGTGACCTTGACCTTGGAAGCGTGACCTTGGTCAATATAATGTTTTACGCCCAAATACTAATGTCATCTCTGACGCAAGGTGTCGTTTGTTTGACATGTGACCTTCATGGAGAAATTAAGGAGGCCTGATTCCCGCCAAAATGCTCCCATAGGGTCCCATGTTAAACTTTGGGAATTTTTTGCAGAAGAACTTTGCGGACGATTTTCAAAATTGAAACACCGTGCACAAGGTACTTACGAGCCCAATACGTGAATTAATTCTGAGCGTCATTAAGCAAAAACTCGGAACGCTATAGCGATTTTGCCGATTTTTGGTCCTATCTATCAATGGTTAAGCGAATTTCGAAAAATTCCTGTGACCTTGACCGTTGACCTACATAGCCCATCTACGAACTTAGCCTGACAATTGCCATTCCGCATCTTTTTGTGAATTTGGAGGTCGATAGCTGAAGGCATTCGAAAGATAATGCGTTACGTTACAAACGGACAGACACACATACAGACAGATTCACCGAACACACCGACATAAGACGAAAATTGGAAATTTTCGTCTTAAAGACAGACAGATTCACCGAACACACCGACATAAGACGAAAATTGGAAATTTTCGTCTTAATTCACCGAACACACCGACATAAGACGAAAATTGGAAATTTTCGTCTTAAAGACAGATTCACCGAACACACCGACATAAGACGAAAATTGGAAATTTTCGTCTTAAAGACACACACACACACACACACACACACACACAGACAGACCTAGACCGTCAAGCACAGCTTGAGAAGGCAGACGAAAATTGTGGTTATGGGACCAATTCGACTATGTTAAGACCCATCGCCGCTCGCTCATTGGTTGTTCAGCCTGGCGTTGGAGACCATATCGCCCCCTTAAAGCTGTAGTACTGAGGCCAAATTGCTGGCTGAAAGCGCAAATTAGCCCAAAATGGATCGTGATGTACTGGACGAGCGCCATCTAACGGCTGCTGTTGAACGCGGGCTATTTTTCCAGGTCGAGGCCTTCGTTTAGAGTGAATACGTTCAAATCACGACTTTCTACGCGTCCTTGGTCGCGCCCTAATCGCTCTTCTCGGACTCGTCATCGCTGAATTACGGAGCCCCCTAGCGGCGGAACTAAGCGTGATAAGCTAAAAGCGAAGGCGGATTGCATACCCAAGTCGACGTTTGCCCGTCTTTTGCAACCGGTCCCGACTCTCTAGCGTCGCTATTAAGCGAACGGCGGCCATCGCAACCCCGAAAGAGTGCCGGTCCATATCGCCGTTGACTCGTAATGGGAGCGTCGGCATGGAGGGGGGTGCACCTCTTGCGAGCGCTCTAGCGGCCAAACTAAGCGTCCTAGAGCAATTCTGAGGTGGTTTCGATCAGCCTAGCTCACATTTTTCTCTCCATTCATGCCAAATCTGGGCTCCCTAGCTCAAATATTGACCGAGTTATGGCCTTGCAAAGTTCAAAACGCCACTTGACACGTACGCTGAATATTGATTGGCCGATTACTCGAAAATCGTTCAGTATCCGGAAAAATCTGAGCGAGTGCTGCGTCACCGCCTCTCCCTGACGAATACTCTCAAACAAACAGCGAATCTCTAGACCCGATATTAACGGAGTACCGCGGGGAAGTCTGTTTCGTGACCTTGACCTTGCTGTAACCTTGACCTTGGAAGCGTAACCTTGGTCAATATAATATTTTATGCCCAAATACTAATGTCATTTCTCACGCAAGGTGTCGTTTGTCTGACCTGTCCCCTTCATGGAGAAATTAAGGAGGCCTGATTCCCGCCAAAATGCTGCCATAGGGTCCCATGTTAAACTTTGGGAATTTTTTGCGGAAGAACTATTCGGACGATTTTCAAAATTGAAACACCGTATACAAGGTACTTACGAGCCTAATACGTGAATTAATTCTGAGCGTCATTAAGCAAAAACTCGGAACGCTATAGCGATTTTGCCGATTTTTGGTCCTATCTATCAATGGTTAAGCGAATTTCGAAAAATTCCTGTGACCTTCACCTTTGACCTACATGGCCCATCTACGAACTTAGCCTGACGGTGGGCCGTGGCATTGTCTGTGCAGAAGAAGGAGTCGATATCTCAAACTCTTTAAAAAAAAAAAAAAAATCTAAAATTTGAAATTTTTAGCTGCCTGTGGCGCGAAAACTTTTTATCCTACGTCAAATCTGATGTCAGTAACGCGAAAGATTTTGAGGAGCTGAGTATTTTGACACAAATTGCGGCTCTCTAGCTGCAATATTGAGAGAGCTAGAGGGCAAAATGTGTTTTGGACGTATGACGTCATCGTGACGTTGACATTTGAGGTACGTTGCCCATCTTCGAACTCAGCCTGAGATTGGCACTTCCGCATCTTTTTGTGAATTTGGAAGTCGATATGTTAAGGCATTCGAGAGATAATGCGTGACAAGACAGACAGACAGACACACATACAGACACACAGACCTAGACCGTCAAGCACAGCTTGAGAAGGCAGACGAAAATTGGGGTTATGGGACCAATTCGACTATGTTAAGACCCATCGCCGCTCGCTCATTGGTTGTTCAGCCTGGCGTTGGAGACCATATCGCCCCCTTAAAGCTGAGGCCAAATTGCTGGCTGAAAGCGCAAATTAGCCCAAAATGGATCGTGATGTACTGGACGAGCGCCATCTAACGGCTGCTGTTGAACGCGGGCTATTTTTCCAGGTCGAGGCCTTCGTTTAGAGTGAATACGTTCAAATCACGACTTTCTACGCGTCCTTGGTCGCGCCCTAATCGCTCTTCTCGGACTCGTCATCGCTGAATTACGGAGCCCCCTAGCGGCGGAACTAAGCGTGATAAGCTAAAAGCGAAGGCGGATTCCATACCCAAGTCGACGTTTGCCCGTCTTTGGCAACCGGTCCCGACTCTCTAGCGTCGCTATTAAGCGAACGGCGGCCATCGCAACCCCGAAAGAGTGCCGGTCCATATCGCCCGTTGACTCGTAATGGGAGCGTCGGCATGGAGGGGGGTGCACCTCTTGCGAGCGCTCTAGCGGCCAAACTAAGCGTCCTAGAGCAATTCTGAGGTGGTTTCCATCAGCCTAGGTCACATTTTTCTCTCCATTCATGCCAAATCTGGGCTCCCTAGCTCAAATATTGACCGAGTTATGGCCTTGCAAAGTTCAAAACGCCACTTGACACGTACGCTGAATATTGATTGGCCGATTACTCGAAAATCGTTCAGTATCCGGAAAATCTGAGTGAGTATTGCGTCACCACCTCTCCCTGACGAATACTCTCAAACAAACAGCGAATCTCTAGACCCGATATTAACGGAGTTACGTGGGAAAATCTGTTTCGTGGCCTTGACCTTGCTGTGACCTTGACCTTGGAAGCGTGACCTTGACCAATATAGTTATTCGTGCCCAATTACTGATGTCATGTATCACGCCCGGTGACGTTTGTCTCACTTGTAACCTTCACGGAGAAATTGAGATCATGTTCCCGCCAAAATGCTGCCGTGGGATCCCATGTTAAACTTTGGGAATTTTTAGCAGAAGAACTATTCGAAGGATTTTCAAAAGTGCAACACCATATACAAGGTACCTGTGAACCCAATACGTGAATTAATTTTGAGCGTCATTAAGTGAAAACTTGGAACGCTATAGCGATTTTGCCGCTTTTTGGTCCTATCTACCAATGGTTAAGCGAATTTCGAAAAATTCCTGTGACCTTGACCTTTGACCTACATGGCCCATCTACGAACTTAGCCTGACGGTGGGCGGTGGCATTGTCTGTGCAGAAGGAGGAGTCGATATCTCAAACTCTTTAAAAAAAAAAAAAAAACCTAAAATTTCGAATTTTTAGCTGCCTGTGGCGCGAAAACTTTTTATCCTACGTCAAATCTGATGTCAGTAACGCGAAAGATTTTGAGGAGCTGAGTATTTCGACACAAATTGCGGCTCTCTAGCTGCAATATTGAGAGAGCTAGAGCGCAAAATGTGTTTTGGACGTATGACGTCATCGTGACGTTGACGTTTGAGGTACGTTGCCCACCTTCGAACTCAGCCTGAGATTGGCCATTCCGCATCTTTTTGTGAATTTGGAAGTCGATATGTTAAGGCATTCGAGAGATAATGCGTGACAAGACAGACGGACAGACAGACACACACACAGACAGACAGACAGACTAACCGAACACACTGACATAAGACGAAAATTGAAAATTTTCGTCTTAATAACCGAACACACTGACATAAGACGAAAATCGTAGATTTTCGTCTTAATAACCGAACACACTGACATAAGACGAAAATTGAAAATTTTCGTCTTAATGACCATGCCCGGGGAGCAGTCTGTGTAGATGAGCGGTGGGTGTGGCACACTTACCCGTACATAGACATGACCATGCCCGGGGAGCAGTCTGTGTAGATGAGCGGTGGGTGTGGCACACTTACCCGTACATAGACATGACCATGCCCGGGGAGCAGTCTGTGTAGATGAGCGGTGGGTGTGGCACACTTACCCGTACATAGACATGACCATGCCCGGGGAGCAGTCTGTGTAGATGAGCGGTGGGTGTGGCACACTTACCCGTACATAGACATGACCATGCCCGGGGAGCAGTCTGTGTAGATGAGCGGTGGGTGTGGCACACTTACCCGTACATAGACATGACCATGTCCGGGGAGCAGTCTGTGTAGATGAGCGGTGGGTGTGGCACACTTACCCGTACATAGACATGACCATGCCCGGGGAGCAGTCTGTGTAGATGAGCGGTGGGTGTGGCACACTTACCCGTACATAGACATGACCATGCCCGGGGAGCAGTCTGTGTAGATGAGCGGTGGGTGTGGCACACTTACCCGTACATAGACATGACCATGCCCGGGGAGCAGTCTGTGTAGATGAGCGGTGGGTGTGGCACACTTACCCGTACATAGACATGACCATGCCCGGGGAGCAGTCTGTGTAGATGAGCGGTGGGTGTGGCACACTTACCCGTACATAGACATGACCATGCCCGGGGAGCAGTCTGTGTAGATGAGCGGTGGGTGTGGCACACTTACCCGTACATAGACATGACCATGCCCGGGGAGCAGTCTGTGTAGATGAGCGGTGGGTGTGGCACACTTACCCGTACATAGACATGACCATGCCCGGGGAGCAGTCTGTGTAGATGAGCGGTGGGTGTGGCACACTTACCCGTACATAGACATGACCATGCCCGGGGAGCAGTCTGTGTAGATGAGCGGTGGGTGTGGCACACTTACCCGTACATAGACATGACCATGCCCGGGGAGCAGTCTGTGTAGATGAGCGGTGGGTGTGGCACACTTACCCGTACATAGACATGACCATGCCCGGGGAGCAGTCTGTGTAGATGAGCGGTGGGTGTGGCACACTTACCCGTACATAGACATGACCATGCCCGGGGAGCAGTCTGTGTAGATGAGCGGTGAGTGTGGCACACTTACCCGTACATAGACATGACCATGCCCGGGGAGCAGTCTGTGTAGATGAGCGGTGGGTGTGGCACACTTACCCGTACATAGACATGACCATGCCCGGGGAGCAGTCTGTGTAGATGAGCGGTGGGTGTGGCACACTTACCCGTACATAGACATGACCATGCCCGGGGAGCAGTCTGTGTAGATGAGCGGTGGGTGTGGCACACTTACCCGTACATAGACATGACCATGCCCGGGGAGCAGTCTGTGTAGATGAGCGGTGGGTGTGGCACACTTACCCGTACATAGACATGACCATGTCCGGGGAGCAGTCTGTGTAGATGAGCGGTGGGTGTGGCACACTTACCCGTACATAGACATGACCATGCCCGGGGAGCAGTCTGTGTAGATGAGCGGTGGGTGTGGCACACTTACCCGTACATAGACATGACCATGCAAGGGGAGCAGTCTGTGTAGATGAGCGGTGGGTGTGACACACTAACCCGTACATAGACATGACCATGCCCGGGGAGCAGTCTGTGTAGATGAGCGGTGGGTGTGGCGCACTTACCCGTACATAGACATGACCATGCCCGGGGAGCAGTCTGTGTAGATGAGCGGTGGGTGTGGCACACTTACCCGTACATAGACATGAACATGCCCGGGGAGCAGTCTGTGTAGATGAGCGGTGGGTGTGGCACACTAACCCGTACATAGACATGACCATGCCCGGGGAGCAGTCTGTGTAGATGAGCGGTGGGTGTGGCACACTTACCCGTACATAGACATGACCATGTCCGGGGAGCAGTCTGTGTAGATGAGCGGTGGGTGTGGCACACTTACCCGTACATAGACATGACCATGCCCGGGGAGCAGTCTGTGTAGATGAGCGGTGGGTGTGGCACACTTACCCGTACATAGACATGACCATGCCAGGGGAGCAGTCTGTGCAGATGAGCGGTGGGTGTGGCACACTAACCCGTACATAGACATGACCATGCCCGGGGAGCAGTCTGTGTAGATGAGCGGTGGGTGTGGCGCACTTACCCGTACATAGACATGACCATGCCCGGGGAGCAGTCTGTGTAGATGAGCCGTGGGTGTGGCACACTAACCCGTACATAGACATGACCATGCCCGGGGAGCAGTCTGTGTAGATGAGCGGTGGGTGTGGCACACTAACCCGTACATAGACATGACCATGCCCGGGGAGCAGTCTGTGTAGATGAGCGGTGGGTGTGGCACACTTACCCGTACATAGACATGGCCATGCCCGGGGAGCAGTCTGTGTAGATGAGCGGTGGGTGTGGCACACTTACCCGTACATAGACATGACCATGCCCGGGGAGCAGTCTGTGTAGATGAGCGGTGGGTGTGGCACATTTACCCGTACATAGACATGACCATGCCCGGGGAGCAGTCTGTGTAGATGAGCGGTGGGTGTGGCACACTTACCCGTACATAGACATGACCATGCCCGGGGAGCAGTCTGTGTAGATGAGCGGTGGGTGTGGCACACTTACCCGTACATAGACATGACCATGTCCGGGGAGCAGTCTGTGTAGATGAGCGGTGGGTGTGGCACACTTACCCGTACAAAGACATGACCATGTCCGGGGAGCAGTCTGTGTAGATGAGCGGTGGGTGTGGCACACTTACCCGTACATAGACATGACCATGCCCGGGGAGCAGTAACCACACTGGCTGCCGTGATGGTCGATCAACCGCTGCTGGATGGGGTGATACCCAGCGCGGGAGTTGCCCAGACCCTCGATCGTCGTCACTTTGCATCCTATGACACTGGCAACAGGCGCCAAGCACTGAAAATCAAGTCCGAAATCCAACGGCATTTTACGCGCGTCATGGTGGAGGTAGCGGGATAGGAGGGCTTGTGGGTGGGTGGGGCATAATGTTGTTGATATATATATCGTCAGACGTTGTTTGCAATTATTGCTCGTCATTTTTTTAAAAGACAACCTATACGCAGACGGGTGGATGCCAAAGAAACCTTTATACGGTCAGATGGACGTTGATATGTTTTGTTCAGTACCAACGTAGATTTCTTATATATTACAGAACGGTATTCCTACAGCGTAGTCGCGGATCCAAAGTGCAAACGACAGTTATTTGTTCAGGTTAATTCAATATTACTTCCAAATCGAGAAGCGGATATCCAACGAAATGGCAAAGTTGATAACATAATAATAATAATAATAATGGGAATGCGTCATCTTCATTATATAATGTATTTTTTCGGAGGCTGTAAACTTCTATGTACGCTTGCATACCACTATTGTTCTGTTACTCCCAATGAATTTATCCCTGTAACACGTGAAATAAATAATTTAAAAAAACATTACATATGGTAAAAGATGGGTCAATCTCTTACCGCGTGTACAGCCTGGGTGGTGGGGGCCTCCCCCGTTGGCTGGGGTCTCTCCAGGGCCACCACACACACCCCACACCCACCCTCTCGGCACATCAACTTGGTCCCCTTGAGACCGACCACGTCACGCAGGAACTCAGCCAATGGCAGGTCCGCGCGCCATTCACTGCGGACTGCAAATTCGAATTTATATTCATCAGCTGCAGTTATACAACAATGCATGTGCCATTAACAGATGTCTTCTACAGATTATTATTATGAGTGTAAAAATACTCGACATATATCATGCAGATTATAAAAATGATCCTTTAAATATATGTTTACCGACAGTTAAAGTGATTGTATCGAATCATCGCCTTTCCGGCATTAACAATAAACTCACCTCCATCAATGGGGGGTGGAGGGGGGTGACACTCCTTCATTTAAAGTTGCATACCGAGCTTTTTCCCGCCAAAACTAAGCCCAGGCGACATATATATCACAATTTGCAGAAAAATCGATTGTTTCATTCTATAATTTAAGAAACCTAATAAACATCGCCGTTTCGGCTGTGATATGGTGAACGTGTCTATCCCGGGACACCACAGAACTCTGTTGCGGTACTGCTACTTATACACAAGCATCACGAAGCACACAAACTGATGACGTTTACCACTAAGTTGAAAACCTGTGGTAAATTGATCATGGCAAGGCTAATACCCTGCTTACACGATGCAATACGTTGTCAAGTTCATTGAAACAAATCAACTTTTTCATCAACTCTGCAATTGGAGGGCCGGTTTTCTACGAATTGCATTCTTAGCGCATGTTCTAAAGTTTCTCTAAACTTTAAGAAATGTAAACCAATCAGCGTCAAGCATTTCATCCCATCAGCGTCGAGCATTTCATCCAATCAGCGTTGAGATGATCACGTTGATTCATTGTTTGCATTACGACACTGTTGAATGTATGTGTGACCCGGCATAAGAGATTCCATTTGGCAGTCTGGCACGCGTGGAATATAGACACAATAAATCTTGGATGATTCAAGGACTGCTTTTATTTGTATTTTCACCTCTTTAATTTTGGCCGGAATGAGCTCGATATGCAACTTTAATACCTTAAAGAGAGCCCATAATATCGAAAGCACCACTTCTGGGCACTAAGGTATTGTAACATACATACCTTCATAATCCACACCGTTAACGCATATTGTCGGACTCATTGTGCCAAAGCCCACTCAGTCGTCGCAGGAAGAGCTCTCGCCGAGTCAAAGATCCAATGCAGCCAGTCCTTGGCAACTGCAAGAGAATACAAACGCATGTTTATCACGCGTGGATCTGCTTAAAATAGGCTTTTATATATAGATGAATGATTCTAGTTTAAAGTTGCATAATCCATTTAATAAGCATATGATTAATAATGTCTTGCATAGGCCGACCTAGACGCCGCCTAGCGGTCTGGGTCGCTAGAACACGTTCGGGTTGTCCGCACACGAAATATTGGGGGGATGTACGCGCCTCTAGCCTTGACACATGGCTCTCTTGACCTCGCACCTAAAGGAGACGAGAGAGAGCCATGAAGCCAGTTTCGGTTGTGAGCGTTGATTTAAACATCAGCGCCCTTCGGCCGTCGATTGCAGAAAGTACAGAAATAAACGGTCCTTATCAATTTGTCAAGTTGTTCTTCATACCTTTATAGTTCCAAGGGCAATGAGATTGAAAACAAACAAAATCCACCACGTTTTGTACTGGTGAAAGTTTTCAACAACAATTTTCAACAACTCTCCCCGCCGCCAAGTCGCTGTTACGTCACAGTTCTCGTCGATCTCCCGGCAGACGGAGCTCGTTCCTCGCATCACAATTTTTTCTAGGACTATGGCGTAAGCGTAACGCCCTCTGCGTAAGCGTAACGCCCTCCGGCGTCGTAGGCTGAGAACCGGCCAAGAGCTGCTTGCAGCATACTAGGCCGGTAACTAGTAGCCTCCGTGATTGGTCGAGCGCCAGTTGTCGTGCAGATGCTATGGCAAGCCAAAATGAATTTTCACGTCTTTACATGAGTTGGACATATGCCCTATTATTTAAAAACATATCACAATGTGAAATGAATTGGATAATAATTTGGATTTCACATAGCATATGAAACATACAGCCTGCCTGTCCGAAACAGACCGCTGGTAACGTGTATCCTCCATTTTAGAAAGGCCCGGAATACCGGCCTTTTTCCTTGGTCGCCAAATTTAAAAAACATAACTGATGTTCCCATACTGCACCTCATAAGTGTTTCTATATACCTTCACGAAACCTCGCATTGTAATTTATCTAAGGAAATATCTAATTACGACATATGCTGACTTATAAGACCGGGGTCTGACCTTGAAACCATGGAAATACAAAGCGGCATTTAATCGACTGATGAATGCAACTGATCGTGAGACCTTGCGGAGAGGAGACAGTATGAATATGATCAAGTTCGAGATTGCGGGTAGGTGTCAGACGCCTTACCACGTGTTTTAAAAAAATTTTAAAGAAAGAAAACAGTTTACATACGTTTGTACGGGCGTGCGCGTCCGTCTTGCCTCGATCCTTTGCAATACTACATTTCAATAATGAACGTGTGTTTTAGATCTTTTCTAGCTGA
The DNA here is from genome assembly GCA_964019135.1 of Arenicola marina. NCBI lineage: Eukaryota > Metazoa > Annelida > Polychaeta > Arenicolidae > Arenicola > Arenicola marina. Next base: position 9,705,226 of record OZ025251.1, read on the forward strand.
CCATTAAACACATGGAGTATTACCGAATTGTACTACAGGATGTCATGTCATCATGTTGTGGCAAAAGGATTAAATTTGGCTCACATGTTACAAATTCACGTCTAATCGAATTTAGTTAATTGTCGAGTCAGATTTGATCCCCGGCGGTCATGTTTTTAAATGGTGGACAATGTCACCAATTATAAGCGATATCTTGGACTCACAATAAGAAGGATTAAACTGTTATTTTGATGTCTGTCCATAGGTTTTTGTGTAAGCAAAGGTAAAATAAGACCTCACTGGATATTCAAGAAAAACGCATCAGCCATTTCCCTATATAGGGACCCTGCGCCTCTTAGTTTTTAAGATATTGAGCATGTTTGCTGGCCTTTGTCCGCCATCGTGGAACTATAGGATGCGTTGCGCCTTGATACACACAAATATCTTCTGTTTAATTCAGCGACCCCGGAAACCTATGCATAAACATAAAATATTAGTTCGATCGTCGATTTGCGAGATTTTTTTGGGTAGTTTTGCCCGTCCAAAGCGCTAGGGGTAAAGTCGACTTGACATTAGCTATAAATTTAAATACAAGGATATTATAAGGACAAGTGTGCTAACTTTCATGCTTTTACCACCAAATGCACAACTCGATCTAATTTGTCGTTTAGCCGCTGAACTATCACGGAATATAGGCAGTGTTTCCGTTTCGTCAACACAATTATAACCAGTAATGACGACGAGGACGACATCAGCTTCGTATCATATTTGCCAAAATATCCTCCTCCCGGCAAACAAATTCAATGTCTCTCTATTCCTAATCTCTATGTTTCATATGCTATGTGAAATCCAAATTCTTATCCAATTTACTTCACATTGGAATATGTTTTTAAATAATAGGACGTATGTTCAACTCATGTAAAGACATGTATGCAACAATTTTACGGTTAATTTCTTGAAGATATGAAAATTTATTTTGGCTTGCCATAGCATCTGCACGACCACTGGCGCTCGACCAATCACGGAGGCTTAAAAATTACTAGTTACCGGCCTAGTATGCTGCGAGCAGCTCTAGGCCGGTTCCCAGCCTAAATAACACGGGGTCAAACTTCAAAACGATTCACGCCTTTGGCCTCGATCGAACTCGAAAATATAGTTCGAAAGTCATGGCTTCTAATTGATCAAACTCGAATGAGTTCGTCAGTACGGTATTAGTGGCACAGCGAATAGCAAATAATTGTGTATTTGATGCCAAACTGTTGTTCGCGTATGAAGGATAATTCTTTGACATGGGCCAGAGGGACTATGGCGTAAGCGTAACGCCCTCTGCCGGGAGATAGCTTACTTGTACGAGTATGAGCGGCGGTACCAGCTACGAGCGATCTCCAGTCACGCGTGATAGATAGCCCGCGAGCGCCCGGACTGAATGTGGATGTTGCATGAAAATCGCGAGTCCCTAAAAAGCCCGGGACTTTCACGTGAAAAGTGCGAGACCACCCAAATTTACTGCGTTAAAAACGCGAGTCCGTGGAGAACCCGAGATCTTCACGTGAAAAAAGTGAGTTCTGAGTGCCGTCTCGCTGTTTCCACGGACTTTATTTTTTCACGCGAGGGTCGCGTGAAAACGTAGAGACAGAGAGCGCGTGAAAGTCCTGGTATTTTCACGAAACTCCTAGTGAAGATACCGGGATTACAACGCTACCGCTTGTGAAAGTCCCGAGTTCTAAAATCAGAAGCTTCATCTGTTATCGCCCACAATGCCTCAAAAGTCCATATTATCGCATGTGAATAAAGAAATCGGAAGTGACATATTCGTTACACGCCAGTGACACCTATAGTACAAATTTGGCTCGGAGAACAGAGAATCTGAAAGAAATCAGCGGCTTGGCCTAGGGACATGGGGAAGAGGTGGGGGCAGATTGTCATAGACTGAATATGGCGATGATCCTGTGTACTCACGCATAGGGATAGCTCTCTCTCATGCTAAGCAATGGGGGAAATGGGAAATGGGGGAAATCTTCATCCTATGACTACCCCCCCCCCCACCCCCCAGGTCCCTTGACCCACATGGATCGGTAGTGCAGTGGTCTCGCTTATTTCACGGCTTGCTCGCCGTGAAAAGGCCGGGACACCCTACCCAATGACCATGTTACCGCGCGATTGGTTTTTCCGGAGCTTCACCCCTTCGGTACCTCTCGGAGCCATTCGGTACAGCTCGGCCCCACAACGCAGCACCCCACACCCCCCGGGGATGCCCTGCCCACCCCCTTCACCCCTTCCTCTCCAAGCAGACCCCTACGTCGCCCACCCCTTCCACCCCATCCTCTCCTGATCCCCCACCGCGCGCGGCACACCCCAGTCATATGACTGCTCTATTTCTCCACGCTCGCCCCCCCCCCCCCCCCGTCCGTTCTCTCTCTGTACCATACAGTGCCGCGGTCTCACCTTTTTCACGACAAGCAAGTCGTGGCTTTCACGCTCGCTCCCCGTGGAAAAAGCGAATCCAGGTCAGCCCACCGCATAGCTGTGACCTATTTCTCCACGCACGTCCCCCGTGAAAAAGTCCATCTCCAATCTAGCAGGAAGGTATGCGACCTGTGAGCTAATACCTATTTTTAGCGCACGCTAAATTGCAGGGGGGACGCTGTCATGGGGGGACGCCTGGTCATGTTACACCGTGACAGCATGTCCCCCCCCCCTGCCCATATCCCTTAACCCACTTAGATGGGTAATTTCGTGCTAGAATAAGGGGACATGTGGTCATCGCTATAATCAACCCATGACGACACGTCCCCCCCCCCTTCCGGGGTACCTGAACCCACCTGAATGTGTGGTTCAATGCTAAACTAAGGGGATATTTGGTCGTGGCTGTATATTAACCCGTGACAGGATGTCCCCCCCCCTCCCCATGTCCCTTAACCCACATATATCGGTAAGCCCGTGCTAAGCTAAGGGGACATCTGGTCATAGCTATAATTAACCGATGACAACATGTCCCCCCTCTCTCTATCCCTTAACCCACCTGGGGCCGGTTGCACCAAGCGGTCGCAAACGGTGGTCGCAAATCTGAAACGCCGGACGTACAAACGCCGGACGTATCACCGCCCTCTCTACGCCCGTGAGCTAACGTCGGTTGCACCAACCAAAATTTAGGCGGTCGCACGTACGTCCTTGCTTACGCCCGCCAGCCGAAAGTTTCGTGTTTTCCCCGTTGGAATGTGTCATGTCTGTCATCACACTGACTCCGTGTCGTTCGCAGGGGCACGGTTCCCGCACAGGAGACGGTACCACATCGGTGCAAACTCATTTATTAAAGTCAAAGAACTACCGTTGCCAGATTGGGCGCGCAAAAGAGCCTTTTAGCACTCACTTTCACGCTCCCGTAACAGTGGCATTTTAAGCAAGTAAGACGTATTTACTTCAAATTATTAGTTCATAACTTACATGAAGATGGGGTCATTGAACAATCCTGTTAATTTAATACACAAAAACTGTTGTTTGTAGCTTGTCATTATATGCACCATCCCCAAAGACCATGACTACAATATCTTATGGTATTGACGCTAAAACTTGCTTTTAATGACAATACTGCACCATTGGTGGAAACCCCTTTTATGTAAAACATCTATCTATTGATGACTCATGGACACTACTGGCATAGATATTCAATAAATTAGTAAAATACTGCTTTAATTTCGTACTGTGGCTGCTGTTGTAATGAAACTGCACCCTGTACGAGTGATATATTGCTGTCGCAATGCTGTAGAGTAATACAAAAGGAAGGATTGTTCAACCAATAACATTGAGTAATTGTTTAATTGTGCACAACAAAATAAGGAAATAAAGTTGCATCAATAGTCCCGAAAAAAATAATTCTGTAAATGTGCTTTAGTCGATGCACAAATGATACAAGTTAAGCTTGAAAATATTTACTCATGTAAATATTGTGTTTAAACAAAGAAATGAGATGGTCTTGGTGGCTTTACCGATATACGACCACGGTACGCCTACCCCGTAGTGGTCGTATATTTACGCCCCCTTTTGCGACCGCGTACGATTTGCGACCACGTCGTGCAACCGACGTATGGAGGGCGTACCGTATACGACCAAGATACGACCGGCGTAAATTTTACGACCGCTTGGTGCAACCGGCCCCTGGATCAGTGATCCAATGCTAAACTAAGGGGACACCTGGTCATGGCTGTATTTTAACCCGTGACAGCATGCCCTCCCCCCCCCCCCCCCTCCCTATGTCCCTTAACCCACGTAAATGGGTGATCTCATGCTAGGCTAAAGGCTCTGGTCATAGCTATATTCAACCCATGACAACATGCCCACCTCCACCCCCACCCCCATGTCCGCTCAAGGTATATTCAGCCCATGACAATGTGTCCCTCTCATAACTAGTGACCTCCTCCGCGCGTATGCCCGCAGGGGGGACACGCTGTCGTGGGGGGACAGATGGTCATGTTACACCGGGCTTTTAACGCAAGCAAGCCGTGAAATTTGCGAGACCAATGCAACATGTAGTATACAGAACCTAATTCTCCACGGTGAACGTGCGTGGAGAAATAGGGCACAGCCATGCGATGAGATGTCCCGGGCTTTTCACGCAAGCAAGCCGTGAAATATGCGAGACCAATGCATTATGTAGTATGGAGAACCTAATTCTCCACGGTGACGGGGCGTGGAGAAATAGGGCACAGCCATGCGATGAGATGTCCCGGGCTTTTCACGCAAGCAAGCCGTGAAATATGCGAGACCAATGCAACATGTAGTATAGAGAACCTAATTCTCCACGGTGACCGGGCGTGGAGAAATAGGGCACAGCCATGCGATGAGATGTCCCGGGCTTTTCACGCAAGCAAGCCGTGAAATATGCGAGACCAATGCATTATGTAGTATAGAGAACCTAATTCTCCACGGTGACCGGGCGTGGAGAAATAGGGCACAGCCATGCGATGAGATGTCCCGGGCTTTCACGCAAGCAAGCCGTGAAATATGCGAGACCAATGCAACATGTAGAAAACAGAACCTAATTCTCCACGGTGAACGTGCGTGAAGAAATAGGGCACAGCCATGCGATGAGATGTCCCGGGCTTTTAAAGCAAGCAAGCCGTGAAATATGCGAGACCAATGCAACATGTAGTATACAGAACCTAATTCTCCACGGTGAACGTGCGTGGAGAAATAGGGCACAGCCATGCGATGAGATGTCCCGGGCTTTTCAGGCAAGCAAGCCGTGAAATATGCGAGACCAATGCATTATGTAGTATAAAGAACCTAATTCTCCACGGTGACCGGGCGTGGAGAAATAGGGCACAGCCATGCGATGAGATGTCCCGGGCTTTTAACGCAAGCAAGCCGTGAAATATGCGAGACCAATGCAACATGTAGTATACAGAACCTAATTCTCCACGGTGAACGTGCGTGGAGAAATAGGGCACAGCCATGCGATGAGATGTCCCGGGTTTTTTACGCAAGCAAGCCGTGAAATATGCGAGACCAATGCAACATGTAGTATAGAGAACCTAATTCTCCACGGTTAACGTGCGTGGAGAAATAGGGCACAGCCAAATATGCGAGACCACTGCACTGTGTGTTACAGAGATAGCACGGACTCGCATTTACAACGGGGGGCCGAGCGTGGAGAAATAGAGCACAGTCATTGGGTAGGGTGTCCCGGCCTTTTCACGACAAGCAACCCGTGAAATAAGCGAGACCGCTGCACTATGTGGTATAGAGAGAGCACGGACTCGCCTTTACAACGGGGGCGAGCGTGGAGAAATAGAGCACATGCAGTCAGTGGGTATAGGGTGTCTCGGACTTTTCACGGCAAGCAAGCCGTAAAATATGCGAGACCATTTCACTGTGTACTGAGAGGGAGCAGGACTCGCCTTCTCCACGGGGAGCGAGCGTGAAAAAATAAAGCACAGCCATGGGCTCTACCGATCCATGTGGGTTAAGGGACCTGGGGGGTGGGGCCGGAGGGGGGGGGGATCAAGATAGCCATGACCAAATTTCCCCCGTTGCTTAGCATGAGAGACAGCTATCCCTATGCGTGAGCGACAGGATCATCGCCATATTCAGTCTATGACAATCTGCCCCCCCCCATCCCCATGTCCCTAAACCTACGTGGATATCATGTACACCCATGCCAAGCCGCAATGATCTCTTTCAGATTCTTTGTTCTCCGAGCCAAATTTGTACTATAGGTGTCACTGGCGTGTAACGAATATGTCACTTCCGATTTCTTTATTCACAGGCGATAATATGGACTTTTGAGGCATTGTGGGCGATAAAAGATGCAGCTTCTGATTTTTACGTGAGAAACTCGGGTTTTTCACGTTAAGAACTCGGGACTTTCACAAGCGGTAGCGTTGTAATCCCGGTATTTTCACGAGGAGTATCGTGAAAATACCGGGACTTTCACACGCTCTCTGTCTCTACGTTTTCACGCGACCCTCGCGTGAAAAAATGAAGTCCGTGGAAACAGCGAGACGGCACTCAGAACTCGCTTTTTTCACGTGAAGAACTCGGGTTCTCCACGGACTCGCGTTTTAAACGCAGTAAATTTGGGTGGTCTCGCACTTTTCACGTGAAAGTCCCGGGCTTATCACGGACTCGCGATTTTCATGCAACATATACACGACTTCGCAATTGTACGCCATCTTGGAAAAATCGAGACTGGCGCAAAGAGTTATGGGAAATATTTTGGTGTTATCTTAACTTTTTCTATGGAGATAAATACCATATTTCCACGTATTGGCAAGGCATGTATAAAATTAATCGAGCATATCTAACTTACGTTCAGATTACGTAACTTTTCCCTTACATAGATGACACTATTTCATGTTTAAATGTCTACAAAATACGTTGTCAGGTGATGACGCCATCTTGACATCTCGCAAAGACCAAAATAATACCCAGAATGCATTGGACATGCAGTGGCGCCTCACGGTGGCAAAATTGGAACTACGATTAGCGAAGTGGTCTATTGTGGCAATCATAGGCCTATATATAGCAGCGGTCGCAGTGAGTGTCTGGCGTGTATCTCTGGTCCGGTCAGTAGGTCAAGTGGCTGCGCGGTCGGTAGTAGATCAGCGACACAGGGGGCGTTTTCGATTATGCGCGCGGAGTACTCCGGCCCCAAGGATTTGTAAATCAAACGACGCGAGTCGCGCTCCGAGCGGTGTGTCACATGACCTATTTCACCGCGTCGCGTACTCCCGGTCGAGGGCAGGGGCACAAGGATATCCAAGATGGCGGGAGCTGGCGCAGAAAAGTCGAAAGAAAACCTTATGTGCCTATTATAACACTATTAATCACTATTTTGATGTTCTAGTGACCAATATTAGATTTACGAAGTTTTTGTTGGATGTCAATATGTTGCTGTCAGTTAAAACAACTATTTGTGCGATCACGTTTGTGGTTGTCGCACTGCCACTGGCACGGGCCACTGCCGATTGCGGCGTCTGCGGCTAGTGCAGTGCCAAATCAGATTCATTGGTGGTGGGGGGGTCAAATCGCTTAGCGTTAGCGTACTCAACTTCAGGACCCTGAGCGTATCGTCTTCATCGCCGACAGAACTGTCTTCTCCCAATAATTCGCTTAAACAAAACCCAAGTGCCAAGTTATCCCCGGCCATGGCAGCCATGTTGTGGTCGGATAACTCGGATTTCCCGTTTGGTTTCAGTAAGTGCGGAAATGTAAATGCGCATGCGCAAAATATCTGCTCGGAGCACGCGAACGGGATAATCGAAAACAACTAGGGATGAGGCGATGCGATAACTGGGGCACCGAGACAGTCAGAACTAGCGGGAAACAACCGGTGAAGGACTAGCTAGTCTAGTAGAGAGTGGTACGATATTTGAAGTGGTCAAGGATGGGGTGGTAAGATATATGGGGTGGTTAAGGAGGGGTGGTGCAAAGGGTTGGGGTGGTCAAGGAGGGGGTGGTATGATATTTGGGGTACCAAAGCAATCGGAACTAGAGGTGAAGGATTAGCTAGTCAAGGAGGGGGGGGGGGGGCGATATTTGGGGTGGTCAATGAGAGGGTGGTGCGAGGTTTGGCAACACACGATGTGTGTATAAACTTTCCTGTAAGTATTTTATTATATAACGGAATCACAGCTTATATTTCAATAGATTAAGAACAGTTTAACAGTCATATCTGTGCAGAGCGAGCTAGAGTTACCCGAAACACGGGCCTGCCAGAATTTCCTCTGGAACGGTCTATTCTTGTAAGCATATAACAAAGCACTCCTTAATAAATAAAAAATAAGTCAAACTACCCGAAAATCCCACAGGCCACAATCTTAAACCTCCGGTTGAAGCGTGATAGGGGGTGATGGAGTTATTATTGCGTGTAATAAGCATATGAAAAGATGCAGCTGGGGAAAATTTCACATTTTTGACCGTAAGTCAGTTTTAAAAAGTAGCATCCTACCAATTTACGGCTATTCCTGACTGCAGATGTTATCTCCAACTGGCATCTTGTCCATCTATTGTAGCCTAATGCGGATTTTTATTATTGTCTCTGACCATTTTAAAGTAATTTAAGGAGGGACGCGATCTCATGGGGGGACGAAATCTCACGTTACACCGACGCCGGGGATGGAGTCTATCTTACGCTTGTGACGTGGTCACGTGGTTTCGGGAGACCGGGTTAATATTTACAATGTTCCCATCCCTGGATTGCGAATTAGGTCAGCTTTCTGGGTCCCAAGACCCAGCTACTGTGCTGTCGCAGTGGGTGAACGTGTATCGTTTACGGTGGATATTATTAGATGCACTTTTTTTTTTAGAAACGCCCTACATACCAACTGCTTTTTTTTTAGAAACGCCCTACATACCAACTGCACTTTTTATATTTTTTTTTTTTTTAGAAACGCCCTACATACCAACTGCACTTAGCTACCGCGGGCTGTCTACAGATACCTGGAACGGGTACAGCTGAAAAAGAGGGCCTTTACATTGGCATGGACGTGGTAACCACGTAGCGCTTTGGTTGTGACCACATGGTCTGGCACGTGGTATTAACGTGTAAGAGGAAGTCGCTGTGACGTTGTTTGTAGGCGTAATAGAGACGTGTGTTAGAGCCCAAAACGCCATAGTGATGAAAACGTCAGTCCATACGGTCTGAGCTACCCAGATGACGTTTCGTTTATCTTTCCTTTAAATTATCTCTCATAAGTTTGGTTGGCGACAATGAAAGCTTGTTGAATTTCATGTCATATTATTGGCCCAATTCCATTGGTCCTTGTTACTTGTTTATGGCGCGGTAAAAATTGCTTTCAGGGTAGGCCTACATATATTTTAACAGCAAATATGTGTTCTTCCCAGTTCGATTTAATAAGTGAAAAGAAGTCCCAAGATACCCTAATTTTTTACTCAATTCGAAAAGAGCCCCCCTATCTGAAGTGGTCAGCTTTTTTTTACCGACGAATCCCCCCGGTGAGCATCATGTTTGCGTAATATGTGCGCCTGTTGGTCCACATACACCGTTCGACTCGCTCATAGCAGAGTGACATACTGCGCATGCGTTATACTATTTAGGTCACTGGGCTGTTGTCACATTGGGTGAGTTCGGGCATGCGAGCGGAGTAGTCGGAATCCGCGGAGTGCATAACCGAACGCGGAGATTGTGGTCCGATAGGGCGGTCACGTGGTACATTATACCCCCAGACCTTACTCCCCACCCAGAGGAGGATCACGAGGATTTCCAAAATGGCGTCCAGGCCACACAATACATTTAATATACATATAGTAGTTTGCGACCTGCAAAAAATCTGTAAATAATATTATAGCAACGAGAATAAGATAATGAACACAATACGTATCCGTTGATTTATTTTCATAAATCTTTCATAATTTGTGCAGTCCAGCAAGTGCAACATTCACGCGAACCGCGGATTTTGCGTTCGGTTAATATTGATCCGCTTATTAGCGGAAAGAGTGAGTCCGCATGCTCCAAATATCCGCGCCGATTACTCCGATCGCATATCCGAACTCACCCTACAATTCTCCAGCCGAAAGCAGCCAGTGGGTCTCCCGAGGCTAAGAGCGAGCTAGAGCTACCCGAAACACGCGCCTGCCAGAATTTTCCCCTGGAGCGGTCTGTTCGATCATGTGCTCACAGCCACAATCACCGAGCAGATCATAGCGTCACCTTGCAATGTTTATTATCGGTAATTTTAAAAACAAATGACTGTTTTCATTTAAGAACAAATCATGTCAACGTACACTTAAAACCGCATAAAATTGGTCGTCTACACTATTGATTATGTGGGTTGTGACATGTAATTCCACCCCGACTTCATGCTGGGGCGCGGCCTACATGTCATCATGGCATGCTATTTGCATTGTAACACAAAGAGTTCATTATGTGTTGTATTTATCTTACCGGGAATCAATAAAGTTTAATATTATTCACAATTATGTATCAAAATTAATATATAACTATGTAGTCAAGATTATATATAGTTGGTGTCACCGTTGATAAATATTTTGAAACATAACACGGCCTAACGGTCCATTTCTGGCACCATATTTGTGGGACCAACATGGCTTACATTAATTTTGTCGTCAGCTGCGGTCGGCACAAACAAACAAACATATTGCATATTAGCAATATCAAATATTTGGCAGGGTTCTATTTATTTAGGACTCTTTATAACAAGCAATGCCAAAACGATGGTAGTAAAATAGGTTAATTTATAGGCCTGCTTGCCTTGGCGTCGAATCACATGTTAAAGTTGCATGTCGAGTTCTTTCCCGCCAAAACTAAGCCCAGGCGAAATTTATATCAAATTCTGCAGAAAACTCGATTTTCCATTCCATAAATTCAGAAACCTGATAAACCTTGCCGTTTCGGCTGTGGTGTGGCAAACGTGTCTATCCCGCGACACCACAGCACTCTGTCGCGGCACTGCTACTTGTAACAAAACATCGCGAAGCACACAAACTGATGACGTTTACCACTGAAATGAAAATTTGTGGTAAATTGATATCACGGGCAAGGCTTAGAGACACTATTTGGCAGTCTGGCATGGATGGAGGTTAGACAAAACCAATCTTGAATGATTCAAGGACTGATTCTAATTTGTATTTTGACCTCTTTAGTTTTGGCGGGAAAGAGCTCGACATGCAACTTTAAGAATATTTTATAGATAAACTAACACACATTTTCTTCAGGCGATATCACATAATGTCCGGGAATTTTCTACCCACACCCGTTTTAAGGACATACAGGTGGATATTGATGCATGATCAGATGATCGAACAGCTTTCACACCAAAGCCAAATAATAGTTGCTTGAAGAAAAAAAACGCCGGTGCCGCCTGTGCCAGCTCCCCATATGCCACCGGTGATAGCGAAGTTTGGCTCCGATAATCGTACGCTGCAACTGCAAGACGAGTGGCAGCGAAAGCAGATTTAGGAGAAATCGACGGTCGAAATCGCTGAAGTTACGAAGTAAGTGCCTTTGTATCAAATTCTAACAGTCTGCATACATTGACAGTCATTGTTGCAAATATCAGATATTGCAAATGTCGGTGTCGTTCGATGTTGACATGACCCGCAATCATGTCAATTGATCTAATTTTGTGTCCACTTTCAACCATGACTTAGCCAAATTTTACAAATTCTACAATGCTTATCACAAGTGTTGTGACATTGAGAGTACAGTCATGGAATATTGCACATTCTAAGCAACTTTATATACTACAACTTACAAGGGTATGGTGCACAGATTTGAACAATTTCTGAAATTGTTGATAACTTATTGATTCCACCATTTCAAGAAGCCCAACCCCCACCAAAATTGGCAAAAAGACAACTGGTAGGTTTTAATCCTGTTTTAATTGGCCTAGCTGCAGGGCAGGCCATGGAGTCCCTAGCTCGGCCTGTTGTCTATGGGGTGCCAAGTGTCACCCCCTTCATTTCGTCGATGATATTAATGTAACTTTCATCAGCGAAATGTAACTTTCATTGACGACATACAATTACGTCACCGAAATAGCAATTACGTCGGTGAAATGCAATTTTCGTATTGATTTAATTAATTATTTCCAGTGATAGCTAGAATACAAAGCGTGAAAGTCGGAGTTTCCGTCTCTAAACACAGAATTATACAAAGAGACCTGCAAATTTATCACAGTAATGTATCTAGTCCCACATCCTCATGTGGAAAATGAAGGTGTAACATTTGTTTTTGTGGGTGACTAAGTGTTGTTAACAGTACGACCCATTAAGCTCTTGTCATTTTGTACTCTGATACCTAAACTTTATATTTACCACAAAACCCACATGCATGTGAACCAACAAAGTATCGCAGTATTATCAAGTCGGTTGAAATGAAACTTTCTTATTGTTTATCTCACCATTTCGTATTTGGTCATTCTTCACCAGCGGCTTTCGCCAGGTGGCATTTTGCTTATTGCGTGTCAATGACTGGGTGTATGAAGCGCCACCAAGCGAATGGTATGGTTTTAACGACATGTATGCATGCGCAGGTTCTCCGCTGGGTGGGCAAGGTGGCGAACAGAACTGAGTTGTCTGCTGCTACAGAGGATATCATCATAATCATGGAGACTTCAACCAAAATAACAATATAAGTTGTAAGATACATACTTTTAGAAACTATTGCTATACAAAAAGTTCTTGCCATCAGCACTACTTCTCGCTACGTGTGTTTGTAAAATGCCGTACAGGATTTGATGGTCCGGACATGTGGCGTTGTTTCCCAACAACGTCACATGGGGCTATAATATACCAGGCTATACGATCGAGGCATCTTGTCCACAGCAGGATATACCCCCACCCCTCCACTGCTCGATACACTCACCATGCTCCGTATCATTCAGTGTTTGTATATGGAAGATCTGGTTTTCGCGCTTTGTCAGGTTGTTCCGTGTTATAGCTATCACTGGACAAAATTTATTGGATAAAGACGAAAGTTTCATTTTGTCAATGAAAGTTGTATTTCATCTACATATTGCTATTGCAGCGATGGAGTTGCTATTTTGTTGACGAAATGAAGGTGGTAACACTTGCGCTCCATTGCTGCCCAATAGCAGGGGGTGGTGACAAAGATTTCTGAATTCCACAAAAATGTGATGAAGATGCTGCATAGATGCATAGAAATGTCCTATTTTCATGTCCAGGATACATTTATAAATAGCTACTTGCGAAGATTGAATGCCCCAAGTGCTTCTCGCAAAATTAATCATCCCACAAGATATCCACCAAAACAAACCTTCAGTCACTCACCGCCATTTGAAAAATAAATATCACTGGTTCCAGGGCTCAACAAGGTTGAGTGGCATAATGGAGACCAAAGTGCAGGTCATTACATAGCAACCAAGGTGTTACTTATCCGCAGGTTAGGTCGGCTACTAGGTGTTGTTCTTTCAAACCTGATACATCCTCCTTTCCTCTCTCCCAGAAAGCCTGCAATCACAAGTAAGACTTAGTGAAGTGCAATCATAGTGGCCAATGCTACACAATAACAAAGGAGCCTAGAGGCATTGTTATTTTAGGTCTGATAATGTCTGAATATATATATACGCTTTAAAAATTACCTGGGTTTGGTGTCCGAAAACTTACAGTACACTAAATTCATGATTTTCCTGGCTTTGAAGGGATGTCTGAAACATACAAACTACATTTCTGGCATGTAGCCATACTTTATCCTTTCTTTTTTGTAAGGGGTCAATCACAGGCCTGACTTCTTGCATAACTTAGGCTTTGGATATACCAAGAATGATTGTTGTTCATATAGTCTTTCACCAGAAATGTTAGAAGTGGCAGGTTGGGAGAATGTAGTCCATATCCCACGCTTCTCATGATCCTACAGATATATTTATCTTTTTCTATCATTTAGCAGGATAAATCATCCACTTCACTTCAGGCACTGCTAATTTCTAAAAATGATGATACATCTTCACTGTCAATTTAATGGCACAGTTGTAGTGGTCCTGGGTTATTGTCAATTTTAGTTAGCTACAAACTTCAGTGTTTCTCTATTTTTGTAACCATCAGTTTGCAGCAGAGCAATACAACACAATTTTTGTTGAATTCCAAAAGGGGTGCCTGCTAGCTCAGTGGGTTAAATCACTCACATTGAGCTCTCTGGCCACCTGAGAGCCCAACAGCATGTGGATCGGTGGTTTTAGCCCTGTTATGGTCATGTCTGTGTGGTTGCAGGATAAAGACACTGTGTCCTGCTTTGCAAAGAGTAGGGGACATGGCTCTGCTTATCCATTTCTTCTCCTTTTTACTGATATCTCTCATAAACTTTATGTTTTGTAAGTTCCATCTCTTTACTTATCATTGGATCTGTGCATATACTGTGTCCTCTACGGTTGTATACAGCTCCCTGTTTTGTCCAAAGTAAGATAGTTAAGCGCTGTTGAGTGCACCTAAAAGGGAACTGAGATTTCAACTACATGTAGTATTGCAGTTACTGTTATATCAGATTAATGTATAGAGTTGTAGCATCATCGATGTTTGATTTTGGTTTTTCTTCATTTTTGCAGGTTGACCACTGATGAGTCAAGATGGCAGACAGTATAACGATAAATGACGTGGCTTATGAAGGTAAGAAATATAGGGCCCAACTTTAGGGAATTCTTGTCTATGCTGTTTCCATTAGATATTTGCATAGTCCTGGAGAACATGGATGTACAATATATATTTATCTGTCAAATGTGTTTTGGGAAGCGTTTTATTGTTAGCATTGTTACCTTGAGAGGTATTCAGAAAGTACACTAAGCTTATTATGCAACAATTTTGCTCTTTATAACAGTTTGGATCTTTTACAGAAAATGATTTATTTTGTTATTGATTACATAAAATGACAGGTCTTAGCAACTATTTTTTGCGTCCATAGTGAGGGATTATGTATTGCTAAAGTTACTAAATTATTATTAAAGTGCAATTATTATGTATTGCATCATCAAATGTGGGCATTGTTACCCTGCTTTGCAATGTAACATGATGGTAAAGTTGTTTTCACGTAAAAGTCACACCCCTCGGATGCGACGAAAAAATGTGTCACTTATACACCAGATATTACGGTAATAATTAACATGAATATCACTAGGCAAGATATCCAGTCAGTTTTCCCTGCATGCATTGTGTTCAGTTAGTGCATTGATAGTTATATGTGGAAAAGGTCTACAACAAGAGCTCCATTCAGTATGTTCGCAACACGTGTTAATAATCAATGCACGGTTTGAATTTGTAGTCCGCAGTGACTGTCGCGCGGATATGCCATTGGCGGAGTTCCTGCGTGACGTGGTCGGTCTTAAGGGGACCAAAGTGATGTGCCGGGAAGGCGGATGTGGAGCGTGTGTTGTGGCCCTGGAGATTTCACCGGCGACGGGGGAGGCTCCCACTACCCAGGCTGTACACGCGGTAAGACATAATTTCCGTGTTGGTTCAACTGTTCTTATTTGCGGTCCCACGTCAGTGCCGTTGCCGCGGCGCGCAACGCGCGTCCAGTGTGCGTTAGCAATTTAAATCAGTGCAATTTCTTTAAAATATAGCATCCAATTTCATATTTGAGTTAAAACTGATCATCAGAGATCATTTGTTCACCGCATTGTACAAACTAATTAGTAATATGGGTGGAATAATGTTTGAATGGCTTCAGCGTAAATTTACACTTAATATTATTTGTAGTAAAATATACATACACATTTTTGTGTACATATATTGATTTAGATATTTAGATATTTAGGTATATCGTTTGTTGATATGTGCTTGTTGCCTTGGTAGTGTCTGACTCCGGTAGCCAGTCTGCTGGGGTGCAAAGTGACGACGATCGAAGGTCTGGGCAACTCCCGCGCTGGGTATCACCCCATCCAGCAGCGGTTGATCGACCATCACGGCAGCCAGTGTGGTTACTGCTCCCCGGGCATGGTCATGTCTATGTACGGGTAAGTGTGCCACACCCACCGCTCATCTACACAGACTGCTCCCCGGGCATGGTCATGTCTATGTACGGGTAAGTGTGCCACACCCACCGCTCATCTACACAGACTGCTCCCCGGGCATGGTCATGTCTATGTACGGGTAAGTGTGCCACACCCACCGCTCATCTACACAGACTGCTCCCCGGGCATGGTCATGTCTATGTACGGGTTAGTGTGCCACACCTACCGCTCATCTACACAGACTGCTCCCCTGGCATGGTCATGTCTATGTACGGGTTAGTGTGCCACACCCACCGCTCATCTACACAGACTGCTCCCCGGGCATGGTCATGTCTATGTACGGGTTAGTGTGCCACACCCACCGCTCATCTACACAATTCACAACTGGCTTGTCTTGACATAATGTTCCGCGTTTTTGCTGATTTGTCTTACTCTAAGTTTACCCCCCCCCCCCCAACCCGATCTTCCCTCCCCAGCCTGCTGAAGTCGGAGCCGCGACCCACAGAGCGTCAAGTGGAGGCGGCGTTTGGCGGCAATGTCTGCCGTTGTACCGGCTACAGACCCATCATGGACGCCATGAAGTCCTTCGCCAAGGATGCCAGTGACGTCACGGGAGCCTCGCTCATCGACATCGAGGTGAGACCCGCCTTTACGATACCATTGACATTGCTAAACTCCGCTATTTTAGCTATTTTTTAAAAATAAAATAAAATAAATCGTTCAATGCTGCTACTGGGTGGTTTTGTGAGTGTGCTTTGTGCACAAAACACAACATTTGGTGACATTTATAGCAGCAGGGTTGAAAACGGCTCCAGGCGTCCAATATTAACATTGTGACTATCTACCTTTGTCGCTAACTCCCATGCCAACTAGGATGACAGGGCCATGTTTTTTATCATTCTCAGGATCTAAACGCCAAGATCTGCACCAAGACTGGACGGCAGTGCTCCACGGGTCACTGCGAGACCTCAGCTCCCGCTGTCACGTGTCTGCGCTCCGGTGACGTCACGTGGTACCGACCGACCTCAATGGGTGACCTTTACAAGGTCGTTGGTGACATCGACGGGGGCAACTTCCGGTTCGTCTGCGGCAACACTGGTTCCGGTGAGGGTGTATGAGTTTGAGTGAGATCATTCTGTATGTCGTTTCGCCGCCTGTTCGTATATATTAGAAGACACCCGCTATGACCCGTCTGGTAGTGTGTTCAACCTTGTATACCATACACCGGGACATATTTTAAATCGAATATATTTGTAAAAAAAATATCTATAAGAAAACCATTGTCTGGTGGCTGTGGCTGTGTATACTTGCTAGTTCAGACTTCTAGATATTTACAACAATCGAACAACTGTGCTATGCAATCCTGATGCCGGCTGCTCCGCCCTGGATAAATGGCGGGCACGTGAAATGTCCAACACCAGGATATTATGCCTACAGTGCAATTCTATCCTTATGAATAAATGTTGTCCCCACTCTGAATGCCTGGTGAGCGATCCCCCATCTGTAGCCCTTTGCAACTGGCGCCCCAATATATCTTTTCCTAACTTTAGTATTTATCGATTATTTTTCTGCCACATTTCAGCATTCCTGAAATCGCTGAACACGTATGTGGACGTGTCGGGAATCAAATCTCTGTATGACGTCAGAGCTACGGAGAACTACGTGGAGATGGGAGCCAACTTGACCTTGACCTCTATGATGGATCAGTTCCGCCATTTTGGCGATCGCCGTGGCTTCGGGTACATGGCGTCCGAGCTGCTGCCGCACTTCGAGAAGATCGCCAGCGTTCCTCTACGCAACGTAAGCATGCTCATAGTTTTCACACCTTTTTTTTTTTTTTTTTTTTTTTTTTTTTTTTTTTTTTTTTTTTTTTCACCATAACAAAGTCACATTCAGGAAGTCATAATATCACATAAATGGGTGCCACTTGGATCTAAAGGATGACATGTTTTCACTAACGCTGATGCACTGTTCCATCTTAAAATAATACGAAACATTGTTCTGGACACCTTGGAGATTTGGGATTTCATCAAGCCATTTACATCTATATATATATCTCTTTGTGATTAAACAAATATGATTAATAAGTCGCTCATGCGAAGTGCGCTTTATACCTAATAAACAGGATTGACGCGTTGGAATCACAGTTGTCAAGCATTTGTCATTCAACCAATCAAAAATCTTACACCATAAATTTCTTACCTAAATACAATCAAAAAGTAAGTCTTCACACCTATTTCTTGTAAAGGTTTGGACGAGTAATAGGAGGATAAAACTGGACTGATAATGGAATAATACGCGTGTTCTTGCGTGTATCTTTCTGTTCTCTTAAGTTCCATCAATCTTATTGCTTTAGTGAGGGATTGCTGTGCGTGAGTAATACGTGAGCTGCACTGAAACAGTGATCTGCGCTGACGCGGAACGACGACCGTTTGACGACAGAACGGACGTGCGAGCTGTTCCTTCACAATTATTTGGGCTTAGTACTTGGTGAAAAAGTCAGGATTATATTGTACAACGTGTGTCTTTGTGTGTATGTTTTTTTTTGGTTGTTTTTGCTCGCTTATCAGTTCTCAAGGGATTTGTTTAAGGTCCACAAATGTAATTGATATAGCGAGAGATATGCGTTTACTAATACTTGACCTAAACTGACGGAATGATGTATGCTATCGTGGACCGTTTGACGATACAACGTTCATGTTTCCACGAAATAATTGATCGTAAGAAATGGTAGCCGTGAGTCATACGTGAGCTATGTGGAAATAATCGTTCGCCCAAACATGGTCGAACGACCGTACGATGAACGCGCCAGCTGACTTCAGAGCAGTACGGAGGGAGGTGGGTTGGCGCACGCAAATGAAAACGCTATGACGTCACTTTGGTTTCTATCCGCATTTATTGCGTTGATCGTTGAATGTCCTCACTCTCTTCAGAGGGGCAGCTGGGCTGGCAACCTGATGTTTCACCACGCCATGCCGGGCTTCCCGTCCGACATCATCGTGGCCTTCCGAGGTCTGGGCGCCAAGCTGGTTGTCAGTGAGTACTGTGTCCCCATAGCAGACGGAGGGTTAAACCAAGGTCAAGGTCACGTAACGACCCGTCAATATCTGCTTCGTTCTGTTACATATCACATGCGTTGATAATTTGTATCATCCACAAAATGTCAGTAGCTCTTGGAGCAGTGTCCTCACGAGCTTGTGGTTTGCCGAATCAACATCTGAATAAAGTGGTTATTTCACCCAGTTTCAGGCATTTGTACATGTTATTACATGTCGAAAGTAATATAATTGTTAAAAAGAGAAATTTATATCACTATGATGAGAAAATGGCCCTATATGTAATGATTTCACCTGTCTTCCTAATGTCTCCTGTTACAAATATTGCATCCACTTCCAAAACAATCGATCCCGAGTTGCCTCTTATTTCTCGTGTCTTTATTCTCAAGGTCATAAGGAAGGTCAAGACACACGATCCCGAGCTGCCTCATATTTCTCGTGTCTTTATTCTCAAGGTCATAAGGAAGGTCAGGACGAGGTTGACGTTGGGAAGTTTTTGGAGCTCGACATGCGTGGTCGGGTCATCGAGTGCGTCCGCCTGCCGGCCTTGACCGACAGCCACGTGTTTCGTGTGTTCAAGGTCATGCCGAGAGCCGTGGTGAGTGAAAGGTCATCGCTCTGTGATGATAACTAGGTCATGGCCAGAGCCTTGATGAGTGATAGACGTACGCTCTGTATTAAGGAGGTCTTCTGTCTAACGCAGAACGCTTATTGTGGGCGAAATATCGCCACCTCTCGCCGATGTCCGTTAAGAACTGTTAAGAACTGGAGGGTAACTTACTGGGAGTTCCACGAATCACGTATTCACTGTCTATATTGCACATCAAGTCTGTTACAGAACTTACACATTTACATAAAAATGTCCACTCCAGATTATTTACGGATATCTTTTATTGAAGTCCTCTACGCTTATCCTCGACTGCAGTCTAATCTGCGGTTTAATCTAAGAACAATACCCCTTAACAGTGATAGTTATTCAATGTGTATCCTTTAATTTATTTAATTATTCTACAAAAATCCTCCACCGAAAATCAACGTTTGTTTGGACGTTGATCAAACATATTTAGAAGAATTAGTTTTTAAGGAAATGAAATACTTTTTTTTTCCAGAATTCTCATGCTTACATCAATGGAGCATTCCTCTTCAAGCTTAAGGATGACAAATCGGCCAGAATAGTTGACGAGTGCTCAGTCATGTTCTGCGGTGTTCAGCGAGGATTCGTAAGTTTTCATTGCGTCTATCCGTCTAATTAACATAAGAACATGGAGGTGTTTACCAAGAAAAATGGCTCCCAACCAACGTTTCCTGGTCGCACTCGCTTCTAATGAAGGCGACGCGGCCTGTTAATACTGTTTCATAACTTGATTATGCGAGATGATGTTTTACGATCAATTCTCTGAGGTACAGGATGTTTTACGATCAATCGTTAAACTCCTGTAGGTCATCGGGTATATATCCTCTGATGGGTTCACAGAGTAACTTGATGTTTCTCTGAGTATCGACCTTTGGACTCTTCCACATATCGCTCATCTCATAATCAGGAGTAGGTTTCTAATGCACAACAGATTTGGTCTGAAACAGCATTTCATGTGTTTATTTCTTCCTCTTTCCCTCCTTTTTAGACCATCGCTTCCAAAGTCCAAAAGTACCTGACTGGGAAGGAGCTCACACTGCTGTCAATGAACGGTACCATATTTATATCTAAGACGTATATTTATGGCTTTTCTTTACTGCATGGCAGTTCACTTACATTTAATTTTTTGCACATTTTATGACAAGTACCGTGGTGAAAATCAAAGTAACGATAACTAAGTTTAACTCAGCGGCATACCATTAGAATCTCTAACGAAAACTATGTATTGCAGCTTGTTGGTTGATTTAATGCTTTAGGCCGGTCACACTTTGAAAGTGTACTGACATTACTTAGTTGCAATTGTTTCTGTTCGTCTTCAATGTTCCTGATTTGTTTTTTCTCTATACGGTCATTTGTAAAGATATCTTCAGTGAGTGGCAATTTGTTTAGTCGCCTCTTGCGTGAAAGAGGTTTTGTTAAGTGACCGGCAAGCTCGAAGTATTCCATGGGCGTTTTAATGGATTATTCTTTCATGCGTGTCTACCCAAGGCCTGAGGGGCCGGCGCGATAGCTCAGTGGGCTAGAGCGCTCGCATTGAGTGCTCTAGCCACCTGAGAGCCCAACGGCACGTGGATCGGTGGTTCGATCGGCCATGTCTGTGTGGTGATCCCATGTCTTTCTACGTAAAAAGTAGAGGGTTACCCCCGGGTACATGGCTCCACTCTCCCTTCCTTCTCCCATTGACGCGATATGACCAAAAGTGGTTAAAGCGTCCTGAATAACCAACCACCAAGGCAAGGCCTGATACATTTTAGTAAAATTTTCTCTGTATATTATTTCACCGTGATTATATTTGCCGTAGGTTACTCAGTGCGCAATCACTGGTAGCTGTACGATGATTATATTCGATCTGTTACTCTCATTGCAGGCGCCCTGCGGTGTATGAGCGAAGAACTCCAGCCACAGGACTCTAGGCTCATCAGTGCTGCCTACAAGAAGAATCTCGCCATAAACTCGCTCTTCAAGGTAGCCTCTAGGGAGAACATCGATTGAGGAGTGACCTATACACAATATCCGAAAACTTAATCTTATAGCCACTTATGTGCTCTCAAATGGCACGCAGTAAACGCTTCCCGATGCGCGGATGAATTTGATAGATTAGAACTAACGAAGTATTTTCGGCAATTTTTAACTGTATCTTTACGTCAAATATGCAGGGTCTTCCGCGTTCAGCGGTTACCCTGACCGATCTCAAAAAATGATCAAATTCATTGAAGTAACTATGTCGTATGCTTGTGCTTGGGCAAAAGACAGAAAGAGAATGAAAAATAATACTTCTGAAGTTGTTTCACGTGTCTTTCATCTCTTTAGCTTTCATTATCCAGATTTAGCCTTACAGTATCCATATATCATTTCTTGACCTGGTATCATTACCCCCCCCCCCCCACCCCCCCGGCCACCTCTCCTGCAGTTTCTGAGTGAGTTGTCTGGCGGGGACCAAGCCGTGCCGGTGAGCGGCCTACACAGACCGCTAGGACGGGGGCGGCAGGAGTATCAGGTCAAGGAAGACAAGTTCCCGGTCACCAAGCCCTCCAACAGATATACCGGCGAACAACAGGTCACCCACCCCAGTCTCGATCTGTACCATTCGCTTCGTTGTCAACAAGAATAGACCTGAAAGAAATTCCACGATGTAAATTCGCTGGACTCCATATATATATATATATATTTACCAACACTAACGTTGTAAAGATGATAATATATATTAATTATTTTATTAATTAGTTATTATAAACACTAAATGGTTTATTTATTTTATTTTAAACTTGTATTTATTTTATTTTAAACTTGTGTTTTATTTAAAACTTGTATTTTATTTAAAACTGTTGTATTTATTTTATTTAAAACTTGTATTTATTTTATTTAAAACTGTTTTATTTATTTTATTTAAAACTTGTTTTTATTTTATTTTAAACTGTTGTATTTATTTATAAACAATTAAAAATATATATTTTTTATTATGCATAAACAATTACATATATTATTTAATTTTTAAATGTATCTAAATTTATTATTGCTTTTTATTTTTTAAATGTATTGTTATATTTTGTAAGACGGTATAGCCGAGACTTGTACTCATTCATAAAGCAAGCGAAATTGAAAGGCCTCGTGACTATTCCACCCAGGCGGCTGGTGAGACGCAGTACACGTGGGACCTACCCAAGGTGGAGGGGGAGCTCCAGGCAGCGGTCGTTAAGGCAACCATCGGCAAGGGGAGACTGGACAGCATAGACGCCACTGAGGCCCTGGTACGCGATTGGTGGACCGTAAAATCAACATTTTACACATAGGAGTCGTAGTTTAGGTGGTATCACAGCTTTCCGGAGCAAACGTACACAGTTTAGCTTCTACGCGGATTAGTTGGCTAAAATCGCCCATCATTTACATAACTTCAGCTGACTAAGCCTCGTAGTGGGCTAAACTGCGTTCGTGAAATGCGCCACTTTACTGAATGATAGATGTTTAATAGTGAGTAATTTGTGAGCTATTCGTTCTCATCTCAGAATCTGCCCGGTGTGGCTGATGTGGTCTTCGTCAAAGACATCCCGGGCCAGAACTTCACGTCCATGGGGATTCAGGTGAATAGGAGATTTAACCAGTAATATATTGTTATTTTTTTTGTAAACACAAAGTATCATCTAGTATTATGTATATGATCAATTGGTTGTGGCAATAAAATAGAGCAGAAACGATATGTCCCCCGTTAATGTAAAAGGAATAAAATTATAACAAAAATAAGACTAAGTCATTCATATGTATTTTATATAAATTGTTGAATTAATAAATAAATAAAATTTGATTTCATCAATGTTCATGAACACATTTTATATATACACAATTTACATAATAACTCTGATTTATCCCAGTTATATCCTGATCTCAATATTATTGATTTGCTGAAACCTTCTGACAGACGCTTACGGGGAGATCAATTGAAGGTCAAACCACATGATTTACGTGATTCACGGGCATTAGAGGTTTTCTCCCCGTGCCCTAATAGGTAGCGTGTTCGGCTAAGATGGAGTGCTGCCACTTTAAAGAATCAAAAGCCCCTTTTTAAAGTGTTTTTCAAGAAACTCCTGCGCACTAGAAATCCGCTGAATGCTTTTACGATATGCTTCGGCTTTACCCAAATCGAACATGCCCAGGCACCCTCAAACGTTATTAGCTACCTACGTAATCTGTACAAACACTCCGAGTGGCTCTCCCGAAAACTTAAAGCTAAAGGCAAGATATCCCCAACTTGGGCAATTTTTAACAACACTCTACACACCAAGATAAAATATGACAATTTTTGTATCCGTAATACGGGGTACGCACGGACTCTATTTAAAGATAAATGGGGCCGTAATAATTTCTTATGCCAAGTAGATAAGGACTTAAAAATAATTCATCTAGGTGCCCATAACCGCATGCTTCACCACTAGGACCCCATAAGGTAGCTTTAAACAGCGATTTTAACCTATATACAAAATACCAGCAGGATACGCAGGCCCAGAAATTAAGCAACCCCTCCCCTGCCACATGCTCTCCAAGCACAATTAATCCCCCCCCCCCTGCCACGCACATGCCAAACAGTCCCCTGATATAATAACCACGGAGAAATTATAACATGTATTACCTTTCAGCCGCCCACAACAATGGAAAAGCGTGGATTCAGAATTACAGAATGCATTAATCAATAGCCGAGTCCATTCCCGACACCGCCCCCTGAAAATAAAGCAAAACTGTAGGTGGAAACATTACAGCATGTATCCCCACTTCCCCCAACAGCCCCCTGATATATTGATGTATTCCTCGTTATATATTCCTATCCCTTCTACAGGGTTGATACACATATATACGAAAATATATTCCCACGTATAGACATCTCGATGTGACCCCGCTTTACGGCTGTTATATGCTTTTATGTACCGTGTTGTCGAATTGTTGATTTGAAATAAAACACAAATACCAAGATGGGGTGTACTCTACCAGGCCAGCTCAAGCGGCCAGTGCGTGGTTCGAGTCCCGCATATGCAAATATCTACATTTGTGCAGGATGGGAAGGGTCTCATGTCTTTCTTCGCAAAGATACTCAGTGGCCCATTTCACTACATAGTTTAGCCGACTACGGGGCTGAGTCGGCTAAATTTGCCCCACCTTTACGTGGTAACTTTAGTCGAATAAGCCGGCTAAAGTGCGCTCGTGAAATCCGCCACCGGAGACCTGGCTCCTCTCTACCTTGACCCTTCCCATTGTCGCGGTATGGCCAACCGTCCTACGTACGTCAACCAATACCAACCCAAGCGTTAGTAGTCTGATCGGTGACGTGATTTAGGTGTATTTGTGTATTCCAGGTGCTGACGGATGACGAGATTCCATTCTATGGCTTTCCCCTAGCGGTGGTCGTGGCCGGTGAGTAGGCGTAGAGCTCATAGTGATGGTAGTACGTTAAGCGTGAGTAATACGTGAGCTATGCTGAAACAATGGTTCGCCCTTACATGGAAGAACGACCTATATACGGTGTCCGAAACTACAGAGGGAGCCTCAGTTGTGGGGGAAATGACTTCATAGAGAAACACAAACCCACGTGCTATCAAATTCTGAATGTGTCTTGTCATTGACTGGAACTCAACCAAAAGCACTCAACCATGGATTACAAGACACCCCTAGACAACAGAAACCTATGTATACCGTTAAAGGTCACCTGTCAATCTTGTGACACCAAAGAGTGATTTCCAAATAGCGCTAGTGGGCAATACGCTCAGAAATAAACAGTCTGGACCTCAGTTTTGCCACGTTTGATGAATGCGTTTTTAGTTATTTTACGGAATAAAGACACTAAAGAGGCCTTCCGACTTCAGTCTCCCGCCTCATATATATAAGGCAATCATATATCGCTAAACATGTACATAACGCAAAATATGTCTGTTCGACCAACACATAGGCTTTTTCTCCCTGGTGTTAATGTTATTTTTGCCGCAGTGAGCGCTGGAATCCTGATGTTACGTTTCCTGCAGATACCGAGCAGGCGGCCAGACGCGCCGCCGACCTTGTCAAGGTCACGTACAAGGACGTGGAGACGCCGATTACAGATATTCACGAGGCCATTAAGCGAAAGTACTTCCACCCCACCCACAATAAGCCCGTGGTCCTCGGAGACGCCAAGGGTAAGACTCGCATTCTTTTCTGTATGTCTTTAAATACTAAATATTGCAGAATTAATATTTTGCAAGAAGTCATTAAAGCTATGGCTGTTGATCATAAATGTTGATCTTTATTTATGTCTTGATAGATTATTATATTGACTATATTCTGTTGATTACTGCGGATTATTATCTTAGCATTATGTGAGTGAAATAAAGCCGTGAAAAGTCGACGTAAACCGCAGTGCGGGATCTAAATTGTATTCAGTTTATTCAATTTATACGTGTAAAATACCATCGCCTGTATTTATGATAATAGAATGTCGTATATAATGTACGATCTACATGAAATATATGAATGCAAAACATGTTGTATGCATCTGATCTTAAGATAATCTATTGCGCATGGTTTGTATAGTGTAACTATTATTTGCATGATAGTAATTTATTGAATGGCTGCATGGTGTACATTTTTATGATGTATCACCAACACAGTTTATTTTCTTATTATTTATAGGGGTGATGTCAACCTGTGAACAAGTGGTCGAGGGCGAAGTGTCCATGGGTTCGCAGTTTCACCTCTACCTGGAGAATCAGGTATTATTATAGTTATTAAAGCACTGTCCTTATTCGTAAGAAGTCACTATGTATATGGTTTCCTTGCGTGCTGATGAAGTATTAATGGTGCCGAAGGGGGGTGGGGGGGGGGGGTCCACTCCTTTCGCTTCGCTGTTCAATGATGAAACTATTAGAAAAGGAATTATTAAGGACTTCATGTTCTTAGGATGTCTTGAAGTCGAAATAGGGACTAAACCGGTTCTAACCGGTTCTAACCGGGAAGAAGCGGTAAATGGACGATGGCCGTCGCGTCATTGCCTCAATAACCTCTTGTTTACTTTGTCGTACTTCTGGTATGTTGTCGAGATATTGAAGTTAGACATAATACTAGTAGATCTATTGCTCTATAATTATAAACAACTGACTGATAATGAGGTGAACTCGAGGCCTACTAGTTCACTCCGGTGTCGTTAACCTTGCTTTGGTGTCCATTCGCCAGGCGGCGCTGTGTGTGCCGTGGGAGGAGGGTATGCGCGTGTGGTCGGCCACCCAGTGGCCTAGCATGATTCAGGCCTCGGTGGCCAATATCCTCGGGGTCGACAACAACAGGTGAGCAGCTTACACGGGATCTTAAGATATTATAGTGAAGGAAAATACCGAGCGCCTGTCAAACCTGTCACCCGCGGTCGCTGTGGACTGATACTCGTAATCATGAAGCTTATACATGCAACTTGGTTAGTGGTCGATTTTGACATAATTTCGATGAGCAAATTTCCACTGTATCATTGTTAGGTTTATTAAGACGAAAATTTTCAATTTTCGTCTTATGTCGGTGTGTTCCGTTTGTCTGTCTGTTTGTCTGTCTGTTTGTCTCGCAAGTCATTATCTTTCGAATGCCTTAAGATACCGAGAAATTCACAGAAAGATGCGGAATGGCAATCGTCAGGCTAAGTTCGTAAATGGGCCATGTAGGTCAAAGGTCAAGGTCACAGAAATTTTCTGAAATTCGCTTTACCATTGAAAGATAGGACCAAAAAACGGGAAAATCGCTATAACGTTCGCAGTTTCCATTTAATCGCGCTGAAAATTATTTCACGTATTGGGCCCATTAGTACCTTCTATATCGTCTTTCATTTTTGCAAATCGCCCAAATGGTTTTCCCGCTAAAAATTCGCAAAGTTTAACATGGGACCCTACTGGAGCATTTTGGCGGGAACATGGCCTCCTCAATTGCTCCATGAAGGGGACATGTCAGACAAACGACGCCTTGCGTGGGACGTGACATTAGTATTTGAGCGCAAAGTACTATATTGATCAAGGTCACGCTTCCAAGGTCAAGGTCATATCAAGGTGAAGGTTACGGAACATGTTTTCCCGCATAACTTCGTTAATAGTTGGTCTAGAGATTCGCGGTTTGTTTCAGAGTATTCTTCAGGGAGAGGCGCAAAAGCAGCGTGCCCTCAGATATCACCTCACATTTATAGTTTTCGACTTATTGGATGATAAATTTTGACATTGCCGAAAGTGCAAAAAATTCGCTGTGACTACATAAATGCAGGTAGATGACTCATATGTGGTGGAATATGTACCCATATTACTGGCATCACGTTTGCCAAATTGCGTCAAAATCGAAGCAGTAGTTTGGACGCTAGCAAATAATCACACTTGAACATGGCCAGCGCATTAAAAAGCCTCGACACGCCAAATGACTGACGGTGTGCCACGCCAACGTCATGAAATGGTTTAACATAGTCGAATTGGTCCCATAACCACAATTTTCGTCTTCCTTCTCAAGCTCTGCTTGACCGTCTAGTTTCTGATGATGTCCTGACTGAAGTATTTCTACACAGGCGCATACGCAATATATCGCAACTTACCGTAGTCTTCGATTTATCAGCGCCGTATATCCGCGCGGAATCTAACCGAGTAGCTATTATGGTTAAATGGTTATCGTTAACATGGTGTCGTTGGCTTTTAGTGTTGACGCCCACTGCACCAAGATAGGCGGAGGGTTCGGGGGCAAGGGAGAGTTCTCCTCTCTACCAGCCTGTCTGGCGGCCATCGCAAGCCACAAGCTCAACAGGTGAGGTTTCCCAACGTGTATGGCCAGTAACTGGGACCAACCATGGTGACGATTGCAACGTTCTGCTTGTGCGATCTTTAAATCCGTCACTCTTTTTCTTGGCGGCGAGATTTGGCGACGTGCTGTGTGTATGATAGTTACCTCCGTTACACTGTTTAATGGCGGTGAGATTTGGCGACGTGCTGTGTGTGTGATAGTTACCTCCGTTACACTGCAGGCGACTATTTGTACCTGCTAGTTCAGTTACCGCGATCGCGATCTCTCTGGCACTATGGGCTGTACCACTGTGTGACTGTATGACTACACCGAATGACTGTAGCGCTGTGTCACTGTCACTGTATAACTGTATCACTATCACTGTATAACTGTATCGCTGTATCACTGTATGACTATCACTGTATCACTGTATGGGTGTGGTTCCAGACCTGTCCGGCTGATGTTCGACCTGAAGACTGCCATGGAACTGACTGGACACCGGGAGGCGGCGCTTGTCAAATACAAGGTACTTACCTCCTATGTCAGGTCATCTCTGAGATACGGGATAGGCCCGTAGAAGTGTCGTAGAACCGAGATACGGCATGGGACCGTAGAACCGAGATACGGGATGGGACCGTAGAAGTGTCGTAGAACCGAGATACGGCATGGGAGCGTAAAACCGAGATACGGCATGGGACCGTAGAAGTGACGTAGAACCGAGATACGGCATGGGACCGTAGAGCCGAGATACGGCATGGGACCGTAGAGCCGAGATACGGCATGGGACCGTAGAACCGAGATACGGGATGGGACCGTAAAACCGAGATACGGGATGGGACCGTAGAACCGAGATACGGGATGGGACCGTAGAAGTGTCGTAGAACCGAGATACGCGAAGGGACCGTAGAAGTGTCGTAGAACCGAGATACGGCATGGAACCGTAGAGCCGAGATACGGCATGGGACCGTAGAAGTGTCGTACAACGGAGAAACAGAAAGGGACCGCAGAAGTGTCGTAGAACCGAGATACGGGGCCGTTGAAGCGTCGTAGAACTGGAGACGCGTTTCTCTCTGTGAGCGGGAATTTTTCTTAAATTTAAGATTTCTTGTAACTTATTTTTAGCGCTTAATCCGCGGCGTTATTTTCTGCATTTTGCCGACCAGAAACGTCCTCTTAAGAAACTATTACACAGAAGATTCCGGGAGTCAACCGAACAAGCTGAGTGCGCTAGACTTTGTTAAGTACGGTCTACCAGGCCAGCCATCGTGCCGGAGGTCGGGGGTTCGTTCCCCTTTGGGGGGCCTCCCTGGTGCAGATCAATAGGTCCTGGGTTCGAATCCGGGCTCGGGCACCTAATCTGGGGCATGTTTCATTCCTTCATCCTTCATCGTCTCGGGAGGTTCCTTGGCCCAATTTGGCCTGTATGTGCACAAAAGTGGCCTAAAACACCAACATTCCTTCCTTCCTCGTTCCCCTTTGTTTACATGTCAACGTTCGTGCGGGTTAAATATAGCATATCCCTCGAAAAGAAGTAGAGGTTGCATGGCTCCTTTCTGCCCTTGATCCTCTCCATTGAAGCGATATGACGGACATTAGTTAGTCTCCTTCTCAAACCAGCCGCCCAAACAACCTCTGCAGACCGTGCTTGCCACCTGTTACGAATGTACGAATGTATGCTCATCATAAAAATGACACTTCGAAACGCAGTATCATGTGAAATTGCAAATGCATCATAAACGGTATGAAGAGCATTTGGCTGCTTTCCTCCATACATTTCTGTGTAGTCAATACCATGAACTTCATATTTCTTTGCTGTGTTCCATTGATGGAACAATACAAATTTTGCTCGTGAATTTTTTGCTTCATTGTTTTTGCTTGTGAAGCTTCATTATGTTTGCCAGTGAAGCTTCATTATGTTTGTTGTGGGTGCCTACAGCTGGGCCTGAGCGGCGGTGTCATCCAGGCGGTGGAGTGCACCGTCTACTTGGACATCGGGGCAGATTTCCCCCCGATGAACTACGCGCCGTACTTCGTCCTCGGTGAATTTATGGTCAGTTTGGATGGAGGTATGTATGATGGCTGCCTTTAAAGGTCCTATTATCACAACATGTGGCCATACGAATCGGCCGGTCGCAGGACATTACCTGGCGATTAGTCGTACAATCAGGATTAGGATTGAGAATATTTCTTCTTCTCTTTTTCAAAAAAAAATAGTTATTTGCCAATAAACGCGGGTGTACGTGGTGGCTGAACCTAGCGCCCCCTGTCCCCTGCACCGTTCACCTACCGGAAGTGGCGTCAAATATATGTTTTTGCGGCTTTTTTTTTTCTCCAGCCTATTACATTCCCAACTGGCACGTAGAGGGCGTCCTGGTGAAGACTGACCATCAACTGCTGGCAGCCATGAGGGCACCTTGTAAGTTACAGTGGCGCCATCTAGCGTCACATCGCGTTGTTATCCCGTCACATTACTGCGTGCGCACCAGTCAAATTTACATCTGCTACAAGTATGTATCCGTGCTTACTCTCATTGTTGCTGTCCCCCCCCCCCCCACCCCTGCACCCCCACCCCCACCCTCCCAGGGGATATGGGTGCCACGGTTATCGCTGAACAGCTTCTCGAGCATGCCGCCAGAGCCTCCGGACGTGACCCGACTGACCTTCGACTGACCCAGATGTACGAGTCGGAGAGCCAGGTCGGTTCGTTTGAACTTTGGCCCAATTAACCTATGCTTTCAGAACTGCTTATTAATACCTATATATACTCTTATTGTGGTTTGTAATGATGTTTCCAGTCTTTAATAGTTGCAAGGGACATAAAGTGTACTTAACTACTATACTTAGCTGTCCACATGTTTTATCCGATGCACATACCATTAAAAAAGGAAAGACATTTCTTTTGTTTAAGCCACTTTTGTGCCCACGAAGGCTCAAACTGTTTTTAAATGTTTTAACAGAATTATCACAAGACAAACTCATGCAGCTGACAGGCTACAAAACCATGACCTATTGGCTCCAGCTCAGCTCGTTTGCTATCTGAGCTAAGTAGGTTCTTGTAAATCCCACGAAGCAACGGTTTGAAGGAGGTTCCATTATTCCCATTATCTGACCCTTGTAGCCACTCCCCATGGGATTCAAGCTGCCCTGCGTCGTCAAATTGCGGCAGACGTGGGACGAGGTCATGTCAAAGTCAAACTATCAGGCCATGAGGGACGCTGCCGAGGAGTTTAACAAGGTCAGTGTGACGTCACGTGTAACATGATGAATATTCATCGATTAAATTAGAGCGGCCATGAGAAATAACATGATGTAAAGCATGATGAAAACAGCTAACCGCTATATTGATTACAGAGCCACAAGTGGGTGAAGCGTGGAGTGGCCGTGACGCCGGCAAATGTGATATATATTATACTGGTTACAGGGCCACAAGTGGGTGAAGCGTGGAGTGGCCGTGACGCCGGCCAATGTGATATATATTATACTGGTTACAGGGCCACAAGTGGGTGAAGCGTGGAGTGGCCGTGACGCCGGCCAAGTTCCTCGTCTTACTGGCGCCTATGTTCAACTACCCCGTGTTTGTGTCAGTCTGTGCCGGCGACGGAACTGTCATCCTGACTCACGGGGGCACAGAGATAGGCCAGGGCATCCACACTAAGGTAAGGTATATAATTATATTGCAAAATTAGAAAATAATATTTAAAAAAGTGAATTCTGAACAGGGTTTATTCTTATTATATACTCTATTGGAGTTATTTGGGCTGTTATGTTATTGATTAAACCTAGATTTAACTCATTGATAGTCGTTTAATTAGGATTACAAGCTCTAGAGGCATTAGCATAGTTCTCAAAATAAAGTTCTCATACGCAGCGCTTTGGTCTGGAACTATCCTCACTAAAGAATAAACTGAAGAGTAACACCGTTGAAGAATTAAAGTGATACTCTCGCTTCGTGTATACACGTATCTACCCTCCTCCCCACCCCCACCCCCTCAGGCTGTACAGTGCGCCGCCCGGGAGCTGGGTGTAGCGGAAAATGACATCAAGGTCAAGGTCACCAATACCATCATTTGTCCCAATGCCTTGTCAACGGGAGGGAGCAGGACCAGCGAGCTGGTGTGCAGGGTAAGGTTGGAACGCGCGTCATTATGACATCACGCAATCGGCCCATGAACTGCGTCAGAATCCATGATGGCGTCCGGGACGGCAGAAAAAGTTTGTTTCCTGAAATATGTCGTTGTACGGTCCCTTGGGTATTGAAACACTCCTGACGTGTTTATCACTGTTTAGTGCTACTATAGCCTGGTGTGGCTTCCATGTGAGACTGACTACTTCTGCCTGCTTTAGAGTCCTAGTACATGGCCTTCAAAATTGCCACCAAAACATACAAAATTTGTCTAGATCTAGCATAAATCTGTAGTAATAATTAGTTGAACTTTTTGAAGCCTCGCTATGTCCGTCTGCGTAAGACATTGATCTGCATCTTGTGTTGTGGTTTAAGTATTCCGATCTATTTCGCGGCATTTGCGCTAGTATGTATAACTGGCATACAACTGTATGATAAGCTTATCGCTATGTTGTGTTTTCCAACGGATGTAGTGTAGAAGCCATTATCTTGGGCGATAATCCCACGTGTGGGTGATAACGTGCAGACAGCGGGCCAACATCCTTCTGCCATCATTATATACCAATTGGATGTCCCCTTCTAAGTTGGACGCGATCATTTCATTGTCGACATTCCGCCTTTTCGTAAGCTGGGAATTCACTTGGCTCTTAATGGTTATAGATTTGCTGTCATTACTGAACGGAAATTTGTGGCGTATTTCAGGGCATCATCGACGCCTGCAAAGAGCTTAACGGTCGCATCCGTCCATTCCGAGAGAAAAACCCGGATGCAGACTGGAAGGCACTCATAGCCACGTGTCACGGAGCCGGTGTGGACCTGGCCGCCCATAACCTGTAAGTGGACCTGGCCGCTCATAACCTGTAAGTGGACCTGGCCACCCATAACCTGTAAGTGGACCTGTCCGCCCATAACCTGTAAGTGGACCTGTCCGCCCATAACCTGTAA
The DNA here is from genome assembly GCA_964019135.1 of Arenicola marina. Lineage (NCBI taxonomy): Eukaryota > Metazoa > Annelida > Polychaeta > Arenicolidae > Arenicola > Arenicola marina. The sequence goes on from OZ025251.1 coordinate 9,738,649, forward strand.
GTGGACCTGGCCGCCCATAACCTGTAAGTGGACCTGGCCGCCCATAACCTGTAAGTGGACCTGGCCGCCCATAATCTGTAAGTGGACCTGGCCGCCCATAACCTGTAAGTGGACCTGGCCGCCCATAACCTGTAAGTGGACCTGGCTGCCCATAACCTGTAAGTGGACCTGGCCACCCATAATCTGTAAGTGGACCTGGCTGCCCATAACCTGTAAGTGGACCTGCCGCCCATAACCTGTAAATGGACCTGGCTACCCATAACCTGTAAGTGGACCTGGCTGCCCATAACCTGTAAGTGGACCTGTCCACCCATAATCTGTAAGTGGACCTGGCCACCCATAACCTGTAAGTGGACCTGGCCGCCAATAACCTGTAAGTGGACCTGGCCGCCTATAACCTGTAAGTGGACCTGGCCGCCTATAGCCTGTAAGTGGACCTGGCCGCCTATAACCTGTAAGTGGACCTGACCGCCTATAACCTGCAAGTGGACCTGACCGCCTATAACCTGCAAGTGGACCTGACCGCCCATAACCTGTAAGTGGACCTGGCCGCCCATAACCTGTAAGTGGACCTGGCCGCCCATAACCAGTAAGTGGACCTGGCCACCCATAACCTGTAAGTGGACCTGGCCGCCCATAACCTGTATATGGACCTGGCTGCCCATAACCTGTAAATGGACCTGGCTACCCATAACCTGTAAGTGGACTTGGCTGCCCATAACCTGTAAGTGGACCTGGCCGCCCATAACCTGTAAGTGGACCTGGCCACCCATAACCTGTAAGTGGACCTGGCCACCCATAACCTGTAAGTGGACCTGGCCGCCCATAATCTGTTAGTGGACCTGGCCACCCATAATCTGTAAGTGGACCTGGCCACCCATAATCTGTAAGTGGACCTGGCCACCCATAACCTGTAAGTGGACCTGGCCGCCCATAACCTGTAAGTGGACCTGGCCGCCTATAACCTGTAAGTGGACCTGGCCACCCATAACCAGTAAGTGGACCTGGCCACCCATAACCTGTAAGTGGACCGGGCCGCCCATAACCTGTAAGTGGACCTGGCCACCCATAACCTGTATATGGACCTGGCTGCCCATAACCTGTAAATGGACCTGGCTACCCATAACCTGTAAGTGGACTTGGCTGCCCATAACCTGTAAGTGGACCTGGCTGCCCATAACCTGTAAGTGGACCTGGCCACCCATAATCTGTAAGTGGACCTGGCTGCCCATAACCTGTAAGTGGACCTGGCTGCCCATAACCTGTAAGTGGACCTGGCCACCCATAACCTGTAAGTGGACCTGGCCGCCCATAACCTGTATATGGACCTGGCTGCCCATAACCTGTAAATGGACCTGGCTACCCATAACCTGTAAGTGGACTTGGCTGCCCATAACCTGTAAGTGGACCTGGCTGCCCATAACCTGTAAGTGGACCTGGCCACCCATAATCTGTAAGTGGACCTGGCTGCCCATAACCTGTAAGTGGACCTGCCGCCCATAACCTGTAATTGGACCTGGCTACCCATAACCTGTAAGTGGACCTGGCTGCCCATAACCTGTAAGTGGACCTGGCCACCCATAATCTGTAAGTGGACCTGGCCACCCATAACCTGTAAGTGGACCTGGCCGCCCATAACCTGTAAGTGGACCTGGCCGCCTATAACCTGTAAGTGGACCTGGCCGCCTATAGCCTGTAAGTGGACCTGGCCGCCTATAACCTGTAAGTGGACCTGACCGCCTATAACCTGCAAGTGGACCTGACCGCCTATAACCTGCAAGTGGACCTGACCGCCCATAACCTGTAAGTGGACCTGGCCGCCCATAACCTGTAAGTGGACCTGGCCGCCCACAACCAGTAAGTGGACCTGGCCACCCATAACCTGTAAGTGGACCTGGCCGCCCATAACCTGTATATGGACCTGGCTGCCCATAACCTGTAAATGGACCTGGCTACCCATAACCTGTAAGTGGACTTGGCTGCCCATAACCTGTAAGTGGACCTGGCCGCCCATAACCTGTAAGTGGACCTGGCCACCCATAACCTGTAAGTGGACCTGGCCACCCATAACCTGTAAGTGGACCTGGCCGCCCATAATCTGTTAGTGGACCTGGCCACCCATAATCTGTAAGTGGACCTGGCCACCCATAATCTGTAAGTGGATCTGGCCACCCATAACCTGTAAGTGGACCTGGCCGCCCATAACCTGTAAGTGGACCTGGCCGCCTATAACCTGTAAGTGGACCTGGCCGCCCATAACCTGTAAGTGGACCTGGCCGCCCATAACCTGTAAGTGGACCTGGCCGCCTATAACCTGTAAGTGGACCTGGCCACCCATAACCTGTAAGTGGACCGGGCCGCCCATAACCTGTAAGTGGACCTGGCTGCCCATAACCTGTAAATGGACCACCTGGCCGCCCATAACCTGTAAGTGGACCTGGCCGCCTATAACCTGTAAGTGGACCTGGCCACCCATAACCTGTAAGTGGACCGGGCCGCCCATAACCTGTAAGTGGACCTGGCTGCCCATAACCTGTAAATGGACCACCTGGCCGCCCATAACCTGTAAGTGGACCTGGCCGCCTATAACCTGTAAGTGGACCTGGCCACCCATAACCTGTAAGTGGACCTGGCCGCCCATAACCTGTAAGTGTGCCTGGCCGCCCATAACCTGTAAGTGGACCTGGCCGCCCATAAACTGTAAGTGGACCTGGCCGCCCATAACCTGTAAGTGGACCTGGCCGCCCATAACCTGTAAGTGGACCTGGCTGCCCATAACCTGTAAGTGGACCTGGCCACCCATAACCTGTAAGTGGACCTGGCCGCCCATAACCTGTATATGGACCTGGCTGCCCATAACCTGTAAATGGACCTGGCTACCCATAACCTGTAAGTGGACTTGGCTGCCCATAACCTGTAAGTGGACCTGACCGCCCATAACCTGTAAGTGGACCTGGCCACCCATAACCTGTAAGTGGACCTGGCCACCCATAACCTGTAAGTGGACCTGGCCGCCCATAATGTGTTAGTGGACCTGGCCACCCATAATCTGTAAGTGGACCTGGCCACCCATAATCTGTAAGTGGACCTGGCCACCCATAACCTGTAAGTGGACCTGGCCACCCATAACCTGTAAGTGGACCTGGCCGCCCATAACCTGTAAGTGGACCTGGCCGCCTATAACCTGTAAGTGGACCTGGCCACCCATAACCTGTAAGTGGACCGGGCCGCCCATAACCTGTAAGTGGACCTGGCTGCCCATAACCTGTAAATGGACCACCTGGCCGCCCATAACCTGTAAGTGGACCTGGCCACCCATAACCTGTAAGTGAACCTGGCCGCCCATAACCTGTAAGTGGACCTGGCCGCCCATAACCTGTAAGTGGACCTGGCCGCCCATAATCTGTAAGTGGACCTGGCCGCCCATAACCTGTAAGTGGACCTGGCCACCCATAACCTGTAAGTGGACCTGGCCGCCCATAACCTGTAAGTGGACCTGGCCACCCATAATCTGTAAGTGGACCTGGCCACCCATAATCTGTAAGTGGACCTGGCCGCCCATAACCTGTAAGTGGACCTGGCCGCCTATAGCCTGTAAGTGGACCTGGCCGCCTATAACCTGTAAGTGGACCTGACCGCCTATAACCTGCAAGTGGACCTGACCGCCTATAACCTGCAAGTGGACCTGACCGCCCATAACCTGTAAGTGGACCTAGCTGCCCATAACCTGTAAGTGGACCTGGCCGCCCATAACCTGTAAGTGGAGCTGGCTGCCCATAACCTGTAAGTGGACCTGGCCACCCATAACCTGTAAGTGGACCTGGCCGCCCATAACCTGTATATGGACCTGGCTGCCTATAACCTGTAAATGGACCTGGCTACCCATAACCTGTAAGTGGACTTGGCTGCCCATAACCTGTAAGTGGACCTGGCCGCCCATAACCTGTAAGTGGACCTGGCCACCCATAACCTGTAAGTGGACCTGGCCACCCAAAACCTGTAAGTGGACCTGGCCGCCCATAATCTGTTAGTGGACCTGGCCACCCATAATCTGTAAGTGGACCTGGCCACCCATAATCTGTAAGTGGACCTGGCCACCCATAACCTGTAAGTGGACCTGGCCGCCCATAACCTGTAAGTGGACCTGGCCGCCTATAACCTGTAAGTGGACCTGGCCACCCATAACCTGTAAGTGGACCGGGCCGCCCATAACCTGTAAGTGGACCTGGCTGCCCGTAACCTGTAAATGGACCACCTGACCGCCCATAACCTGTAAGTGGACCTGGCCGCCCATAACCTGTAAGTGGACCTGGCCGCCCATAACCTGTAAGTGGACCTGGCCGCCCATAACCTGTAAGTGGACCTGGCTGCCCATAACCTGTAAGTGGACCAGGCCACCCATAACCTGTAAGTGGACCTGGCCGCCCATAACCTGTATATGGACCTGGCTGCCCATAACCTGTAAATGGACCTGGCTACCCATAACCTGTAAGTGGACTTGGCTACCCATAACCTGTAAGTGGACCTGGCCGCCCATAACCTGTAAGTGGACCTGGCCACCCATAACCTGTAAGTGGACCTGGCCACCCATAACCTGTAAGTGGACCTGGCCACCCATAATGTGTTAGTGGACCTGGCCACCCATAATCTGTAAGTGGACCTGGCCACCCATAATCTGTAAGTGGACCTGGCCACCCATAACCTGTAAGTGGACCTGGCCACCCATAACCTGTAAGTGGACCTGGCCGCCCATAACCTGTAAGTGGACCTGGCCGCCTATAACCTGTAAGTGGACCTGGCCACCCATAACCTGTAAGTGGACCGGGCCGCCCATAACCTGTAAGTGGACCTGGCTGCCCATAACCTGTAAATGGACCACCTGGCCGCCCATAACCTGTAAGTGGACCTGGCCACCCATAACCTGTAAGTGGACCTGGCCGCCCATAACCTGTAAGTGGACCTGGCCGCCCATAACCTGTAAGTGGACCTGGCCGCCCATAATCTGTAAGTGGACCTGGCCGCCCATAACCTGTAAGTGGACCTGGCCACCCATAACCTGTAAGTGGACCTGGCCGCCCATAACCTGTAAGTGGACCTGGCCACCCATAATCTGTAAGTGGACCTGGCCACCCATAATCTGTAAGTGGACCTGGCCGCCCATAACCTGTAAGTGGACCTGGCCACCCATAACCTGTAAGTGGACCTGGCCATCCATAACCTGTAAGTGGACCTGGCCACCCATAACCTGTAAGTGGACCTGGCCGCCCATAACCTGTAAGTGGACCTGGCCACCCATAACCTGTAAGTGGACCTGGCCATCCATAACCTGTAAGTGGACCTGGTCCCTCTCTCTCCTCACCCTCCTCTCTTTTCACTCTGCTCTCATGTCTCCTGACTCTTTCTCCCCCTCACGCTCTCCCTCCCCCCCCCTCACGTTCTCCTCACCCCCTCTCTTCTCACTCTGTTCCCATGTCTCCTGACTCTTTCTCCCCCTCACGCTCTCCCCCCCCCCCCTCCTCACGTTCTCCTCGCCCCCTCTCTTCTCACTCTGTTCCCATGTCTCTTTCTCCCCCTCACTCTCTCCCTCCCGTCGTTGCAGGCATATCGGTCACACCGCCGGGCCGGCGACCTACGCCACGTGCGGCTGCGCAGTGGCCGGGGTGGAGGTCGACCTCCTCACCGGCGAGACCAAGGTCAACAAGGTCGATATGGTGCTCGATGTGGGAGAGAGGTCAGTGTCTGGGTCAGGGTGGGGAGGGTAGGGGTGACATTACAAGGTCAGTGTCGGGGTCAGGGTGGGGGAGAGGGTAGGGGTGACATTACAAGGTCAGTGTCGGGGTCAGGGTGGGGAGGGTAGGGGTGACATTTCCAATGTCAGTGTCAGGGTGTTGTGGATAGGGGTGACACGACAAGGTCGGTGTCGGGGACAGGGTGGGGGAGAGGGTAGGGGTTACATTCCAAGGTTAGTGTCGGCGTCCGGGTGGGGAGGGGGGAGGTTTGGGGTGACATTTCAAGGTCAGCGTCGGAGTCGGGGCGGGAAGGGTAGGGGTTATAAGCCCAAGGTCAGCGTCGGAGTCAGGGCGGGGAGGGTAGGGGTTATACGGCCAAGGTCAGTATCACTGTCAGGGTGGGGAGGGTAGGGGTTATACGGCCAAGGTCAGTATCACTGTCAGGGTGGGGAGGGTAGAGATGAAAATTTAAGGCCAGAGTAACTCAAAGGATGGGGAGAGTAGAGGTCACAGTTTAAGAAAATAATATTTTTGTTCCGTTTGATGTCGCCAGCATCAACCCTGCCGTGGACATTGGCCAGGTGGAGGGGGCGTTCGTCATGGGACTTGGGTACATGATGACCGAGCGAGAGGTCTTCGACCGAGACACCGGCCGCCTGCTGACAGCCAGCACCTGGGTCAGTACACACCGCACTCGCCAGGGGTCGCCAGAGATATCAAATTTTCAAGGGATTCTGCCATAACTTACGATGACGTCATCGGGTGTTGCCGCGGGTGACTGATTGTAGCAGTGATTATTCTGGGTGAAAAAGAACAAAATGGCCGCCGGAGCACATGTTAACGTACGAAAGCGTAAAAAGTTAAATTAAAGTAAATGAATCATATCTATATATATCCTAAAGACATTGATGTATAAGTTCTAAGTACACATATATTGCTTAATTTTATCCCCACGGTTTTATAATGGATCGCTATGAGCTATCCTTGCATATTTGTCGTGTGCTCAGATAGTAGTGCGCCATGTAGTGAAATTATACGATGGGAGGTAAATATGTCCGTCTCTGACCGCCCGTCTCTCCCTCCCCTCTCCCCCCTCCCCCCTCCAGGAGTACAAGGTGCCGACCAACTGGGACATCCCGCGAGAGATGAACGTCTACTTCCTGAAGGACTCCAGCAACCCGGCCGGCGTCCTGCCCACTAGAGGTCAGAGGTCAACTCACCTCTAGGGGTCTAATTATTATATGTCTTGACCGGTGTGCCGCCCATCAGAGGTCAGAGGTCAACTCACTTATAGTTCTGATATTTCTGAGTTTCGCCTAATTAATAATGTACTCTGTATATATTCCCTGACTCCAGCCATAGGCGAACCCCCGATCTCTCTGAATGTCGCCAAATCAATTATGTACTCTATATATATTCCTTGATTTCAGCCATAGGCGAACCCCCTCATCTGTCTGAGTGTCGCCAAATCAATAATGTACTCTGTATATATTCCCTGACTCCAGCCATAGGCGAACCCCCGATCTCTCTGAGTGTCGCCAAATCAATAATGTACTCTGTATATATTCCTTGTCTCCAGCCATAGGCGAACCCCCGATCTGTCTGTGTGTCGCTAAATCAATAATGTACTCTGTATATATTCCCTGACTCCAGCCATAGGCGAACCCCCGATCTGTCTGAGTGTCGCCGTGCTGCACGCCATCAAGGACGCCATCTGGTGGAGCCGGCAAGAACGAGGCATCCAAGATTACTTCACTCTCGGTAAACATGAGTCTCAGCATGTCAGTGTCAGCTCTAACGATTTTTTATGATCTCTACTTGTTTTTCGACAACCTCTTCCTACTGTTTTACATTTATATATATGTATATATGTCTAGTGATGCATATAATGAGATGAAGAATAATTAATAAAAATATTTTTTGTCTTCTGTCGAAGGGATTGTAATAAATAGGTTTCCTTGACTAGCTGCTTCTGATTTAATATGAGCGTTTTTTCCTTATAGAATATGCACCTCATTGTCTTTGGTTGTCATGGTTTTCTTACCATTGTTTCGACACCGTTGTCATGGTTGCAGACGTTCCCGCCACACCAGAGACCATTCAAAGGGCGTGTGTGATTGGCCTGGACGAATTACAGCTGCGTGGCCAGTGAGAGAGCACGCCGCGACTGGCCCGTCGGAACTACGGTTTGGAACTGTATGTTGAGTGTCAAGAACAGTATCGTAATGATATTCGAAACCGTGTCATAATGAAGGGTGACAGTTTATCTAGACAGTGTTCCTATGCACGGGGACAGCAAAGCTTATCTGGACAGTGTCATAATGCACGGTGACAGCACGTATTCTTGACAGTGTCATAATTTACCGTGACAACAATGTTTATCTAAATCGTGTCAAAATACTTAAATTGTAATATGGCATTGCCATTCTAAAATATATCGTAAAATATAAAAAAAGTCACGAAGTGTTATGGATAGTGTCACAGAGACCAATGCCACCGTAGTACGCCGTGTCACGATGATTCTGACACGGTAACGCTCCCATCATTTTTGCGACAGTTAAGAATATACTTTTGTATAATATAAAGGGTGGCAGCAATGTTTATCTGAAAAGTGTCATAATGCACGATGACAGCAGTGATTATCTAGACCGTGTAGTAATGCACGCTGACAATGTTTATCTAAACCGTGTCATAATGCACGGTGACAGAAATGTTTATCTAGACCGTGTCATAATGCAAGGTGACAGCAGTGTTTATCTAGACCGTGTCATAATGCACGGTGACAGCAGTGTTTATCTAGACTATCATAATGCACGGTGGCGGCAATGTTTATCTAGACCGTGTCATAATGCACGGTGACAGCCATGTTTATCTAAACCGTGTCATAATGCACGGTGACAGAAATGTTTATCTAGACCGTGTCATAATGCACGGTGACAGCAGTGTTTATCTAGACTATCATAATGCACGGTGGCGGCAATGTTTATCTAGACCGTGTCATAATGCACGGTGACAGCAATGTTTATCTAGACAGTGTCATAATGCAAGGTGACAGCAGTGTTTATCTAGACCGTGTCATAATGCACGGTGACAGCAGTGTTTATCTAGACTATCATAATGCACGGTGGCGGCAATGTTTATCTAGACCGTGTCATAATGCACGGTGACAGCAATGTTTATCTAGACAGTGTCATAATGCACGGTGACAGCAATATTTATCTAGACAGTGTCATAATGCACCCTGACATATAGCAATTTATCGTGTTATAGTGAACAGTACCGTGTAGCTATGTTATTCTAAATTGTGACCTACTCAATATTGCCATACTGCATTGGTATTGTAAAATATGCCGTCACGAAGTGTAATGGAAAGTGTCACAGAGACAGGTGCCCCTGTAGTACGCCGTGTCACGATGATTTTGACGCGGTTATGCTCCCATCATTATTTGTGACAGTTAAGAATATACTTTTGTATAATATAAAATATCGATGGTTCTGATACACAGATATAATGGTGGATACTTAAGGTCGAAAGCGGGTGGCGCCTGGCGGATTTTTTCAGAACTAAATTTAATTTTTTTGGGTCAAAATTTCAACCAATATCGATCTATGTCACATCAAATAATATTTCCTCCCCCAAATTTGCATGCATTTGATGTATTACAAGCAAATACCAAGATATTTTGTGATTGCATATATGCGCCGAAAGGCACAATTGTGACAATTCGTCATTTTTGGCCTATTTTATAGCCAATTTGGTTACAATGGAGCATATAGAACAAAAGTTAGTTCAGTAACATCGTTTTTTTGTTATTTTTGTATTAACCATGACGCTAGGCTTCAGCAGGCAGTTTTTATAAGGAATTTCAAAACATTGAGAAAAAAAACCATTTATAGGATTTTCCCATTGACCGCCATGTTAAAGCCAATTTGACAAAAATGCCCGGAACTTTTTTTTAGTGAAGTGACATATATTTTTTATTACATTTTCAGGTAGATCCATACGTGATACTTATTTACAGGAAAAAGATCTGTCGACGAATTTTTTTGGACCCCCCACCCGCTCTCGACCTTAAGAGACATGAGTTTTCAGTCATTTTACATGTCGTATATTTGTATTACATTGTAGATCTACTCACTTTCCCTAGATAGATTTATATACTTGTGTGGCAACATGTGTTTTTACTTCAGGGATGTGTTTCTCTATTGTCTAAATTATATATACTTTTATGATTCTGATATTCTGGAGATTTAATTCTATGCATATAGATTACGTTACATTAATTACATTAATATTACAACAACTTGTTTACGCGCAAACTTCAAGGCTGCCGCCACGTAGGTGGTGACGTCACCACATTGTCCGGCTTCCGTGCGATGTTTACGGCTGTTCCCGCAGTCGACCCGCCACCCTCTGCGCGTGCGGAGCCCTCTCACTGCACATTATTACGAGTTGGTGGTCATGTTAACTAGTACAATAGCATTACATCTTAAGGCCGCTAAAATGCTGTATTCTGAACCGCCCTGTTGCCCATGCAAACGACAATCGTTGCCATAGCGACACTGCATAGAACAATGAAACATGACGTCACGCACAAAAGAATTGTAGTTATAGCTTTAAATGGCCCGCTTACATGCCTAGTTGCCTAGTTGCACGTGCCATGTTTCTTGGCAACGATATATATCGTATGAAAAGGCGACTGGCCAACTATATGTGGAAAGGCGTGCGATTTGCGGACAGTCAGTCCCAAAATGCTTTACTTTGGTCGTTGCATGCGGAAATTAAACCAAAGAAGCAGAGACAAGTCAACACCTTAAATTTAGATTCAACTCGTAATAATAGTAATAGCGCGAGTTTTGCATGGCGTTAGACATTTTATTGGCCCTTCATCAAGCTGTAGCAGCCCTTCATTTTCATTATCCGCCCTCAGCCTAGCGGCCTCGGGTAATAAAAATTGGCGGGCTGCTACAGATTGATGTCGGGCCAATAAGATTGCCTAACGGCCCGCTAACTCGCGCTATTGTTGTCACTGAATGTGTCTATATTCGATAAAAGACGGACAGGCGCAGGACAAAAAAGGCCACTGCCATACTGGCATACAAAACCTGAAGATAAATAGCTTGGGCGTTATAACCATAATGTTTTGGCTTGTGTACGATATCCTGGTCAATTGTTCTGTGACAGCCCTGTGATGTCGCTGTTGTTTGTACGATGTTAAGAAAAATTGTCCTGGATGTTTTTTCCTCAGTTCTTCCACAGTTTAAGGTGAAAAATTACGAATGATCCCAGTTATTGCCTACAGTAACAAACAATTCATTCAGATTGTTTTCCTGTTGTTTGCTCAATATGACCGTGAAGATTTATTTTGAACATCATACGTGCGAACTGGACATCACATATCTAACTTAAAGGTTCTGTATGAACAGACTTGGCGAGGAAGGGTTTCGCGAGTTGAGAAAGAACCACATTGAAACGCGACCGATCAGTAACAGTTAGCTCAATCGATGAGAGTCAGGTCATAGGGTTGTAGTGGATTTTTGTTTCCGTTCGCATAAGGCAACAACTATTTTGCGCAGAGTATAACACCAAGACTGGTGCTTCCCTCTGTCGTCAGGGTTTAAAGAAAAATTCACTAACCTGATCTGTAATGTTAAAGGTCAGTCTTGTCGTCAGATGACGTCACGAGTCCCATCAACTATCACTACTCACATTATGTCTACCATCACTATTGGTATTATATTTGAGTCCGTGTTTTAGTTCCACAGGAGATGTGAACGTCGGCGTCCGGGTTACAATAGTTACTATACAATTATATACAAGTGTTACATATTTGGTTGTTCTCTATTGTTTTTTCACAAATCGTTTATTATTTCAATTGTGGGACGTTCATAATTGTGAAACATATTTATCCATGATAAAACTATTATTAGCAGATATCTTGGTGTAAAGGATATGTCACAAAATGGTACTTAAAAAAAATGTATTATTTTTGTATATCTATATACGATTAATTATGGATTGATGCGAACGGATAAAGGCAATATTGCTTCTAAATTATACCTTGTATAGTATACGTATAGATTTACGTATAGACGGGAATATACAATACGAAACGCTCCTTGCGTACTGGCTTTACAGGTTTTGGTTCGTGGGAATGGGTGAATATTTGACCTAGTTGTACGAAATAAATAAATTAGTCTATAGACCACGAATTTAGTTGTATTGTGTGTTCAATGTCGTAACATACCGATTGCAATTAACTAAAGATTTGTTGGGGGCACTCAGTTCTCCTTTAGTTATTCCTTAGCGCTACCTCATGGTCCACAAAATGGAGATTCCCGCCCAAACCTCAGTTAATTCTGTGAGGGGGGGGGGGGTGACGGCATATTGGCACCGCCCCTGGATTTTAGCGGTGTGTAGCCCCCCCCCCCCCCACACACTTTGTAGCCGTGTTAAAGCGGCTGTCCAACCTAATTTAATCGCGCTTTGCAACGAAAGTTTACAACTTAAAATGAATTTGACAAGTGTTAACGCTTCGTTTCGGCCGCCTGGTAAAGGTATTAGCTAGAGACCGGCCGGCCAAGTTTCATTTTGGGCGGGCAGTTTTTTCAGTTTGGCGGGCACTACGGCGCTGTTTACCCGCTCAAAAAGGAGCGTTTGGTCAGGAGGTCTAGAAGAAAATCCCACTGCTCACAATTGTAAATTGCGAGTTGAAAATACGACAACCAGATCGGCTGGCGCTACGTTTTTCTGTGTACACTGAACAATTGTACCAGCCATAATTTTAGCTGGTAAAACAAATATTCTGGCTAATACCCTGCCTGGTAACGAGCAAAAAATTAAGGCAACCCGCCCCTATCAATGTCGAGCAGCACGCCATTTTGCCGAAGCAAGTGACGTTTTATTGTGACCCTTCATGTGGCGCCGCCTTACGTTATAATTTGAAGTTATCTCGCGGAGGGAACTCACAGTGGAGGTACCCTTATCAGGGGAAACGCGTGAAACGAGAGATCAGGGCGATGAATTGCTGCAGTTCCAAGCCGCGCAGCCGACCATGATCTTAATGTTTCATGGAGAAATAGCATCCACACATATTTATATATATCTTACAACGATTGTTACCGTAAAATAGCCATGCTTGGAGTTAGAATCGCAGCTATTTATATTTGCGACGATCACACGCACTTGTGTGACTCACACAGTAGGCGTCATTTCCGGTTTTAAAATAATTAGAGTGTCGCCTCCTGATTGGCCAATCGCGGACACACCTCACAAAAGGGCTGCCGCCTGGTTAAGCGACGAAATTGAGGCTGGCGGTCATTTCTAAATTTTATTGTGAGCTACTGACAGAAGGAAAAATTCTGCAATTTGGAGGATAGACATTTGGGTTTTGTATAAATCGGTAAAGGCGCGTTAGAGGTCAGGCTGGCGGCTTTCTTCAATTTATTGTTTTGCACACAAAAAATGTAAGTAAAGCATTGCAATTATAGATACAAAAACGAGTTGCGTAGTGGAAAGACAATTATTAAAATGAACTCTTGGTGAGGATCTAAATCTGCATCAGGCAGCTCCGTATCCATCGCCACCTGGTGGACAGTTCTAAGTGTCGTGGAAGGCGTGGTCGCCAAGTCCCTATGCACCGCTAATCCTTTTTCACTGTCTACATTGATGAGCAAACAAAACATAACTGTCCTACGATGTTTACGCCATTAAAGTTGTTGTAAATAGAGGCCTAAGTAAGATATTTATAAAAGCATGAAAGTAAACGTACTTGAAAACACGCAAGCACACCGCCGAACACACACACACGAACGAACACAGATGAGCGGACATGACCACACCGAAACACACGACGTCCTTATCACGAATAACTTGATACAGGTTCATACAAACATTACAAGGCTGAACTAATGCTGTCAATTTAGTTACAGCCTCCGCCATATATCTTTGTCATTAAGGCTGCCGGGAAGATGTTCAGGACAATATCTATACACACAGAATATATATGCTCTGGAATGAAAAGTACGAAATAATGCACCATTTCACAGCAACAAACAGCAAAAGCAAGTTAGTACACCAGAATCAAATTATTTTTCTTCTGATATCCTGCGTTCGGTCTTTGGTGATGTGAGCGTCCACATCCAGATGAATCCTTTGTCGATCCGAGCAACGGCTCAAAGACATTCCTTCACACCGTATCTCGCCACTGGCCGTTATGACAGTAATCAAGGTGACGTCATCCTGGGAGCGCGTTATGATAAACAAAATGGTGATAGATCTATCTACATGGGGGGATCGTAGATCTATCTACATGGGGGATGGCAGATCTATCTACCTGGGGGATGGCAGATCTATCTACCTGGGGGATGGCAGATCTATCTACCTGGGGGATGGCAGAGTTGGTTTAAACATATTTTTATTTCACAATCGGAAAACAGGCAAGGCCTATATTAATTCCTCTTGCACATAATAATAATATATAATATAACACACACACACACACCAGTAAATACAGATTCAAAGAAATTAACACAATGTTGGCCGATAGTTCGATAATTTAACCACGCAGCAATAGGTACACTTGATGTCTATTTAAAACGTTTACTATTTTCGACATATTTATGGACAGCTGTGAAGAGTTCTACATTTGTATCGTAAGACAAGGATGGGTTACCAAAAAGAAGTGTGCCTAGTGACATCGGGGTATGAGTAACTATTTTTCCCATCAGTATTTCGCGCTCATTTGTGTATATTGGACAAGAATAGAAAAAATGAACGCTATCTTCGCTAGCAGCACCGCAGTGGCACCGCGGGCTGTCGACAATATGCATATGAAATAGATGAGCATTTAAAGTACTGCAATTCATCCTTAGACGCGCGTGAATGATATTCGTCTTCCGACTTCCTAGATAATAAAGCTTCCTTAAACTGTGGACGTCTGTTTTCTTACAGAGTTGTCTTTTAAACTCATTGAAATCGGTAGTTGTTCGAATATGAGCGGGCAGTTCGTTCCACCTTCTAATTGTACTGGGAACAAAAGAATTGTAAAACGTAGTTAATCTTGCCCTGATAGGTGTGACACTGTTTGTATTAGAGTTTCGTAGAGCATAGGAAGTTCTAGAATCGACCGTTGGCGGAATTAAATTAAACAGATATTCTGGAACTCTAGTATACAATAGTTTGTGAAAAAGCAATAGTTTAAACCTCTCCCTTCGCGTGGCCAGTGTCTCCCATCCCAGTTCATTGTAAATATGGAGATGGCTTGTATATTTAATAGCTCCACAAACCAACCTACCCGCCCTCAGCTGCACCGATTCTAATCGATCCGAGTCTGATTGCAAACAGCCGTCCCATACCACACAAGCATACTCCATTGACGGTCTAATGAAGCTTTTGTACATAATATCCAGGGACCTACGACCCAACTTATACCTTAATCGCGAGAGCATATCCACTCTTCTCATAACTTTATGATATATTTCATTAATGTGAGGAGACCAAGATAATTTGCTGTTTAGCGTTAGTCCGAGATGTTTATGATCATGGATGACCTGCAGTCTCTGTGAACCCATGCATAACTCCATCTGAGTGTCAGATAACTTATTGGATATTACCATAGCCTTTGTTTTCGAGACATTAAATGTAACAAACCATTTTTCAGCCCAGCATTCTAATTTCAATAAATCTTCAGATAAAATATCATTGCTATCAATATTGTCCCCTGAGATAATATAAAGTGTGGTGTCATCTGCGAACAGCCGTATGTTGGATTCCAGAACTTCAGTTATGTCATTTATATAGATAAGAAATAATAGCGGTCCGAGAACTGAACCCTGTGGTACCCCCGCATTTATAAGACCCCACTCGGACGCCTCAGCCTTGATGGTAACCCTCTGATATCGATCCCTCATATAGTCCTCATACCAACAAAGTAAATTGCCAGATATACCTATACCGCTTAATTTCTTCAGGAGACCTTTATGCCATACCCTATCAAACGCTTTGGATATATCACAAAATACAACTTTGACATCTTTCTTCTTATCCAACGCTTCACTAAAAACATGATACAATTCCGCTAGTTGATTGACTGTACTATCTCCGGGGATAAATCCTGATTGGAATCTACACAATATGTCGTTGTCGCGAAGGTAGTTGAAAGTATGTCTAAATATAATGCGTTCGAGTAACTTCCCGGTGCAACTTAAGAGAGATATAGGACGGTAATTGCTTACATGACTACGACTTCCTTTCTTGTAAATGGGAACTACATTCGCTCTTTTCCATAAAACTGGCATTCTACATTCAAACAGACACATATTAAAAAGTTTCATTAATGGTTTACATATGGTCGAGCCAGCCTCCTTTAACATTTTAGGGCTAATTCCATCGTAACCGCTCGCTTTGCTTATATCAATATTTACAAGAAGGTCATAGACATCCTCTTCTGTAACCTCAATATGACTTAAACCAGTAGTAGTCGAACAAATATGTGTATCCAATAAACAGGCCTCATCGTTGTCTAATTTAGCCTGTTGTAAAAAATAATTATTAAAACAAGTGGCTTTGCCCACGTCATCTGACATACAAGTACCGTTCACGTCGAGTGCAGGGTAACCGTCACTTGCCGCTATCCCTAAGATAGACTTGGATAGTTTCCACCAGCGCTTCGGATTGATGTTTTTGTCTATTTCTAAAGATGTCTCTAGACTTTCGTCGTACTTGGTCTTAGCTTCTCGCACACGTGAAGCATAATCATTACGCATGCAACGATAGGAGTTCCAATCGAGAGCAGATTTAGTTTGTTTGGCCTTACGATGAGATCTATCTAGTTTCCTCTTAAGACGCCTAAGGTAATTATTGTAGAAAGGTTTGTCATCAGGCCTTAGTCACAATTTTGTTCGGAATACACTTTTTACATATACTTAAAAAATGTTTAGTCCAGGATTCGCATGCCAAATCTGAGCCGCCACTGGCAAAGCACAGGTCCCAATTGTGGGAAAGCAAAAGGTCCCTAAAACGATTAAAATCTGCCTTATTATAATACCATACGAGGCGTTTGTAGCTTTTTCCCTTATTGACGCGGAAGGACAGATTACAAGATATTGCTGAGTGGTCACTTTTGCACACAGGTGATAGCACTTCTACATTACAAACTAAGCCGGCATTTGAGCTGATAAATTGATCAAGAATTGACTCGGAAGTGGGGGTAATTCTTGTTGGTTGGTCTACATGAATTGACAGATGGTTGTTATTAGCAAAGGTTACCATATGAGCATGATTGCAGGGATTGGTATGCACGTCCGCGTTCAAGTCACCAGTAATAATTATGTTGGAAATTGACAACGCTCTGGCGTTGTCGATACTTGATTGTAAATACTCCCAAAACGACACACGTGCCCTCGGACGCCTATACGCACAACACAATAGAAATTTCTCATTTTTCGCTTGACACTCAATCCATATACCTTCCAAATCTATATCTTCAAGGTCAGTTCTTCTCGTGGCTAAGATGCTGTCAGAGATCCACACAGCAACGCCTCCCCATGTTCCATGTTCCCTATCTCTACGAAACATTTCATGATACCCGGGTAATTTAAAGTCGTTGGTCAGAGAGGCTTTCAGGTGGGTTTCCGTGACACAAATTATATCAAACTGACCACAAAAACTGGATTTTATATCTAATAACTCATCATCATGCAGACCATTTACATTGGCCTGGCAAATAGAGACCGGTGCAACATTAGCTCCCTTTTCCATCTCTACCATAGTATAAAACATAAATACGCAATCCGCGTGTTAGACGTTCGTCCCGAGACAAAGAGTTAATTACAACCGTTGCGAGTGGGTTTATACCATGATTGAGTATAAGAAGACATAAGTGAGAAACCGAACAAATAACATAATCGATCAACATGTAGACTTTGTGTTTGAACAGTAATGAATTCCTGCCACTGGCATGTGTGTTCGAATACCATTGCAATGAAATGTAAACAACAAATAAACTAAACGAACTCAAAATATGCTTTGCGATACGGGAGTCACCCATTGCAATGTTCTGGGCACAGAACCAATGGGGGGGGGGGGCTGATAATCCCAACCTCGCTCATTCAGTCCTTGCATACCGCGCTTTTTGTTTATACATTAATCAATAAGTGTAAACACAACTACAATTAACTGCCAATTTGGGAGACGCGTGGTCCGCCAGATCTATATACCTGGGGGGATGGCAGATCTATCTACATGGGGGATGGCAGATCTATCTACATGGGGAATGACAAATCTATCTACCTGGGGGATGGCAGATCTATCTACATGGGGGATGACAAGTCTATCTACATGGGGGATGGCAGATCTATCTACCTGAGGGATGGCAGATCTATCTACATGGGGGATGGCAGATCTATCTACCTTGGGGATGGCAACTCTATTTAATACCTGGGGGGATGGCAGATCTATCTACCTGGGAGATAGCAGATCTATCTATTTGTGGGATAGCAGATCTATCTACCTGGGGGATAGCAGATCTATCTACTTGGGGGATAGCAGATCTATCTACCTGGGGGGGGGGTGGGGTGGGGATGGCAAGTCTATCTACCTGGGGGGATGGCAAATCTATCTACCTGGCGGGATGGCAAATCTATTCACCTGGGGGAATGGCAAATCTATCTCCCTGGGGGATGGCAGATCTATCTACCTAGGGGGATGGTAGATCTATCTACCTGGGGGATGGCAGATCTATCTATCTGGGGGGTGGCAGATCTATCTATCTGGGGGGATGGCAGATCTATCTATCTGGGGGATGGCAGATCTATCTATCTGGGGAGTGGCAGATCTATCTACCTAGGGGGATGGCAGATCTATCTACCTGGGGGATGGCAGATCTATCTATCTGGGGGTGGCAGATCTATCTACCTAAGGGGATGGCAGATCTATCTACCTGGGGGATGGCAGATCTATCTATCTGGGGGGTGGCAGATCTATCTACCTGGGGGGGTGGCAGATCTATCTACCTGGGGGGATGGCAGATCTATCTACCTGGGGGGATGGCAGATCTATCTATCTGGGGAGTGGCAGATCTATCTACCTGGGGGGATGGCAGATCTATCTACCTGGGGGATGGCAGATCTATCTATCTGGGGGTGGCAGATCTATCTACCTAGGGGGATGGCAGATCTATCTACCTGGGGGATGGCAGATCTATCTATCTGGGGGGTGGCAGATCTATCTACCTGGGGGGGTGGCAGATCTATCTACCTGGGGGGATGGCAGATCTATCTACCTGGGGGGATGGCAGATCTATCTATCTGGGGAGTGGCAGATCTATCTACCTGGGGGGATGGCAGATCTATCTATCTGGGGAGTGGCAGATCTATCTACCTGGGGGGATGGCAGATCTATCTATCTGGGGAGTGGCAGATCTATCTACCTGGGGGGATGGCAGATCTATCTACCTGGGGGATGGCAGATCTATCTATCTGGGGGTGGCAGATCTATCTACCTAGGGGGATAGCAGATCTATCTACCTGGGGGATGGCAGATCTATCTATCTGGGGGGTGGCAGATCTATCTACCTGGGGGGGTGGCAGATCTATCTACCTGGGGGGATGGCAGATCTATCTACCTGGGGGGATGGCAGATCTATCTATCTGGGGAGTGGCAGATCTATCTATCTGGGGAGTGGCAGATCTATCTACCTGGGGGGATGGCAGATCTATCTATCTGGGGAGTGGCAGATCTATCAACCTGGGGGGGATGGCTGGGGGAGCGTTGCCGTTCGGCAGGTTGTTGTAGTACACAGATGCGTCGTCCTGTATCGATACCCCGCAGCTGTCTACGTCCGCGTCATCGCCGATGTCTCTCCGGATGTCGTCATACACAACCAACGATGTCGGGGTCATGTACTCGTCACCGAGAGGCTGGTAACGGTCGGGCATGTACTGGTTGAGGCCTCCCCGGACGTGCTGGGGTGGGGGGTCGTTGTCACGGATATACAAGGGGTTGCCGAAGGCCGGCCGGTCCGGGTCTCCAGGGAGGGGCTGTCGGTTTTTCCTGGTCGGGAGCGACAACGAAAGGGAATTCAGTGCAATTGTTGTATATTCAGGACGCTTTAACCTCTTTTGGTCATATCGTGTCGATGGGAGAAGGAATTAAGGGAGAGTGGAGCCATGTCCCCGGGGTAACCCCCTACTGTTGGCGAAGAAGGACATGGGATATTTATCCTGCCACTACACAGACATGGACACAGCAGAGCGCGAACCACCGATCCACGTGCCGTTGGGCTCTCAGGTGGCCAGAGCGTTGAATGTCGACGCTGTAACCCACTGAGCTATCGGGGCGGCCCCCAGTGGAATTGGCCATCTGTGTACTCCTACGCTCAAAGCTGCCGGGGATTCCTGCGACACGTTCACGGCTTTACACATCATCATTAAATAGGAACCATGATAGTCACCCATGATAGGCATTCATGATAGCCACCCGGGATAGGCACCCATGATAGGCATTCATGATAGGCACCCATGATAGACACCCAGGGTAGGCACCCAGGATAGGCAACCAGGATAGACACCCAGGATAGGCACCCATGATAGGCACCCATGATAGGCACCCAGGATAGGCACCCATGATACACACCCAAGATAGGCACCCATGATAGGCACCCAGGATAGGCACCCATGATAGGCATTCATGATAGGCACCCATGCTAGACACCCAGGGTAGGCACCCAGGATAGGCACCCATGATAGGCAACCAGGATAGACACCAAGGATAGGCACCCATAATAACCGCCCATGATAGCCACCCATGATAGGCACCTATGATAGGCACCCATGATAGGCACCCATGATATGCACCTAGGACAGTCAACCATGATAGGCACCCATGATAGACACCCATGATAGACACCCATGATAGGCACACATGATAGGCACCAATGATAGGCACCCAGGATAGGCACCCAGGATAGGCACCCATGATAGGCACCCATGATAGACACCCATGATAGACACCCATGATAGACACCCATAATAGCACCCATGATAGGCACCCATGATAGGCACAAATGATAGCCACCCATAATAGGCACCCAGGATAGGCACCCAGGATAGACACCCATGATAGGCACCATTGATAGACACCCATGATAGACACCCATGATAGGCACACATGATAGGCACCAATGATAGACACCCATGATAGGCACCCAGGATAGGCACCCAGGATAGACAGCCATGATAGGCACCCATGATAGACACCCATGATAGACACCCATGATAGCCACACATGATAGGCACCAATGATAGGCACCCAGGATAGGCACCCAGGATAAGCACCCATGATAGGCACCCATGATAGACACCCATGATAGACACCCATGATAGACACCCATAATAGCACCCATGATAGGCACCCATGATAGGCACCCATGATAGCCACCCATAATAGGCACCCATGATAGCCACCCATGAGAGACACCCATGATAGACACCAATGATAGGCACCCAGGATAGGCACCCATGATAGGCACCCATGATAGACACCCCTGATAGACACCAATGATAGACACCAATGATAGGAACCCATGATAGACACCCATGATAGACACCCATGATAGACACCCATAATAGCACCCATGATAGGCACCCATGATAGGCACCCATGATAGCCACCCATGATAGGCACCCATGATAGGCACCCATGAGAGCCACCCATGAGAGACACCAATGATAGGCACCCAGGATAGGCACCCATGATAGGCACCAATGATAGGCACCAATGATAGGCACCCAGGATAGGCAACCATGATAGACACCCAGGATAGGCACCCAAAATAGCACCCATGATAAGCACCCATGATAGGCACCCATAATAGCACCCATGATGGGCATCCATGATAGGCACCCATGATAGGCACCCATGATAGGCACCCATGATAGGCACCTATGATAGGCACCCATGATAGGCATCCATGATAGGCACCCATGATAGGCACCCATGATAGGCACAAATGATAGGCACCCAGGATAGGCACCCATGACAGACACCCAGGATAGGCACCCAAAATAGCACCCATGATAGGCACCCATGATAGACACCCATAATAGCACCCATGATGGGCATCCATGATAGGCACCCATGATAGACACCCATGATAGGCACCCATGATAGGCACCCATGAGAGACACCTATGATAGACACCTATGGTAGGCACCCATGATAGGCACCCATAATAGCACCCATGATAGGCATCCATAATAGCACCCATGATAGGCATCCATGATAGGCATCCATGATAGGCATCCATGATAGGCCCCCGACGTTAGGCGTCCATGATAGCCACCCATGAGAAACACCTATGATAGGCACCCATGATAGACACCCGTGATAGGCAACCATGATAGGCACCCATCATAGACACCCATGATAGTAACCCATAATAGGCACCCAAGATGGGCATTGAATCGCCGACTTTTGTAGTAGTTTGGGATGCGTGAACACTCGGCCGCCTACCTCCTTCTCCTGGCCAGCACCAGCCCGACTGTTATTATACCTCCCCCTTAGACAACACTCGGCCACCTACCTCCTTCTCCTGGCCAGCACCAGCCCGACTGTTATTATACCTCCCCCTTAGACAACACTCGGCCACCTACCTCCTTCTCCTGGCCAGCACCACCCCGACTGTTATTATACCTCTCCCCTTAGACAACACTCGGCCACCTACCTCCTTCTCCTGGCCAGCACCGCCCCAACTGTTATTATACCTCCCCCCTTAGACAACACTCGGCCACCTACCTTTTTCTCCTGGTCAGCACCACCCCGACTGTTACCATACCTCTCCCCTTAGACAACACTCGGCCACCTACCTCCTTCTCCTGGCCAGCACCACCCCGACTGTTATTATACCTCTCCCCTTAGACAAGACTCGGCCACCTACCTCCTTCTCCTGGCCAGCCCCACCCCGACTGTTATTATACCTCCCCCCTTAGACAACACTCGGCCACCTACCTCCTTCTCCTGACCAGCACCACCCCGACTGTTATTATACCTCTCCCCTTACACAACACTCGGCCACCTACCTCCTTCTCCTGGCCAGCACCACCCCGACTGTTATTATACCTCCCCCTTTAGACAACACTCGGCCACCTACCTCCTTCTCCTGACCAGCACCACCCCGACTGTTATTATACCTCTCTCTTTAGACAACACTCGGCCACCTACCTCCTTCTCCTGACCAGCACCACCCCGACTGTTATTATACCTCCCCCCTTAGACAACACTCGGCCACCTACCTCCTTCTCCTGGCCAGCACCACCCCGACTGTTATTATACCTCGCCCCTTTGACAACATTCCGCCATTTACCGCCTTCTCGTGGCCAGCACCACCCCGACTGTTATTATACCTCTTCCCTTAGACAACACTCGGCCATCTACCTCCTTCTCCTGACCAGCACCACCCCGACTGTTATTATACCTCCCCCTTTAGACAACACTCGGCCATCTACCTCCTTCTCCTGACCAGCACCACCCCGACTGTTATTATACCTCTCCCCTTAGAAAACACTCGGCCACCTACCTCCTTCTTCTGACCAGCACCACCCCGACTGTTATTATACCTCTTCCCTTAGACAACACTCGGCCACCTACCTCCTTCTCCTGACCAGCACCACCCCGACTGTTATTATACCTCTCCCCTTAGACAACACTCGGCCACCTACCTCCTTCTTCTGACCAGCACCACCCCGACTGTTATTATACCTCTCCCCTTACACAACACTCGGCCACCTACCTCCTTCTTCTGACCAGCACCACCCCGACTGTTATTATACCTCCCCCTTTAGACAACACTCGGCCACCTACCTCCTTCTCCTGACCAGCACCACCCCGACTGTTATTATACCTACCCCCTTAGACAACACTCGGCCACCTACCTCCTTCTTCTGACCAGCACCACCCCGACTGTTATTATACCTCCCCCCTTTAGACAACACTCGGCCACCTACCTTCTTCTCCTGACCAGCACCACCCCGACTGTTATTATAACTCTCCCCTTAGACAACACTCGGCCACCTACCTCCTTCTCCTGACCAGCACCACCCCGACTGTTATGTTACCTCTCCCCTTAGACAACACTCGGCCACCTACCTCCTTCTCCTGACCAGCACCACCCCGACTGTTATCATACCTCCCCCCTTAGACAACACTCGGCCACCTACCTCCTTCTCCTGACCAGCACCACCGCGACTGTTATTATACCTCTCCCCTTAGACAACACTCGGCCACCTACCTCCTTCTCCTGACCAGCACCACCCCGACTGTTGTTATACCTCTCCCCACCACCCCGACTGTTATTGTACCTCACCCCTTAGACAACACTCGGCCACCTACCTCCTTCTCCTGACCAGCACCACCCCGACTCTTATTATACCTCCCCCCTTAGACAACACGCGGCCACCTACCTTCTTCTCCTGACCAGCACCACCCCGACTGTTATTATACCTCTCCCCTTAGACAACACTCGGCCACCTACCTCCTTCTCCTGACCAGCACCACCCCGACTGTTATTATACCTCCCCACTTAGACAACACTCGGCCACCTACCTCCTTCTCCTGACCAGCACGACCCCGACTGTTATTATACCTCTCCCCTTAGACAACACTCGGCCACCTACCTCCTTCTCCTGACCAGCACCACCCCGACTGTTATTATACCTCTCCCCTTAGACAACACTCGGCCACCTACCTCCTTCTCCTGACCAGCACGACCCCGACTGTTATTATACATCTCCCCTTAGACAACACTCGGCCACCTACCTCCTTCGCCTGGCCAGCACCACCCCGACTCTCATTATACCTACCCCCTTAGACAACACTCGGCCACCTACCTCCTTCTTCTGACCAGCACCACCCCGACTGTTATTATACCTCCCCCCTTTAGACAACACTCGGCCACCTACCTTCTTCTCCTGACCAGCACCACCCCGACTGTTATTATAACTCTCCCCTTAGACAACACTCGGCCACCTACCTCCTTCTCCTGACCAGCACCACCCCGACTGTTATTATACCTCTCCCCTTAGACAACACTCGGCCACCTACCTCCTTCTCCTGACCAGCACGACCCCGACTGTTATTATACATCTCCCCTTAGACAACACTCGGCCACCTACCTCCTTCGCCTGGCCAGCACCACCCCGACTCTCATTATACCTCTCCCCTTAGACAACACTCGGCCACCTACCTCCTTCTCCTGACCAGCACGACCCCGACTGTTATTATACATCCCCCCTTAGACAACACTCGGCCACCTACCTCCTTCGCCTGGCCAGCACCACCCCGACTCTCATTATACCTCTCCCCTTAGACAACACTCGGCCACCTACCTCCTTCTCCTGACCAGCACCACCCCGACTGTTATTATACCTCTCCCCTTACACAAAACTCGGCCACCTACCTCCTTCTCCTGACCAGCACCACCCCGACTGTTATCATACCTCCCCCCTTAGACAACACTCGGCCACCTACCTCCTTCTCCTGACCAGCATCACCGCGACTGTTATTATACCTCTCCCCTTAGACAACACTCGGCCACCTACCTCCTTCTCCTGACCAGGACCACTGCGACTGTTATTATACCTCCCCCCTTAGACAACACTCGGCCACCTACCTCCTTCTCCTGACCAGCACCACCCCGACTGTTATTATACCTCTCCCCTTAGACAACACTCGGCCACCTACCTCCTTCTAATGGCCAGCACCACCCCGACTGTTATTATACCTCCCCCCTTAGACAACACTCGGCCACCTACCTCCTTCTCCTGGCCAGCACCACCCCGACTGTTATTATACCTCCCCGCTTAGACAACACTCGGCCACCTACCTCCTTCTCCTGGCCAGCATCACCCCGACTGTTATGTTACCTCTCCCTTTAGACAACACTCGGCCACCTACCTCCTTCTCCTGACCAGCACCACCCCGACTGTTATTATACCTCCCCCCTTAGACAACACTCGGCCGCCTACCTCCTTCTCCTGGCCAGCACCACCCCGACTGTTATTATACCTCCCCCCTTAGACAACACTCGGCCACCTACCTCCTTCTCCTGACCAGCACCACCCCGACTGTTACTATACCTCCCCGCTTAGACAACAGTCGGCCACCTACCTCCTTCTCCTGACCAGCACCACCCCGACAGTTATTATACCTCCCCGCTTAGACAACACTCGGCCACCTACCTCCTTCTCCTGACCAGCACCACCCCGACTGTTATTATACCTCTCCCCTTAGACAACACTCGGCCACCTACCTCCTTCTCCTGACCAGCACCACCCCGATTGTTATTATACCTCCCCCCTTACACAACACTCGACCACCTACCTCCTTCTCCTGACTAGCACCACCCCGACTGTTATTATACCTCCCCCTTTAGACAACACTCGGCCACCTACCTCCTTCTCCTGACCAGCACCACCCCGACTGTTATTATACCTCTCCCCTTAGACAACACTCGGCCACCTATCTCCTTCTCCTGACCAGCACCACCCCGACTGTTATTATACCTCTCCCCTTAGACAACGCTCGGCCACCTACCTCCTTCTCCTGACCAGCACCACCCCGACTGTTATTATACCTTCCCCCTTAGACAACACTCGACCACCTACCTCCTTCTCCTGACTAGCACCACCCCGACTGTTATTATACCTCCCCCCTTAGACAACACTCGGCCACCTACCTCCTTCTCCTGACCAGCACCACCCCGACTGTTATTATACCTCTCCCCTTAGACAACACTCGGCCACCTACCTCCTTCTCCTGACCAGCACCACCCCGACTGTTATTATACCTCTGACCTTAGACAACACTCGGCCACCTACCTCCTTCTCCTGGCCAGCACCACCCCGACTGTTATTATACCTCCCCCCTTAGACAACACTCGGCCACCTACCTTCTTCTCCTGACGAGCACCACCCCGACTGTTATTATAACTCTCCCCTTAGACAACACTCGGCCACCTACCTCCTTCTCCTGACCAGCACCACCCCGACTGTTATTATACCTCTCCCCTTAGACAACACTCGGCCACCTACCTCCTTCTCCTGACCAGCACCACCCCGACTGTTATTATACCTCTCCCCTTAGGCGACACTCGGCCACCTACCTCCTTCTCCTGACCAGCACCACCCTGACTGTTATTATACCTCCCCCCTTAGACAACACTCGGCCACCTACCTCCTTCTCCTGACCAGCACCACCCCGACTGTTATTATACCTCTCCCCTTAGACAACACTCGGCCACCTACCTCCTTCTCCTGACCAACACCACCCCGACTGTTATTATACCTCCCCCCTTAGACAACACGCGGCCACCTACCTTCTTCTCCTGACCAGCACCACCCCGACTGTTATTATACCTGCCCCCTTAGACAACACTCGGCCACCTACCTCCTTCTCCTGACCAGCACCACCCCGACTGTTATTATACCTCCCCCCTTAGACAACACTCGGCCACCTACCTCCTTCTCCTGACCAGCACCACCCCGACTGTTATTATACCTCCCCCCTTAGACAACACTCGGCCACCTACCTCCTTCTCCTGACCAGCACCACCCCGACTGTTACTATACCTCCCCCTTTAGACAAAATTCGGCCACCTACCTCCTTCTCCTGACCAGCACCACCCCGACAGTTATCATACCTCCCCCCTTAGACAACACTCGGCCACCTACCTCCTTCTCCTGACCAGCACCACCCCGACTGTTAATATACCTCTCCCCTTAGACAACACTCGGCCACCTACCTCCTTCTCCTGACCAGCACCACCCCGACTGTTATTATACCTCCCCCCTTAGACAACACTCGGCCACCTACCTCCTTCTCCTGACAAGCACCACCCCGACTGTTATTATACCTCTCCCCTTAGACAACACTCGGCCACCTACCTCCTTCTCCTGACCAGCACCACCCCGACTGTTATTATACCTCTCCCCTTAGACAACACTCGGCCACCTACCTCCTTCTCCTGACCAGCACCACCCCGACTGTTATTATACCTCCCCCCTTAGACAACACGCGGCCACCTACCTTCTTCTCCTGACCAGCACCACCCCGACTGTTATTATACCTCTCCCCTTAGACAACACTCGGCCACCTACCTCCTTCTCCTGACCAGCACCACCTCGACTGTTATTATACCTCCCCCCTTAGACAACACTCGGCCACCTACCTCCTTCTCCTGACCAGCACCACCCCGACTGTTATTATACCTCCCTCCTTAGACAACACTCGGCCACCTACCTCCTTCTCCTGACCAGCACCACCCCGACTGTTACTATACCTCCCCCTTTAGACAAAACACGGCCACCTACCTCCTTCTCCTGACCAGCACCACCCCGACTGTTATTATACCTCCCCCCTTAGACAACACTCGGCCACCTACCTCCTTCTCCTGACCAGCACCACCCCGACTGTTATTATACCTTCCCCCTTATACAACACTCGGCCACCTACCTCCTTCTCCTGACCAGCACCACCCCGACTGTTATTATACCTACCCCCTTAGACAACACTCGGCCACCTACCTCCTTCTTCTGACCAGCACCACGCCGACTGTTATTATACCTCCCCCCTTAGACAACACTCGGCCACCTACCTTCTTCTCCTGACGAGCACCACCCCGACTGTTATTATAACTCTCCCCTTAGACAACACTCGGCCACCTACCTCCTTCTCCTGACCAGCACCACCCCGACTGTTATTATACCTCTCCCCTTAGACAACACTCGGCCACCTACCTCCTTCTCCTGACCAGCACCACCCCGACTGTTATTATACCTCTCCCCTTAGGCGACACTCGGCCACCTACCTCCTTCTCCTGACCAGCACCACCCTGACTGTTATTATACCTCCCCCCTTAGACAACACTCGGCCACCTACCTCCTTCTCCTGACCAGCACCACCCCGACTGTTATTATACCTCTCCCCTTAGACAACACTCGGCCACCTACCTCCTTCTCCTGACCAACACCACCCCGACTGTTATTATACCTCCCCCCTTAGACAACACGCGGCCACCTACCTTCTTCTCCTGACCAGCACCACCCCGACTGTTATTATACCTGCCCCCTTAGACAACACTCGGCCACCTACCTCCTTCTCCTGACCAGCACCACCCCGACTGTTATTATACCTCCCCCCTTAGACAACACTCGGCCACCTACCTCCTTCTCCTGACCAGCACCACCCCGACTGTTATTATACCTCCCCCCTTAGACAACACTCGGCCACCTACCTCCTTCTCCTGACCAGCACCACCCCGACTGTTACTATACCTCCCCCTTTAGACAAAATTCGGCCACCTACCTCCTTCTCCTGACCAGCACGACCCCGACTGTTATTATACCTCCCCCCTTAGACAACACTCGGCCACCTACCTCCTTCTCCTGACCAGCACCACCCCGACTGTTATTATACCTTCCCCCTTATACAACACTCGGCCACCTACCTCCTTCTCCTGACCAGCACCACCCCGACTGTTATTATACCTACCCCCTTAGACAACACTCGGCCACCTACCTCCTTCTTCTGACCAGCACCACCCCGACTGTTATTATACCTCCCCCCTTAGACAACACTCGGCCACCTACCTTCTTCTCCTGACGAGCACCACCCCGACTGTTATTATAACTCTCCCCTTAGACAACACTCGGCCACCTACCTCCTTCTCCTGACCAGCACCACCCCGACTGTTATTATACCTCTCCCCTTAGACAACACTCGGCCACCTACCTCCTTCTTCTGACCAGCACCACCCCGACTGTTATTATACCTCTCCCCTTAGGCGACACTCGGCCACCTACCTCCTTCTCCTGACCAGCACCACCCTGACTGTTATTATACCTCCCCCCTTAGACAACACTCGGCCACCTACCTCCTTCTCCTGACCAGCACCACCCCGACTGTTATTATACCTCTCCCCTTAGACAACACTCGGCCACCTACCTCCTTCTCCTGACCAGCACCACCCCGACTCTTATTATACCTCTCCCCACCACCCCGACTGTGATTATACCTCTCCCCTTAGACAACACTCGGCCACCTACCTCCTTCTCCTGACCAACACCACCCCGACTGTTATTATACCTCCCCCCTTAGACAACACGCGGCCACCTACCTTCTTCTCCTGACCAGCACCACCCCGACTGTTATTATACCTGTCCCCTTAGACAACACTCGGCCACCTACCTCCTTCTCCTGACCAGCACCACCCCGACTGTTATTATACCTCCCCCCTTAGACAACACTCGGCCACCTACCTCCTTCTCCTGCCCAGCACGACCCCGACTGTTATTATACCTCTCCCCTTAGACAACACTCGGCCACCTACCTCCTTCTTCTGACCAGCACCACCCCGACTCTTATTATACCTCTCCCCTTAGACAACACTCGGCCACCTACCTCCTTCTCCTGACCAGCACCACCGCGACTGTTATTATACCTCTCCCCTTAGACAACACTCGGCCACCGACCTCCTTCTCCTGACCAGCACCACCCCGACTGTTATTATACCTCTCCCCTTAGATAACACTCGGCCACCTACCTCCTTCTCCTGACCAGCACCACCCCGACTCTTATTATACCTCTCCCCTTAGACAACACTCGGCCACCTACCTCCTTCTCCTGACCAGCACCACCCCGACTGTTATTATACCTCCCCCCTTAGACAACACTCGGCCACTTACCTCCTTCTCCTGACCAGCACCGCCCCTACTGTTATTATACCTCCCCCCATAGACAACACTCGGCCACCTACCTCCTTCTCCTGACCAGCACCACCCCGACTGTTATTATACCTCCCCCCTTAGACAACACTCGGCCACCTACCTCCTTCTCCTGCCCAGCACGACCCCGACTGTTATTATACCTCTCCCCTTAGACAACACTCGGCCACCTACCTCCTTCTTCTGACCAGCACCACCCCGACTCTTATTATACCTCTCCCCTTAGACAACACTCGGCCACCTACCTCCTTCTCCTGACCAGCACCACCGCGACTGTTATTATACCTCTCCCCTTAGACAACACTCGGCCACCTACCTCCTTCTCCTGACCAGCACCACCCCGACTGTTATTATACCTCTCCCCTTAGACAACACTCGGCCACCGACCTCCTTCTCCTGACCAGCACCACCCCGACTGTTATTATACCTCTCCCCTTAGATAACACTCGGCCACCTACCTCCTTCTCCTGACCAGCACCACCCCGACTCTTATTATACCTCTCCCCTTAGACAACACTCGGCCACCTACCTCCTTCTCCTGACCAGCACCACCCCGACTCTTATTATACCTCTCCCCTTAGACAACACTCGGCCACCTACCTCCTTCTCCTGACCAGCACCACCCCGACTGTTATTATACCTCCCCCCTTAGACAACACTCGGCCACCTACCTCCTTCTCCTGGCCAGCACCACCCCGACTGTTATTATACCTCCCCCTTTAGACAACACTCGGCCACCTACCTCCTTCTCCTGACCAGCACCACCCCGACTGTTATTATACCTCTCTCTTTAGATAACACTCGGCCACCTACCTCCTTCTCCTGACCAGCACCACCCCGACTGTTATTATACCTCCCCCCTTAGACAACACTCGGCCACCTACCTCCTACTCCTGACCAGCACCACCCCGACTGTTATTATACCTCTCCCCTTAGACAACACTCGGCCACCTACCTCCTTCTCCTGACCAGCACCACCCCGACTGTTATTATACCTCTCCCCTTAGACAACACTCGGCCACCTACCTCCTTCTCCTGACCAGCACCACCCCGACTGTTATTATACCTCCCCCCTTAGACAACACTCGGCCACCTACCTCCTTCTCCTGACCAGCACCACCCCGACTGTTATTATACCTCCCCCCTTAGACAACACTCGGCCACCTACCTCCTTCTCCTGACCAGCACCACCCCGACTGTTACTATAGCTCCCCCTTTAGACAACACTCGGCCACCTACCTCCTTCTCCTGACCAGCACCACCCCGACTGTTATTATACCTCCCCCCTTAGACAACACTCGGCCACCTACCTCCTTCTCCTGACCAGCACCACCCCGACTGTTATTATACCTCCCCCCTTAGACAACACTCGGCCACCTACCTCCTTCTCCTGACCAGCACCACCCCGACTGTTATTATACCTACCCCCTTAGACAACACTCGGCCACCTACCTCCTTCTTCTGACCAGCACCACCCCGACTGTTATTATACCTCCCCCCTTAGACAACACTCGGCCACCTACCTTCTTCTCCTGACCAGCACCACCCCGACTGTTATTATAACTCTCCCCTTAGACAACACTCGGCCACCTACCTCCTTCTCCTGACCAGCACCACCCCGACTGTTATTATACCTCTCCCCTTAGACAACACACGGCCACCTACCTTCTTCTCCTGACCAGCACCACCCCGACTGTTATTATACCTCCCCCCTTAGACAACACTCGGCCACCTACCTCCTTCTCCTGACCAGCACCACCCCGACTGTTATTATACCTACCCCCTTAGACAACACTCGGCCACCTACCTCCTTCTTCTGACCAGCACCACCCCGACTGTTATTATACCTCCGCCCTTAGACAACACTCGGCCACCTACCTTCTTCTCCTGACCAGCACCACCCCGACTGTTATTATAACTCTCCCCTTAGACAACACTCGGCCACCTACCTCCTTCTCCTGACCAGCACCACCCTGACTGTTATTATACCTCTCCCCTTAGACAACACACGGCCACCTACCTTCTTCTCCTGGCCAGCACCACCCCGACTGTTATTATACCTCCCCGCTTAGACAACACTCGGCCACCTACCTCCTTCTCCTGGCCAGCATCACCCCGACTGTTATGTTACCTCTCCCTTTAGACAACACTCGGCCACCTACCTCCTTCTCCTGACCAGCACCACCCCGACTGTTATTATACCTCCCCCCTTAGACAACACTCGGCCGCCTACCTCCTTCTCCTGGCCAGCACCACCCCGACTGTTATTATACCTCCCCCCTTAGACAACACTCGGCCACCTACCTCCTTCTCCTGACCAGCACCACCCTGACTGTTATTATACCTCTCCCCTTAGACAACACACGGCCACCTACCTTCTTCTCCTGGCCAGCACCACCCCGACTGTTATTATACCTCCCCGCTTAGACAACACTCGGCCACCTACCTCCTTCTCCTGGCCAGCATCACCCCGACTGTTATGTTACCTCTCCCTTTAGACAACACTCGGCCACCTACCTCCTTCTCCTGACCAGCACCACCCCGACTGTTATTATACCTCCCCCCTTAGACAACACTCGGCCGCCTACCTCCTTCTCCTGGCCAGCACCACCCCGACTGTTATTATACCTCCCCGCTTAGACAACACTCGGCCACCTACCTCCTTCTCCTGACCAGCACCACCCCGACTGTTATCATACCTCCCCCTTTAGACAACACTCGGCCACCTACCTCCTTCTCCTGACCAGCACCACCCCGACAGTTATTATACCTCCCCCCTTAGACAACACTTGGCCACCTACCTCCTTCTCCTGACCAGCACCACCCTGACTGTTATCATACCTCCCCCCTTAGACAACACTCGGCCACCTACCTCCTTCTCCTGACCAGCACCACCCCGACTGTTATTATGCCTCTCTCCTTAGACAACACTCGGCCACCTACCTCCTTCTCCTGACCAGCAACACCCCGACTGTTATTATACCTCCCCCCTTAGACAACACTCGGCCACCTACCTCCTTCTCCTGACCAGCACCACCCCGACTGTTATCATACCTCCCCCCTTAGACAACACTCGGCCACCTACCTCCTTCTCCTGACCAGCACGACCCCGACTGTTATTATACCTCTCCCCTTAGACAACACTCGGCCACCTACCTCCTTCTCCTGACCAGCACCACCCCGACTGTTATTATACCTCCCCCCTTAGACAACACTCGGCCACCTACCTCCTTCTCCTGACCAGCACCACCCCGACTGTTATTATACCTCTCCCCTTAGACAACACTCGGCTACCTACCTCCTTCTCCTGACCAGCACCACCCCGACTGTTATTATACCTCTCCCCTTAGACAACACTCGGCCACCTACCTCCTTCTCCTGACCAGCACCACCCCGATTGTTATTATACCTCCCCCCTTACACAACACTCGACCACCTACCTCCTTCTCCTGACTAGCACCACCCCGACTGTTATTATACCTCCCCCCTTAGACAACACTCGGCCACCTACCTCCTTCTCCTGACCAGCACCACCCCGACTGTTATTATACCTCTCCCCTTAGACAACACTCGGCCACCTACCTCCTTCTCCTGACCAGCACCACCCCGACTGTTATTATACCTCTCCCCTTAGACAACGCTCGGCCACCTACCTCCTTCTCCTGACCAGCACCACCCCGACTGTTATTATACCTCCCCCCTTAGACAACACTCGACCACCTACCTCCTTCTCCTGACTAGCACCACCCCGACTGTTATTATACCTCCCCCCTTAGACAACACTCGGCCACCTACCTCCTTCTCCTGACCAGCACCACCCCGACTGTTATTATACCTCTCCCCTTAGACAACACTCGGCCACCTACCTCCTTCTCCTGACCAGCACCACCCCGACTGTTATTATACCTCTGACCTTAGACAACACTCGGCCACCTACCTCCTTCTCCTGGCCAGCACCACCCCGACTGTTATTATACCTCCCCCCTTAGACAACACTCGGCCACCTACCTCCTTCTCCTGACCAGCACCACCCCGACTGTTAATATACCTCCCCCTTTAGACAACACTCGGCCACCTACCTCCTTCTCCTGACCAGCACCACCCCGACAGTTATTATACCTCCCCCCTTAGACAACACTCGGCCACCTACCTCCTTCTCCTGACCAGCACCACCCCGACTGTTATCATACCTCCCCCCTTAGACAACACTCGGCCACCTACCTCCTTCTCCTGACCAGCACCACCCCGACTGTTATTATACCTCTCTCCTTAGACAACACTCGGCCACCTACCTCCTTCTCCTGACCAGCAACACCCCGACTGTTATTATACCTCCCCCCTTAGACAACACTCGGCCACCTACCTCCTTCTCCTGACCAGCACCACCCCGACAGTTATCATACCTCCCCCCTTAGACAACACTCGGCCACCTACCTCCTTCTCCTGACCAGCACCACCCCGACTGTTAATATACCTCTCCCCTTAGACAACACTCGGCCACCTACCTCCTTCTCCTGACCAGCACCACCCCGACTGTTATTATACCTCCCCCCTTAGACAACACTCGGCCACCTACCTCCTTCTCCTGACAAGCACCACCCCGACTGTTATTATACCTCTCCCCTTAGACAACACTCGGCCACCTACCTCCTTCTCCTGACCAGCACCACCCCGACTGTTATTATACCTCTCCCCTTAGACAACACTCGGCCACCTACCTCCTTCTCCTGACCAGCACCACCCCGACTGTTATTATACCTCCCCCCTTAGACAACACTCGACCACCTACCTCCTTCTCCTGACTAGCACCACCCCGACTGTTATTATACCTCTCCCCTTAGACAACACTCGGCCACCTACCTCCTTCTCCTGACCAGCACCACCCCGACTGTTATTATACCTCTCCCCTTAGACAACACTCGGCCACCTACCTCCTTCTCCTGACCAGCACCACCCCGACTGTTATTATACCTCTCCCCTTAGACAACACTCGGCCACCTACCTCCTTCTCCTGACCAGCACCACCCCGACTGTTATTATACCTCTCCCCTTAGACAACACTCGGCCACCTACCTCCTTCTCCTGACCAGCACCACCCCGACTGTTATTATACCTCCCCCCTTAGACAACACGCGGCCACCTACCTTCTTCTCCTGACCAGCACCACCCCGACTGTTATTATACCTCTCCCCTTAGACAACACTCGGCCACCTACCTCCTTCTCCTGACCAGCACCACCTCGACTGTTATTATACCTCCCCCCTTAGACAACACTCGGCCACCTACCTCCTTCTCCTGACCAGCACCACCCCGACTGTTATTATACCTCCCTCCTTAGACAACACTCGGCCACCTACCTCCTTCTCCTGACCAGCACCACCCCGACTGTTACTATACCTCCCCCTTTAGACAAAACACGGCCACCTACCTCCTTCTCCTGACCAGCACCACCCCGACTGTTATTATACCTCCCCCCTTAGACAACACTCGGCCACCTACCTCCTTCTCCTGACCAGCACCACCCCGACTGTTATTATACCTTCCCCCTTATACAACACTCGGCCACCTACCTCCTTCTCCTGACCAGCACCACCCCGACTCTTATTATACCTACACCCTTAGACAACACTCGGCCACCTACCTCCTTCTTCTGACCAGCACCACCCCGACTGTTATTATACCTCCCCCCTTAGACAACACTCGGCCACCTACCTTCTTCTCCTGACGAGCACCACCCCGACTGTTATTATAACTCTCCCCTTAGACAACACTCGGCCACCTACCTCCTTCTCCTGACCAGCACCACCCCGACTGTTATTATACCTCTCCCCTTAGACAACACTCGGCCACCTACCTCCTTCTCCTGACCAGCACCACCCCGACTGTTATTATACCTCTCCCCTTAGGCGACACTCGGCCACCTACCTCCTTCTCCTGACCAGCACCACCCTGACTGTTATTATACCTCCCCCCTTAGACAACACTCGGCCACCTACCTCCTTCTCCTGACCAGCACCACCCCGACTGTTATTATACCTCTCCCCTTAGACAACACTCGGCCACCTACCTCCTTCTCCTGACCAACACCACCCCGACTGTTATTATACCTCCCCCCTTAGACAACACGCGGCCACCTACCTTCTTCTCCTGACCAGCACCACCCCGACTCTTATTATACCTGCCCCCTTAGACAACACTCGGCCACCTACCTCCTTCTCCTGACCAGCACCACCCCGACTGTTATTATACCTCCCCCCTTAGACAACACTCGGCCACCTACCTCCTTCTCCTGACCAGCACCACCCCGACTGTTATTATACCTCCCCCCTTAGACAACACTCGGCCACCTACCTCCTTCTCCTGACCAGCACCACCCCGACTGTTACTATACCTCCCCCTTTAGACAAAACTCGGCCACCTACCTCCTTCTCCTGACCAGCACGACCCCGACTGTTATTATACCTCCCCCCTTAGACAACACTCGGCCACCTACCTCCTTCTCCTGACCAGCACCACCCCGACTGTTATTATACCTTCCCCCTTATACAACACTCGGCCACCTACCTCCTTCTCCTGACCAGCACCACCCCGACTGTTATTATACCTACCCCCTTAGACAACACTCGGCCACCTACCTCCTTCTTCTGACCAGCACCACCCCGACTGTTATTATACCTCCCCCCTTAGACAACACTCGGCCACCTACCTTCTTCTCCTGACGAGCACCACCCCGACTGTTATTATAACTCTCCCCTTAGACAACACTCGGCCACCTACCTCCTTCTCCTGACCAGCACCACCCCGACTGTTATTATACCTCTCCCCTTAGACAACACTCGGCCACCTACCTCCTTCTTCTGACCAGCACCACCCCGACTGTTATTATACCTCTCCCCTTAGGCGACACTCGGCCACCTACCTCCTTCTCCTGACCAGCACCACCCTGACTGTTATTATACCTCCCCCCTTAGACAACACTCGGCCACCTACCTCCTTCTCCTGACCAGCACCACCCCGACTGTTATTATACCTCTCCCCTTAGACAACACTCGGCCACCTACCTCCTTCTCCTGACCAGCACCACCCCGACTCTTATTATACCTCTCCCCACCACCCCGACTGTGATTATACCTCTCCCCTTAGACAACACTCGGCCACCTACCTCCTTCTCCTGACCAACACCACCCCGACTGTTATTATACCTCCCCCCTTAGACAACACGCGGCCACCTACCTTCTTCTCCTGACCAGCACCACCCCGACTCTTATTATACCTGTCCCCTTAGACAACACTCGGCCACCTACCTCCTTCTCCTGACCAGCACCACCCCGACTGTTATTATACCTCCCCCCTTAGACAACACTCGGCCACCTACCTCCTTCTCCTGCCCAGCACGACCCCGACTGTTATTATACCTCTCCCCTTAGACAACACTCGGCCACCTACCTCCTTCTTCTGACCAGCACCACCCCGACTCTTATTATACCTCTCCCCTTAGACAACACTCGGCCACCTACCTCCTTCTCCTGACCAGCACCACCGCGACTGTTATTATACCTCTCCCCTTAGACAACACTCGGCCACCGACCTCCTTCTCCTGACCAGCACCACCCCGACTGTTATTATACCTCTCCCCTTAGATAACACTCGGCCACCTACCTCCTTCTCCTGACCAGCACCACCCCGACTCTTATTATACCTCTCCCCTTAGACAACACTCGGCCACCTACCTCCTTCTCCTGACCAGCACCACCCCGACTGTTATTATACCTCCCCCCATAGACAACACTCGGCCACCTACCTCCTTCTCCTGACCAGCACCACCCCGACTGTTATTATACCTCTCCCCTTAGACAACACTCGGCCACCTACCTTCTTCTCCTGACCAGCACCACCCCGACTGTTATTATACCTCTCCCCTTAGACAACACTCGGCCACCTACCTCCTTCTCCTGACCAGCACCACCCCGACTGTTATTATACCTCCCCCCTTAGACAACACTCGGCCACCTACCTCCTTCTCCTGCCCAGCACCACCCCGACTGTTATTATACCTCTCCCCTTAGACAACACTCGGCCACCTACCTCCTTCTTCTGACCAGCACCACCCCGACTCTTATTATACCTCTCCCCTTAGACAACACTCGGCCACCTACCTCCTTCTCCTGACCAGCACCACCGCGACTGTTATTATACCTCTCCCCTTAGACAACACTCGGCCACCTACCTCCTTCTCCTGACCAGCACCACCCCGACTGTTATTATACCTCTCCCCTTAGACAACACTCGGCCACCGACCTCCTTCTCCTGACCAGCACCACCCCGACTGTTATTATACCTCTCCCCTTAGATAACACTCGGCCACCTACCTCCTTCTCCTGACCAGCACCACCCCGACTCTTATTATACCTCTCCCCTTAGACAACACTCGGCCACCTACCTCCTTCTCCTGACCAGCACCACCCCGACTCTTATTATACCTCTCCCCTTAGACAACACTCGGCCACCTACCTCCTTCTCCTGACCAGCACCACCCCGACTGTTATTATACCTCCCCCCTTAGACAACACTCGGCCACCTACCTCCTTCTCCTGGCCAGCACCACCCCGACTGTTATTATACCTCCCCCTTTAGACAACACTCGGCCACCTACCTCCTTCTCCTGACCAGCACCACCCCGACTGTTATTATACCTCCCCCCTTAGACAACACTCGGCCACCTACCTCCTTCTCCTGACAAGCACCACCCCGACTGTTATTATACCTCCCCCCTTAGACAACACTCGGCCACCTACCTCCTTCTCCTGACCAGCACCACCCCGACTGTTATTATACCTCCCCCCTTAGACAACACTCGGCCACCTACCTCCTTCTCCTGACCAGCACCACCCCGACTGTTACTATACCTCCCCCTTTAGACAACACTCGGCCACCTACCTCCTTCTCCTGACCAGCACCACCCCGACTGTTATTATACCTCCCCCCTTAGACAACACTCGGCCACCTACCTCCTTCTCCTGACCAGCACCACCCCGACTGTTATTATACCTCCCCCCTTAGACAACACTCGGCCACCTACCTCCTTCTCCTGCCCAGCACGACCCCGACTGTTATTATACCTCTCCCCTTAGACAACACTCGGCCACCTACCTCCTTCTTCTGACCAGCACCACCCCGACTCTTATTATACCTCTCCCCTTAGACAACACTCGGCCACCTACCTCCTTCTCCTGACCAGCACCACCGCGACTGTTATTATACCTCTCCCCTTAGACAACACTCGGCCACCGACCTCCTTCTCCTGACCAGCACCACCCCGACTGTTATTATACCTCTCCCCTTAGATAACACTCGGCCACCTACCTCCTTCTCCTGACCAGCACCACCCCGACTCTTATTATACCTCTCCCCTTAGACAACACTCGGCCACCTACCTCCTTCTCCTGACCAGCACCACCCCGACTGTTATTATACCTCCCCCCTTAGACAACACTCGGCCACTTACCTCCTTCTCCTGACCAGCACCGCCCCGACTGTTATTATACCTCCCCCCTTAGACAACACTCGGCCACCTACCTCCTTCTCCTGACCAGCACCACCCCGACTGTTATTATACCTCTCCCCTTAGACAACACTCGGCCACCTACCTTCTTCTCCTGACCAGCACCACCCCGACTGTTATTATACCTCTCCCCTTAGACAACACTCGGCCACCTACCTCCTTCTCCTGACCAGCACCACCCCGACTGTTATTATACCTCCCCCCTTAGACAACACTCGGCCACCTACCTCCTTCTCCTGCCCAGCACGACCCCGACTGTTATTATACCTCTCCCCTTAGACAACACTCGGCCACCTACCTCCTTCTTCTGACCAGCACCACCCCGACTCTTATTATACCTCTCCCCTTAGACAACACTCGGCCACCTACCTCCTTCTCCTGACCAGCACCACCGCGACTGTTATTATACCTCTCCCCTTAGACAACACTCGGCCACCTACCTCCTTCTCCTGACCAGCACCACCCCGACTGTTATTATACCTCTCCCCTTAGACAACACTCGGCCACCGACCTCCTTCTCCTGACCAGCACCACCCCGACTGTTATTATACCTCTCCCCTTAGATAACACTCGGCCACCTACCTCCTTCTCCTGACCAGCACCACCCCGACTCTTATTATACCTCTCCCCTTAGACAACACTCGGCCACCTACCTCCTTCTCCTGACCAGCACCACCCCGACTCTTATTATACCTCTTCCCTTAGACAACACTCGGCCACCTACCTCCTTCTCCTGACCAGCACCACCCCGACTGTTATTATACCTCCCCCCTTAGACAACACTCGGCCACCTACCTCCTTCTCCTGGCCAGCACCACCCCGACTGTTATTATACCTCCCCCTTTAGACAACACTCGGCCACCTACCTCCTTCTCCTGACCAGCACCACCCCGACTGTTATTATACCTCTCTCTTTAGATAACACTCGGCCACCTACCTCCTTCTCCTGACCAGCACCACCCCGACTGTTATTATACCTCCCCCCTTAGACAACACTCGGCCACCTACCTCCTACTCCTGACCAGCACCACCCCGACTGTTATTATACCTCTCCCCTTAGACAACACTCGGCCACCTACCTCCTTCTCCTGACCAGCACCACCCCGACTGTTATTATACCTCTCCCCTTAGACAACACTCGGCCACCTACCTCCTTCTCCTGACCAGCACCACCCCGACTGTTATTATACCTCCCCCCTTAGACAACACTCGGCCACCTACCTCCTTCTCCTGACCAGCACCACCCCGACTGTTATTATACCTCCCCCCTTAGACAACACTCGGCCACCTACCTCCTTCTCCTGACCAGCACCACCCCGACTGTTACTATACCTCCCCCTTTAGACAACACTCGGCCACCTACCTCCTTCTCCTGACCAGCACCACCCCGACTGTTATTATACCTCCCCCCTTAGACAAAACTCGGCCGCCTACCTCCTTCTCCTGACCAGCACCACCCCGACTGTTATTATACCTCCCCCCTTAGACAACACTCGGCCACCTACCTCCTTCTCCTGACCAGCACCACCCCGACTGTTATTATACCTACCCCCTTAGACAACACTCGGCCACCTACCTCCTTCTTCTGACCAGCACCACCCCGACTGTTATTATACCTCCCCCCTTAGACAACACTCGGCCACCTACCTTCTTCTCCTGACCAGCACCACCCCGACTGTTATTATAACTCTCCCCTTAGACAACACTCGGCCACCTACCTCCTTCTCCTGACCAGCACCACCCCGACTGTTATTATACCTCTCCCCTTAGACAACACACGGCCACCTACCTTCTTCTCCTGACCAGCACCACCCCGACTGTTATTATACCTCCCCCCTTAGACAACACTCGGCCACCTACCTCCTTCTCCTGACCAGCACCACCCCGACTGTTATTATACCTACCCCCTTAGACAACACTCGGCCACCTACCTCCTTCTTCTGACCAGCACCACCCCGACTGTTATTATACCTCCCCCCTTAGACAACACTCGGCCACCTACCTTCTTCTCCTGACCAGCACCACCCCGACTGTTATTATAACTCTCCCCTTAGACAACACTCGGCCACCTACCTCCTTCTCCTGACCAGCACGACCCCGACTGTTATTATACCTCTCCCCTTAGACAACACTCGGCCACCTACCTCCTTCTCCTGACCAGCGCCACCCCGACTGTTATTATACCTCCCCCTTTAGACAACACTCGGCCAACTACC
The DNA here is from genome assembly GCA_964019135.1 of Arenicola marina. Taxonomy (NCBI): domain Eukaryota; kingdom Metazoa; phylum Annelida; class Polychaeta; family Arenicolidae; genus Arenicola; species Arenicola marina. Next base: position 9,780,933 of record OZ025251.1, read on the forward strand.
TCCTTCTCCTGACCAGCACCACCCCGACTGTTATTATACCTCCCCCCTTAGACAACACTCGGCCACCTACCTCCTTCTCCTGACCAGCACCACCCCGACTGTTATTATACCTCTCCCCACCACCCCGACTGTTATTATACCTCTCCCCTTAGACAACACTCGGCCACCTACCTCCTTCTCCTGACCAGCACCACCCCGACTGTTATTATACCTCCCCCCTTAGACAACACTCGGCCACCTACCTCCTTCTTCTGACCAGCACCACCCCGACTGTTATTATACCTCCCCCCTTAGACAACACTCGGCCACCTACCTCCTTCTCCTGACCAACACCACCCCGACTGTGATGATAAGCGTGATGAATATCACCCCCGCTATTACCACAGCGATGATGACCACTGTGGTGGATTCCAGACCTGCAAGAGGTGAATGTATACCACTGACAGTAAGCCATCGTTTGTTGATGGTATTTTGTTGCAGTTTGAGCCCCCCCCCCCCTGCATGACCAAATGTCTACATATGAAAGAGCTGGAATCGTTCTTCAGAAAGAGTTAGGGGGTTATTCCCAGCGACATGGCTCCTATATACCTTGACCCTTCCCAGAGTCACGTGACAACGTACCAAGTTTTGGCTGAAATACTATTAATGCATATCTAGGTATTTTTGAAGTAGGAATTGATATATAATTCCAGTGATTATTTTACAATTATTCTTAAATACGCGACGATGGAAATGTTCTATGATTCTACGACGGGAGCTTTCGGAAAAAACTCGATGGCAGTAAAAGCTGGCCACGCCTTAACTTTGTTATAATTGTCACACATCTTTAGGGTTACAATGATTTCATGTCACGTACCTGGGTTATCATTCGCCAAAGAGCCACCCTCATTTGGTGACCTTTCTTCCACAGACGTCACGGGGGATGGAGCCTCTGCTGACGTCACGGGGGATGGAGCCTCTGCTGACGTCACAAGTGACGTCACCGTTGGCACATTTGTTGTCGTCCCCGGTGACGACGATGGTACCGGTTGTGATGACGCCATAGATGACGACGTAGATTCCTCTGGCTTCATCAGCGGTGCTGGAGGAGGGGGGGGGGGCAGAGGGGGGTAATTCCAGTATTATGCCGTGTTATGCGTATGTCGTCAAATTTAGCTTCAGTACGCTCTGATTGGTACCACAGGGTTATCGTTCAGTTGGGGTTCAAATATTTGTCCGGGTCTGGTTTCTGGACTTTTGTTTTTCCTTGATGCGTTACAAACATAAGATATAGTGATAATCCATAAGTACGGCAATTAAGATATAAGAAGTTTCTCTCCTCGTGATATTACCACCTTTAACTGATTTTTATTGCATATAACATACTGAATGTTCGTCTGTGATATGTTACTTCAGCTTGGATAATTGTCTTTGTAGAAACAAAGCGACAGTCTTTTTCACGATGTTCCAAGTCACTTTTTGGTGTCGTTTTTTTTTCTTCAAAACTCTCTATCGATGTCGCTTGTTCAGATCCTCAGTGTCGGCATTTGGGGGTCAATGTCTGCTGTCGATTTTTCAAATATGCCTATGTCGCGTGTCGCCATTTACCCCTACCAGAACCCTAGTATCAAATGCCATTGCGTGCCACCACTCAGTGGGGAACTACATCACAATTTTGTTTGGTACTGGTTGTAAAAAGCAATGAAAATGTTTACTTCAATGGTTTCCCCAATGTGATTCATAGTTCAAAACAATTGATGACAAATATGCAAACGTAATAATTATTATCAGGAATTTATAAATATGTCATGCCAATAATGTAATTGGTAAAAAAAAACTATACGCGGTAAACTTGCACGTTAAATGCATGAAGACCTACCTATTTACCAATGCAGAAGCCAGTTAATAAGTTATATCTTACAATTTCAAATATAGCTGCTACATTATCAGCACACAATGGTCTGTTATATGTTTTATCCCTTAAATCCGTACTTCCCTAGTGCATGCATTTGTCTTTGTGACATTGTACCAAGGGTCCTCGTCGTGCGAAATCAAATACAAAATAATATTCCACTTTTATCTCCTTGGAATTTCGTGAAGGCAAAGCGATGAGCAATGGCCAGCAATGACTATAAAGCTTGTAATTGTGATTCTGCGATCTACTTTGGGCACTATATGACGTGTTGCCGTGTTGGCTGTACTTGGGGTACTGTATTTATCGACGTTTTACCGTGTTGACTGTACTTTGGCCTACTTACCGATGAAGGCGATGCCATTGATTTGACCGAAGAAGGCAGGCCCGATGACGTCAAGCACCGGCCGAAGAACCCCGCGTCGCAGCCTCCGTACACTCCTGTCAGCGCACATACAACAGTCAGGGTACATACAACAGTCAGGGTACATACAACAGTCAGCGCACATACAACAGTCAGGGTACATACAACGTTAAGTATACATACAACAGTCAGGGTACATACAACAGTCAGCGTACATACAACAGTCAGGGTACATACAACAGTCAGGGCACATACAACAGTCAGGGTACATACAACAGTCAGGGTACATACAACAGTCAGGGTACATACAACAGTCAGCGTACATACAGCACTCAGTGTACACAACCTTCAGTGTACACAACCTTCAGTGTACATACAACAGTCAGTGCACATACAACAGTCAGCGCACATACAGCAGTCAGGGCACATACAACGTTCAGTGTACATACAACAGTCAGGGTACATACAACAGTCAGCGTACATTCAGCAGTCAGGGTACATACAACGTTCAGTGTACATACAACAGTCAGGGTACATACAACAGTCAGGGTACATACAACAGTCAGGGCACATACAACAGTCAGGGTACATACAACAGTCAGGGTACATACAACAGTCAGCGCACATACAACAGTCAGGGTACATACAACAGTCAGCGTACATACAGCAGTCAGGGCACATACAACAGTCAGCGTACATACAGCAGTCAGGGCACATACAACAGTCAGGGTACATACAACAGTCAGGGTACATACAACAGTCAGGGTACATACAACAGTCAGGGCACATACAACAGTCAGGGTACATACAACAGTCAGGGTACATACAACAGTCGGCGCACATACAACAGTCAGGGTACATACAACAGTCAGCGTACATACAGCAGTCAGGGCACATACAACAGTCAGGGTACTTACAACAGGCAGGGTGCATACAACAGTCAGCGTGCATACAACAGTCAGCGCACATACAACAGTCAGGGTACATACAACAGTCAGCGTACATACAGCAGTCAGGGCACATACAACAGTCAGGGTACATACAACAGTCAGGGTACATACAACAGTCAGCGTACATACAACAGTCAGCGCACATACAACAGTTAGGGTACATACAACAGTCAGCGTACATACAACAGTCAGGGCACATACAACAGTCAGCGCACATACAACAGTCAGGGTACATACAGCAGTCAGTGTACACAACCTTCAGTGTACACAACCTTCAGTGTGCATACAACAGTCAGTGTACATACAACAGTCAGTGTACAGCACAAAGTCAGCGTACATACAAGTCCGTGTATAAATGACAGTCAGCGTTCAGCACACAGTCAGCGTACAGTCCACAGGCAGTGTACACATCACTGACAGCGCACACATCGGTCATTCTGTACGCTGCGTCCCAAACACAAAATCGCAAAGTGCACGACCTGATCTTGAGATCCAATAAGAGCAAAACGCGAAGTAAACGCGTGTATGACACGAATTACATGAACTGACCTTGAAACATAGAATGGGTATCACACAAAGTACATGAACTGACCTTGATACCCAGTAAGGATATCACACAAAGTACATACACTGACCTTGAGATCTAGTATGGGTATCACACAAAGTACATGAACTGACCTTGAGACTCAGTAAGGGTATCACACAAAGTACATGAAGTGACCTTGAGACCCAGTAAGGGTATCACACAAAGTACATACACTAACTTTGAGATCTAGTATGGGTATCACACAAAGTACATGAACTGACCTTGAGACCTAGTATGGGTATCACACAAAGCACATGTCTTGAACGTGAGGCCCAAGGAGTATAAAACAAAGTACAAGTATAAAGTCACTGACCTTGAGGTCCAGTCCGTGATGTATAGAAAGTCCTTGTCTAGGGCAAGTCTGAAGAAATGACTATTTGCATCCTCCAAGAGGACGATTCGTCTTTGAGATAGTATAGTCAGTTTTTCCAGTCGCTTCTTGCCGGAGTCGCACCAGTAGAGCACCTGGTCTGTGACACATACAGAGCAATTCAGTTAATCTGGTCGTCAAGCTGGCACCATTATATCACTACATGTGTAGAAATTCTATTCCAAAATAACGTTCGTGGAACGAGAGGCGAATCTTTGCCCAGAATACGCTCCAGGATAACATTCCGAAGACGTTATCTAAGACTGTCTTCCTAACGTTATGCAAACGTTAGCAGATGGCGTTCTGGCTAGCGTTCTAACAATGTTCGAGGAACGTTTCTATAACGTGTACTTGTAACTCTACAATTCAACCTATTTATAACGTTTTCGCATGGTTACATCACAACCCTAACATTGTTCAACGTTGCCAAAACGTTTTCTGGAGGTTGCATGATAACCCTAACATTATTTTAGAAACGTTTTTAGGTTACGTTATAACACTAACGAAGGAATAACCTTCAAGTCACGTTAGCGAAACGTTAGGTATTAACTGGAATGTGACAGTAGTTTTTGACGGCATTTATCGATTGTAGACAGCAAGAGTGCAATTTTCCGCCAAAAGAAATGTCAGTATGTAGATGTGACACATTTTCCAGCGATTTGAACTAAGTGCCGCCATCTTGACGCGGCACAATCCAGATACGTTGTAATAGCACCTTTAAATCCCCCTCTGGCGATAAGGTTTGAGCTTACCGCTGGTATCCAGCGCCAGGCCGCTAGGGGATTCAAGGTCGGTGTGTACCACAACTGTGCGATTCCATCCGGCCAGTGAAAGCCGCTCTATCTTTGGGGTCAGACCCGTGTCACTCCAATACATGAAGCTGAAAGTAATTTATAGAATTTAAGCCATATCAACCAATACAAGGGCGCAATATTACATACAGCAGGATTTGCCGGGTGGTCGCAATCGCGGGGTTCAGGTCAATGTTAAAGTATAGGCAAAAATTCGGTACTGGGATCAAAAGCTGTCTTAGGGGCGGGGCTGTCATATTACCGGGGTGGTCTTAAGGCGGGGTGCGACTGTGTTTATTTCCAGCCAACGCTGAGGTGCAATGGTGACGACGTGGGTTACATAGAACTGTAGAGACGATTGTGGCTACAACAAGGAGCTGTAGAGGCGATTGTGGCTACAACAAGGAGTTGTATAGACGATTGTGGCTACAACAAGGAGCTGTAGAGACGATTGTGACTACAACAAGGAGCTGTAGAGGCGATTGTGGCTACAACAAGGAGTTGTATAGACGATTGTGGCTACAACAAGGAGTTGTATAGACGATTGTGGCTACAACAAGGAGCTGTAGAGACGATTGTGGCTACAACAAGGAGCTGTAGAGACGATTGTGGCTACAACAAGGAGCTGTATAGACGATTGTGGCTACAACAAGGAGCTGTAGAGACGATTGTGGCTACAACAAGGAGCTGTATAGACGATTGTGGCTACAACAAGGAGCTGTAGAGACGATTGTGGCTACAACAAGGAGCTGTAGAGACGATTGTGGCTACAACAAGGAGCTGTAGAGACGATTGTGGCTACAACAAGGAGCTGTAGAGACGATTGTGGCTACAACAAGGAGCTGTAGAGACGATTGTGGCTACAACAAGGAGCTGTATAGACGATTTTGGCTACAACAAGGAGCTGTAGAGACGATTGTGGCTACAACAAGGAACTATAGAGGCGATTGTAGCTTCAACAAGGAACTATAGAGGCGATTGTAGCTTCAACAAGGAGCTGTAGAGGCGATTGTAGCTACAACAAGGAGCTGTAGAGACGATTGTGGCTACAACAAGGAGCTGTAGAGACGATTGTGGCTACAACAAGGAGCTGTATAGACGATTGTGGCTACAACAAGGAGCTGTAGAGACGATTGTGGCTACAACAAGGAGCTGTATAGACGATTGTGGCTACAACAAGGAGCTGTAGAGACGATTGTGGCTACAACAAGGAGCTGTAGAGACGATTGTGGCTACAACAAGGAGCTGTAGAGACGATTGTGGCTACAACAAGGAGCTGTAGAGACGATTGTGGCTACAACAAGGAGCTGTAGAGACGATTGTGGCTACAACAAGGAGCTGTAGAGGCGATTGTGGCTACAACAAGGAGCTGTATAGACGATTGTGGCTACAACAAGGAGCTGTAGAGACGATTGTGGCTACAACAAGGAGCTGTAGAGACGATTGTGGCTACAACAAGGAGCTGTAGAGACGATTGTGGCTACAACAAGGAGCTGTAGAGACGATTGTGGCTACAACAAGGAGCTGTAGAGGCGATTGTGGCTACAACAAGGAGCTGTATAGACGATTGTAGCTACAACAAGGAGCTGTATAGACGATTGTGGCTACAAAAAGGAGCTGTATAGACGATTGTAGCTACAACAAGGAGCTGTATAGACGATTGTGGCTACAACAAGGAGCTGTATAGACGATTGTGGCTACAACAAGGAGCTGTATAGACGATTGTGGCTACAACAAGGAGCTGTATAGACGATTGTAGCTACAACAAGGAGCTGTATAGACGATTGTGGCTACAACAAGGAGCTGTATAGACGATTGTAGCTACAACAAGGAGCTGTATAGACGATTGTGGCTACAACAAGGAGCTGTATAGACGATTGTGGCTGCAACAAGGAGCTGTAGAGACGATTGTAGCTACAACAAGGAGCTGTAGAGACGATTGTGGCTACAACAAGGAGCTGTATAAACGATTGTGGCTACAACAAGGAGCTGTAGAGACGATTGTGACTACAACAAGGAGCTGTAGAGACGATTGCGGCTACAACAAGGAGCTGTAGAGACGATTGTGACTACAACAAGGAGCTGTAGAGGCGATTGTGGCTACAACAAGGAGCTGTAGAGGCGATTGTGGCTGCAACAAGGAGCTGTAGAGACGATTGTAGCTTCAACAAGGAACTATAGAGGCGATTGTATTTTCAACAAGGAACTATAGAGGCGATTGTGGCTACAACAGGGAGCTGTAGAGACGATTGTGGCTACAACAAGGAGCTGTATAGACGATTGTGGCTACAACAAGGAGCTGTAGAGACGACTGTGGCTACAACAAGGAGCTGTAGAGACGATTGTGGCTACAACAAGGAGCTGTAGAGGCAATTGTGGCTACAACAAGGAGCTGTAGAGGCGATTGTGGCTGCAACAAGGAGCTGTAGAGACGATTGTAGCTTCAACAAGGAGCTGTAGAGGCGATTGTGGCTACAACAAGGAGCTGTAGAGGCGATTGTGGCTACAACAAGGAGCTGTAGAGGCGATTGTGGCTGCAACAAGGAGCTGTAGAGACGATTGTAGCTTCAACAAGGAGCTGTAGAGGCGATTGTGGCTACAACAAGGAGCTGTAGAGGCAATTGTGGCTACAACAAGGAGCTGTAGAGGCGATTGTGGCTGCAACAAGGAGCTGTAGAGACGATTGTAGCTTCAACAAGGAGCTGTAGAGGCGATTGTAGCTTCAACAAGGAACTATAGAGGCGATTGTATTTTCAACAAGGAACTATAGAGGCGATTGTAGCTTCAACAAGGAACAATAGAGGCGATTGTGGCTACAACAAGGAGCTGTAGGGGATTTTAAGGACAATTTTTACCTTTAGTAGGGGATGGGGGTTAGGGGCTGTGGCAGCCGCCCCCCCCCCTCCCCCCCCCCCCCACCATCCCTGGTATGTATCTCTCGCGCGGTACACACCTTTGGGCTGTGTCAAGCACCACAGCACTCGGCACTTCCTCTTGCGTCAAGTTCAGCACCACTTGGTTGTTGGTGCCATTGAGATTGCAACAGCCAATCTCATGCCTCCCGCTGTCTATATAATACAGCTTCTCGTTGACAGCGTCGATGGCGAGATCCACGGGACGAGAATCTGCCGACAGAGGGCCCCATGTGATCGTTGGAAATACAAATATACCAATGCAACGATGACATCATTATAAACAGCAACGCTATAATTGACTAAATACATGTGTGTATATATATATATATTGTCGCAAATACTGTTGTAAAATATAGTTACTTCAGCTTCTAAATGTAACGTAGTCACATTATCAATATCTTATAGTCCGATTATCAATATTCTATAGTCCGATTATCAATATTTTATAGTCAGATAAACAATATCTTATATAGTCAGATCATTAATATCTTATAGTCCGATTATCAATATCTTATAGTCAGATTATCAATATCTTATAGTCATATGATCAATATCTTATAGTCAAATTATCAATATCTCATACTCAGCTTGTCAATATCTTATCTGCCTAAACTTTAGGCACAATAGAGTAATTGAGAGATGGGGTACCACTATAGAGCTTTAAAATATCATGTCGAGTTGTCCCAAACGAAATCCTCGAAATAAACTTCTTGAGAGTATCTGTCCAGTAGACGGTGCCACTCTCGCTGTGGTACGCGACTCCCCAAGGCATGGAATGCAAATCGATCTCCACCATATTGACCGTTTCCGATGGCAGCGCCATCTGGTATATTTCTTTACTATGCGACTCGGCGAACAACAGAAAGTTTTCTGCAGCAAACTCTGAAATAAAACAAATGCAACAACCTATATCGCGAAGACGACAAAGGATTCACAATTAAAATTTAATCAACCAATCAATTTTGGTCTACGACATGTAGATATACACGCGTGTTGCTATGTAACTAAAAACACAGAAAGATAAATTTTGCAAATAAAATTTGAATTATTACGGGAAATCGGTCTTCATAAAGTTAATTGTTATTGAGTTAAAATGAAAATTATCTTGCACGTATAATGCAACATAGCCGGCGAACGCCTGGTCTGTCTAACTCTTTAAGATATGAATGAATGAATTAATTTAAAATTTCGCTTTCCTGTTACCGAACTTCATTAACATCAGGTACCCGATTTTGGGCGCCAAATCCTGGCGTGGACACCAATGGCTAAACGATTGCTAAAAGTCGTTAATACCCCGCAGAATCAAAATCAACCTTGGAGAAATATTTCAAAACTATGAGTTCAATATGGCGTCTAAGAGGCCATCATTGCCTACCTGGGGTGCAAGACAAGCCGTCGGCTCCAAGCTGGTGTCCATTGTCACATAGACACGTGACCCCGCCTGCCGTGTCCGGCGCGTTGACACAGATATGCTCACAGCCTCCGTTGTCAGTTCCACAACCACCTGCAAATATAATGCAACCACATAGTTATAGCCATCTACCATATCATTAGCGGGCTGTATGTAATATATAGCTGTTCGCGCCACGTCACTTTGACCAAGGCGGGTAAAGCTGCCAACAATATAAACAAATCTATTTGCTTCATTTAAATCGTATATAAGCAAAGGACAACTGACAGTGGCATATTATGTCTAGTTCTACCGGTACAAGCGACATGTCTAGTTCTACCGGTACAACTGACATGTCTAGTTCTACCGATGCAACCGACATGTCTGGTTCTACCGGTACAAGCGACATGTCTAGTTCCACCGATGGAACCGACATGTCTGGTTCCACCGGTACAAGCGACATGTCTAGTTCTACCGGTACAAGCGACATGTCTAGTTCCACCGGTACAAGCGACATGTCTAGTTCCACCGGTACAAGCGACATGTCTAGTTCCACCGGTACAAGCGACATGTCTAGTTCCACCGGTACAACTGACATGTCTAGTTCTACCTGTACACCGGACATGTCTAGTTCTACCTGTACAACTGACATGTCTAGTTCTACCTGTACACCGGACATGTCTAGTTCCACCGGTACAAGCGACATGTCTAGTTCCACCGGTACAAGCGACATGTCTAGTTCCACCGGTACAAGCGACATGTCTAGTTCCACCGGTACAAGCGACATGTCTAGTTCCACCGGTACAAGCGACATGTCTAGTTCCACCGGTACAACTGACATGTCTAGTTCTACCTGTACACCGGACATGTCTAGTTCTACCTGTACAACTGACATGTCTAGTTCTACCGATACAACTGACATGTCTAGTTCTACCGGTACAACTGACATGTCTGGTTCTACCGGTACAAGCGACATGTCTAGTTCCACCGGTACAACTGACATGTCTAGTTCTACCTGTACACCGGACATGTCTAGTTCTACCGGTACAACCGACATGTCTAGTTCTACCGATGGAACCGACATGTCTAGTTCTACCGGTACAAGCGACATGTCTAGTTCCACCGGTACAACTGACATGTCTAGTTCTACCTGTACACCGGACATGTCTAGTTCTACCGGTACAACCGACATGTCTAGTTCTACCGATGCAACCGACATGTCTAGTTCTACCGGTACGACCGACATGTCTAGGTCTACCGGTACAATCGACATGTCTACTTCTACCGGTACAGCCGACATGTCTAGTGCTACCGGTACAACCGACATGTCTAGTTCTACCGGTACAATCGACATGTCTACTTCTACCGGTACAGCCGACATGTCTGGTTCTACCGGTACAACCGACATGTCTGGTTCTACCGGTACAAGCGACATGTCTAGTTCCACCGGTACAACTGACATGTCTAGTTCTACCTGTACACCGGACATGTCTAGTTCTACCGGTACAACCGACATGTCTAGTTCTACCGATGCAACCGACATGTCTAGTTCTACCGGTACGACCGACATGTCTAGGTCTACCGGTACAATCGACATGTCTACTTCTACCGGTACAGCCGACATGTCTAGTGCTACCGGTACGACCGACATGTCTAGGTCTACCGGTACAATCGACATGTCTACTTCTACCGGTACAGCCGACATGTCTAGTGCTACCGGTAAAACCGACATGTCTAGTTCTACATGTGCCACCCACATGTCTAGTTCTTCCGGCACAACCGACATTTTTAGTTCTACCGGTACAACCGACATTTCTAGTTTTACTGGTACAACCGGTTCTACTACCATGTCATTCTACCTGTGCCACCCACATGTCCAGTTCTATCAATAAAACTGACATGTCTCGTTATAGCCATGTGTTCACCTTGGCTGACAGGTTGAAGGTCAAGGGCCCAGACGGCCATGCCGTAGGTACGCCATCCCGGGGTATCCAAGGCGGCTAGAGCCTCCCGAGCTACTCGTTTCCCTGTGACCTTGTCCACGATCACCAAGGTCGCACCGTGGGAATATCCGAGGAAAACCCATTGCTGCGGCAGATAAAAATCACGGATTACGCATTGCGAGGGGTTTACCGTATGACAACGGTCGAAAGGTGAATCGGTCAGAACGGTTGGTAACATCTATTGGCCATATCACGAGAATGGAAAGGTCAAGGCAGAGAGGAGCCATATCTCCGGTGGTAACCCCCTTATATTCTTTGCGAAGGAGCACAAGGCATCTTGCATCCTGCAAAAAAACATAGACACAGATGGGATTCGAACCGCGCACCGGCCGTTTGGACTGGCTGGCCTGGCAGCGCACAGTCGCCAATAGCCGAACGCGCTACCCATTGAGCCACCTTGCGACCCCTTCTGGCTATAATAGACTGCATGGGGCGGAGGGTGGTGACTGCAGCGTTGGGACGTATGTCACATTCTGATTCTGAGTCTGCTTGGTGACACACTCCCGATTGCAATTAAATTAGGAAATCCATAAAAAGATTTGTAGACGTTGCCAATAATAGGTCTTGCCATCGGAGCACGCGTAACGGTATCGGAAATAGCGTCATTGTGGTTGCACAGGGGACATTTTTGCGACATCCGAAGTCCTTCCAATTCAAACTCCTCCTCCGTGAACACATTTGATAATATCATTTTTTCAACAAGTATCATACAACTATCATATAGTTATCGTTTCACACAAATTATATTCCTGGTTTAATTACCATCGGGTTCTCATAAGCAATAAGTGAGATTTCCACTATTAATTATCATAAAGCCGTATCCTTAAATAGAAATATCCCAAGGGATTTCGCAGGGGTACGTACCTTATAGATCGCCATAGCGGAACCGGGATAGCTCGAGAAGTCTATATGATTGGATACGATTGTGACGTTATTTCCGGAGAAGTCGGACCGCTTTAAATGACCGTAGACTTCGTCGACCCAGAACAAGGTGCGCTCAGCGGAGTCTACCGCCAGGAGGTTCACCGTATGGACCTCCCTCAGGAGTGTCTCCACCCGGGAGCCGTCCAGGGCCGCCTTCTGGATCATCTTCCCGGTGGCTCCAGCCAGAGCCCAGAACAGCCACCTACATACAGAGAAAACGCATCCGAGATCCCGAAGAGGGGGTACTGGAACAAAACCGGAGTGATTCCCCCGCATAGCTCACGTATTACTTTTCCCGCAGCGCATCCATACTCCGACACTAAGCCACGCCCACATTTGAGTCCATTTTCCCTAATCTTGAGTATGAAATTGACAATCATAGCTGATTTAAGGAACAAGTGAGAAGTCCTCATATCTGAAACTGACAACAAATTGATATGCTGCTTTGTTTATCCAACTTGTCAGTGAATGATTGACAGCCTGGATAGGTATATTACAACGTGTCATTGGGAGAAGGAAGGGAGAGTAGAGACATGTCCCCGGGGGTAACCCCCTACTCTTGCCGAGGAAGGACATGGGATCAGTATCCTGAGGCCACATAGACATGACCACAGCGGAGCACGAACCACCGATCCACGTGCCGTTAGGCTCTCAGGTGACGAGAATACTCAAGGCGAGCGCTCTAACCCACTGAGCTATCGAGCCGGCCCCTGGAGGTGGACTGGACAATCGGAATCCCGGGATCAACGCACCCTTCTTGTGGAGCAATCGCCAGTGCTGTCGGTGTATCCAGATCGGTGATGATAGGTGTGGCGTGTCCGGATGTGCCCTGGTAGGTCACCAAAGCCAGCTGCCCGAGACTGCGGTCCAGCCAATAGACATTGTGACTGATCCAGTCTAAGGCTATCAGATTGTTCTGTGGATTATAACGGGGCAGCATGGCTATTTTATGTCGCCTCAGCAGTAGAGGAAATGGCTTTCCGCATCACATCCCCCACAATCACACTCAAGGGATTATCCACAATCATCCACAAGGGATTATCCACAAGCATACACAATGGATTATCCACAATCATCCACAAGCGATTATCCAAAATCATACACAAGTGATTATCCACAATCATACAAAATGGATTATCCACAATCATACACAAGGGATTATCCACAATTATACACAAGGGATTATCCACAATCATGTACACGGGATTATACACCAAGGATTATTCACAATCATACACAAAGGATTATACAAAAAGGATTATCCACAATGATGCACAAGGATTATGCACCAAGGATTATCCACAATCATACACAAGGGATTATGCACAATCATACACAATGGATTATCCACAATCATACACAGGGGATTATCCAATTATACACAAGGGATTATCCACAATCATGTACACGGGATTATACACCAAGGATTATTCACAATCATACACAAAGGATTATACAAAAAGGATTATCCACAATGATGCACAGGGATTATGCACCAAGGTTTATGCACCAAGGATTATCCACAATCATACACAAGGGATTATCCACAATCATACACAAGGGATCATCCACAATCATACACAGGGGATTATCCGCAATCATACACAAGGCATTTGTATGCGGGATTATCACACAAACTAAATACGTCTTCAGCGCAGACTAACGACATGAACACCTTACACTATCCCATATCATACGTTATCCCAACAACAAGAAGCAATGCCCCCCCACCCCCAACAACAACAGCCCGGCCTACCCCCTTGGAACAGCGCGACGTCACTTGTGTTGGGGGAAAGAGCCTGTGGAGTGTCTGCTTCATGATTTGGCCTGTCAGAGGGGCGCTGTCGTCAAACCACAGCAACTTGCCCGTCGCATCCTCGACCTGGACGCTACCGAACGCTGTTTCCTCGCTGCCTTCGATCTCAACGACTCGCTCCACGGCCGCATCCAGAGTCTCGTTTTCGAGGCGCGGGATCCAGCTCGCTGGGTCACCCTGCAGCCGGATGATCCGGGACTCGTGGAGGTCTTGGCTGTTCTTCAGGGTCCAGATTAGCTCCACCGCCAGGCAGCCTAAACGAGAGATGGGGGAAGATTGAGAGAGAGAGAGATGTGGGTGTAGGGGTGGGGGGAGGGGCGAAAGAGGGAGAGAGAGATAGAGAGAGCGGTTGAATGTGGATGGAGATTTCCGTACCGGATCTATTATATGATACTTAATTAACTGAATTTGTGTTTTAGGCCGCTTTTGTGCACAAAAGGGCTAAACTAGACCAAGTAACCTCTCGGGCAGGATAAACGGATGACACTTGCCCCAGATTATAGGTACCCGGGCCCGGATTCGAACCCAAACCTAGTGATCTGCGATCAAGTGCACTAGGGAGAAGCACCTTCGCTCCCCTCCCAGATTTCACTTCTCCATTTCAAAGTGAAAAGTAAATTCATAAAATGTTAGTGTATAATCTTGTTCAAAACATACTGTTAACATTACTGAACGTATATGTTGTGAATGCTCAGATTTGCTCGGTGACCCAATTTCGTGTCATGTCTTGTAAGTCATGTACGTGGTACTTGTCTATTGTTCAAACAAGTGGCAGTATTGTTTGTGTATTTACCCGGTCAATCGGCGTATGGTTGGCACATCCTGGTAATTTTAACTCAAACGTACAACCAGTTTATTTCAGCTCTTGTTAGCAAAGAAAAACTTCAGCACACAAGGCCTTTCGAAGCGGGTTTTAATTATCTCCTCCCTTTAATTAAACTAAACCTTAAGCAATCGTGATATTAGTTGTGTGCAACTGCACTTGCAAAGTTAAACAAACGTTTGAGAAATGTTTAGTATATATGCCGCCAGAGATGGCCTACATAGCATGAGGCATGTGCCATGCTTCGATGCGCATGCATTTACTGACGCTCCGGGCCCAAACCCGTCACCCACGTTGGCCCACTGCCTAGAATGCTCATCTTATGTGGAGCTGGCCTCCTTTCTATGCTTCAATATCGGAGGCTTTATGGAGAGGAGACTCGTGTGTGGTTGAGGAGTGGGGAGGGGGCGGGGGGCGGGGTGTAGGGGTGGGGGGGCTACTTCATTGCAAGCTAGGTCCCTTTGATATTAACGTTGTGTTGACTTTAGTGTTTTTTTGTAAATCCCTTAATATAAAGGTTTTGTTTATTGCCGGTAAGCTGGAACCCTTTAATATTAACATTGTGTTCACTGCAGTGTAAGCTGGAACCCTTTAATATTGACATTGTGTTCACTGCAGTGTAAGCTGGAACCCTTTAATATTAACATTGTGTTCACTGCAGTGTAAGCTGGAACCCTTTAATATTAACATTGTGTTCACTGCAGTGTAAGCTGGAACCCTTTAATATTAACATTGTGTTCCCTGCAGTGTAAGCTGGAACCCTTTAATATTGACAGTGTCTTCACTGCAGTGTAAGCTGGAACCCTTTAATATTAATATTGTGTTCACTGCAGTGTAAGCTGGAACCCTTTAATATTAACATTGTGTTCACTGCAGTGTAAGCTGGAACCCTTTAATATTGACAGTGTGTTCACTGCAGTGTAAGCTGGAACCCTTTAATATTAATATTGTGTTCACTGCAGTGTAAGCTGGAACCCTTTAATATTAACATTGTGTTCACTGCAGTGTAAGCTGGAACCCTTTAATATTAACATTGTGTTCACTGCAGTGTAAGCTGGAACCCTTTAATATTAACATTGTGTTCACTGCAGTGTAAGCTGGAACTCTTTAATATTAACATTGTGTTCACTGCAGTGTAAGCTGGAACCCTTTAATATTAACATTGTGTTCACAGCAGTGTAAGCTGGAACCCTTTAATATTAACATTGTGTTCACTGCAGTGTAAGCTGGAACCCTTTAATATTAACATTGTGTTCACTGCAGTGTAAGCTGGAACTCTTTAATATTAACATTGTGTTCACTGCAGTGTAAGCTGGAACCATTTAATATTAACATTGTGTTCACTGCAGTGTAAGCTGGAACCCTTTAATATTAACATTGTGTTCACTGCAGTGTAAGCTGGAACCCTTTAATATTAACATTGTGTTCACTGCAGTGTAAGCTAGAACCCTTTAATATTAACATTGTGTTCACTGCAGTGTAAGCTGGAACCCTTTAATATTAACATTGTGTTCACTGCAGTGTAAGCTGGAACCCTTTAATATTGACAGTGTCTTCACTGCAGTGTAAGCTGGAACCCTTTAATATTAATATTGTGTTCACTGCAGTGTAAGCTGGAACCCTTTAATATTAACATTGTGTTCACTGCAGTGTAAGCTGGAACCCTTTAATATTAACATTGTGTTCACTGCAGTGTAAGCTGGAACTCTTTAATATTAACATTGTGTTCACTGCAGTGTAAGCTGGAACCCTTTAATATTAACATTGTGTTCACTGCAGTGTAAGCTGGAACCCTTTAATATTAACATTGTGTTCACTGCAGTGTAAGCTGGAACCATTTAATATTAACATTGTGTTCACTGCAGTGTAAGCTGGAACCCTTTAATATTAACATTGTGTTCACTGCAGTGTAAGCTGGAACCCTTTAATATTGACATTGTGCCCACTGCAGTGTAAGCTGGAACCCTTTAATATTGACAGTGTGTTCACTGCAGTGTAAGCTGGAACCCTTTAATATTAACATCGTGTTCACTGCAGTGTACGCTGGAACCCTTTAATATTGACAGTGTGTTCACTGCAATGTCAGCTGGAACCCTTTAATAATAACATTGTGTTCACTGCAGTTTAAGCTGGAACCTTTTAATATTAACATTGTGTCCACAATAGTGTCAGCTGGAACCCCTTAATATTAACATTGTGTCCACTATAGTGTAAGCTGGAACTCTTTAATATTAACATTGTGTCCACTATAATGTAACCTGGAACCATTTAATGTTAACATTGTGTTCACTGCAGTGTAAGCTAGAACCCTTTAATATTAACATAGGCCCCTCTCAAAAATTATGCATGCAGAGCGAGAACGAGGCTAGGAGTGTATACGATGTAAACAAGCGCCACGTGCTACAGCTTAACGCCATGGCGGATCCAGACGCGTCCAGTTCTGAGCAAAGTCACGCCTTTTATTCAGTCCCAGTATGTTCCTCGTCCGCGGGAAAAGATGATAATACTCACTTACATGCCTCTCCAAGCCAGAAAAGTGGAAAAAATCAGTGGGTACATGTTATCCGGCGGAAAGAAAGTCCGTTATTTAGGGTAAGAGTTATAATCCAGAGAGAACATCTGTGTCAAAAACGCAATGGATTCGGGTGTTTACTCTATATAACGTCCTGGTATGACTCAAACAAAATGTTCAACACGTTGTGTGAACGTCTTAAAACCTCTGCCCGGTCCTTGTAATATTATATTGGGTCTGACCTTGAAAAGCCACGGCGCTGACAATCTGAAAGCAGGCGCTCCGGCCTACCGTAAATGTATCAATATAAACACCATTCAAACTTTCTTTGTCGAACGCCCAATTGCAGCTAGTGTATCTATAAAGATCTACAATCTACACATATTCACATAAAGATTCACATTTACAGACTTAACTTAGTTACAAAAAATCAGACTGCACTATCATTATTATCGCATATCAAGGGGTACGGCCAGCTATGGTGACCACGGGTTGACCACTACTCAACACCAAATTGACTAGTCCTGATGAATTATAAAGAGTATAACACGTTGCTCATACGAAAACCATACTTGTGTCTTCTTGAGGACTTCAGACTACGACAGATTTTAGTCAGATTCAGGTGTAGGGTGCTGTTAACTAGGTCATTCTGCAGGAAGGGGGGGGGCGGAGTTAACACCTGTAAATATTTCTTAGAAGGTGAAAATACATCCTCTCTTAATGAGTTCTATATTTTAATGAAATGCCCGTTGTATGATCATATCCGCCAAAATTACTTTCCTTCAAGATATTGAATGATATATGATATTAAGAGGTTTTTGTAATGTATTATGACATCCGAACATGTTTAATCACCTGGCCAAAATTTATTCAAAAAGCGTTCAATATTTATGAAAAAAGGTTTAGCCAGTTCTTTCTAAGTAACAAGATTTGCTCTTGTCGTTATTTTTTGTGTGTTATTTTTGTGTTTTGTTTTTGTACGATGGGCCTGGTGCCTGAAGTTACCAATAAACAATTTATCTAACAATTAGACACTTTTAATCTTAGCGGAAGACAAGAAAAACCTGCTATTCAAGTCTTCTTGTCTGTAACAATAGTTCCGAAACTTGCCCGGGTGCCTATACTCTATGTAATTTGGCAGCTGTTATCCTATTCTAATGGTATTTCACACAGGGTTGTTGTGGCGTTGTATTGTAATTTCGTGAAATTTGTCACTTTCTGCTGCAGTGACTTTCAGCTGCTGTCGAATTCTATGAAGGCTTTCTTTGATAATACTGCTTGGTAGTTATTATTCATGAAGTCTAATGCACGATTCGGGAATGTAACACCATCAAAAATATGTTGATAGCTTAAAATGGAACCTTTGGGCAATTTGTCTACTTTATTATCGTAATATTCTGTAACTTTATTTTGTAGAACGTGAACATTTAAAAGTGGTGGGTCTATATCCTGTAATCTATCACTAAGAGTTTGTATGTTGGGTAAGGGATTGTAGACTGGGGGCCCTAGATTGGGTTGAATCGCATTGCCGAATTCCCTGTCCTTCATTGCCCTTTTTACTGTGCCCATACAGTCACATTCCGAGCACCTTTTGGCCCTAGATCTTAATTTTGACCGTCTATATTATGGGGGGTTTCTGACTGCTTTTGAGAACGGGACGATTTGGCTTGTACCTTGCACATCTCACCGAAAGTTTTTGACTCTGACTTCATTGATGTAACCCTCACTGAAACACTTGAATACTTTTTGGATACATGTCACTCGCCGGATGCTTTGGAATTCTCGTTCAGATAATTTTCCGCAAGGGTAAGTGACAATCTGGGCCCAACGGATAGATCGCGATCACAAGACGCTATGGTTCCGTCCATGTTGGCATTGCGTGCGAGCGCCGCATAGATGTTTACACTCCTAGCCTCGCTTTCGCGCAGAAATTAATTATTCATGAGGAATATTAAGAAAGGTCTATGGTGTTCACTGTGCTTGATGTAATTTAACATTGCATTATGTAACCACAGAACCCGTTAAATGTAATGTCATGCACGCTGTAGTTACCAGACGCCTCAACAGTATATATATATGTATATATACTTATAAATAGGTACGTTTTTATTCCACGGTCGTAGGCGCGTAGTTTTTTCTCCTGTTAGCACTAGTAGAACGGGGTCGCCGGAACAGCTAGACCAAGCGGATGTTTCTAAACTGGCTGTGTTATTATGCATTTTGCCTGCATATTCCGATGAGGCAGTGCATAATTAACATAAATTGCGTTCATAGTGTGGGGCGCTAGCTGGCAGAAGAATGGATTCCATTTTTGACCCTGAGCTGGCTCTTGCATAGTCAGCAGGCAGTCAGCTAAATTATTTGATTTTTCTTCTTTCTAAGAACGGCAAACGTTTACATTGGCATACACTGAATGAAATAGTATTGTTAAATACGGTCGAAAGAAAGGTCTATGGAATATGTCACAGAGAACCAACCGGTCAAATTCTGTGAGACCCAACTCGGGGTTTACTTGGTCACAACGGAAAATTATACTAGACATGCAGGGGTCTCTTGGGAGATAGACAATCGTGTGTGCATTACTTACCTTGGGCGGAAATCCAAATTAGCAATACAGCGCCTATCAATCGAGACATGTTGCAAGACCGTTGCGACGACGTCTGGGTTCGCTGATAGTTGTGTAAAATCTCGACGTTACCGCTACAATCATCAGCGGAAGGATACGAGATGTTTTGCATTGCGTGGCAACCCGTGGTTGAAACCACACACACAGCTAGGCACGGACTAACAGGGAAGTAACTGATTTACTTTGAGCGTATTGCCACGCATCACTGACAACGTTATGCCTATGATGATAAGAAGGGTCCGAAATTCGGCGGCGATGGGGGTTAGTGTGGATGTTAGGGGGCGCGGGGCGGGGAGCTGGGGGTGGGTGCAGACGTAGGGTTGGGCAAGGGTAGGGTTGGGCAAGGGTAGGGATGTTTTAGGGAAGGAGGTGGGTAGGGATGTTTTAGGGAAGCGGGCGGGGGGAGGAGAGGGGGAGAGGGGGTGGGGGGGGGGAGGGTCTCGCAAGGCCTCCCAAGCGTAGCAGGCGACGAACACTCTTTATACTTCCTCATTCTTCCTCCTTTGAAAACACTTAGTCACAAAATCTAGGGGCCATGCAAACACACTGGCCGTATGAGGCACAGCACAGCAACAAGCCTGTCGGTATCCCTTCTAGAAAATCTGAATTAATCCACAACCTGGTACTTTTATTTCTCGGAAAATCAAATCAGTGGTGATAAACGACAAACGGACCTTTAAGGCAGCGGTGTCATAAGGTAACATTGCCCCAGTTATGTGGCTGTAGGACGGGTATACATCGGACAGGGCCCTTCTGTCAGAGTTTTGATCGTGCTACAGCCACAGAACTGGGGCCAAAGGTAACATATAGCTTGATTTGTTACCACCGGTGCAGCATCTGTATGATACAACAGACTGTAATCAACAAGACTTCAGCCCGATATACCATCTAGGAGCCAGCACCGTATAGCAATCACTCTTATTCTTACCACGATATTAGACACGGTCTTTAGCGCACGAAAGGCGCCTGGATAATATATAGATATGTGAATATTGCTTTCAGGCGGCGGTACGTGAGCGAGTGATTCGCATGGCTTGGGAGTGGGGGACGGCGGGAGGGGGGGGGGGTCTTGTTTAACAGGTATATCTTAAGGGGTATATCTCTTAACCTTAAGGGGCCGTCTAGCCGTGATAATGAGCCATTGAAGTTTTGGTTTTACAACGGCAAGTTATTAAGTAGTGCGAAGACTGCTGCGAGCACATCACACGATAAATACATGGCTCTCAGTTGGCATCTGCGCTCGTACCAGACGAGTGAGGGATATACCAGCGCGTACCGAAACACCAACCGGCATGCATTATATAGCCTCAGACGTGTCAGTGTGAGAAATGACACTGACTTGAAACATTAGTGTATCTCTACTCCAGGCCATATACTATCTAGTCTTAGACCGTAATGTTGAGCATTATTAACGTATTGCTTTATTACCAACGACATAATTATGCGCAAAAGATAACTTTGGGCGATACAACTAACAACTTACAGATATAAATGTCACTAGCCCAGTGCCTGGGCCCCCGCGTGGGACCTGCTTCGAATGGACTTTCTGGAGTTTCAGTCTTACAGATGTGCGCATGCGTGCCCAAGAATACCCACAGCTCGCAGCGCCCTCTGTTGTCTATTTGAAGTTAGCTTGTTTCACTTGGAGTTTGATCGTCTGGTTTGGCAAAGGGTGTTCGCTTGGAAAACGACGTTATGATTTGCGCGTCGCTCATTCATTCGGCGTTTGACTACTTCGTGTGGCATGCGATGACTGTATGATTTGGGTTAGCGTGAAATGATTTGGGAACTGTATTGTTGGATATGGTTTTCCCTCGTTGGTTTGAAAGTAGCTTCGATTGATTGGCAATTCGATCATTGTTCAAATGGAAGTAGATTAGACGACTTGTAGTCTTACCTCTCC
Source organism: Arenicola marina (assembly GCA_964019135.1). Classification (NCBI taxonomy): domain Eukaryota; kingdom Metazoa; phylum Annelida; class Polychaeta; family Arenicolidae; genus Arenicola; species Arenicola marina. Next base: position 9,802,797 of record OZ025251.1, read on the forward strand.
AATTCATCGTTGACTCGTCCGTTACTTTATTGTACACTTTGAATGGTAAATGATGTCTGTTTCATTTGAAGTTACCATACTTGGTCCCGAAATAGTATGTTTGGTCCCGAAATAATATGTTTGGCTTGGTGATTGTTGTCTGTTTGATTTGAACTTTCATTAAGTCAGTGCGTGTTTGTATTTTTGGCGGTCACGGCGGCCCATAGGCGAGGCTTAGTGTCGGAATATGGATCCGTATATTGCAAAGACAGGCTGGTTTAGAGCAGGCAGTGTAATAACTGCAGGAAGCGAGAGAAGTCTCATTGATGTAGCAGTACTGGCTCTGACACTGCAGCAAACAGCTTTACATCCAATAGGTTACTGCAACACTGCTGTAACTGTAGCAATCAGCGTTAAATTTTATGTTGTACCTGTGAGTCCTGTAACTGTAGCAATCGGCTTAGATCCACTATTGTAGCAGTGCCATAACTATAACAACCCGCTTTACATCACATGGTATAGCAGTGCCATAGTCATAACTGTAACAATCAAAGTTCAATGATACTAATAGGTGGTGAGATTAACGAGAGTTGGGGGTCAAGGACGCGGCGCTTGGTTCCCCCGCACGTGGTCGCTGAATCTCCGCCAGGTAGCGCTCACGTAGCTCTTGGCTCTTTGCCGCCTCTGATTGTAATCTTCTTCTCCTGAAAGGACAATTTCTACCAATGAAAAGCATAGACATATTCACTGCCCGAGTCCCGCCTAGTTCAGATTATCCCACTGTGAGGCGCCACTCTATGTGCAAGGTATTCTGGGTATTATTTTTATCTTTATGGAATGTCACTATGGCGTCATATCATGACAACATACTCGGTAAGCAATTGAAAAATCTCTTACGTTCGCATGTAATTCAGACTGTACAGGGGCGGATCCAGAAAATCTGGATAAGGGGCCGGTTTCAGGGTCAGATCAAGATATGCTGGATAGGGGGGACGGTTTCGGTTTTCATATGTTAAATGGTATAAATTTCGGCCCTAAAAGGGGGGGCCGGGGCCGGGTCAGCCCCTCTCTACATCCGCCCCTGAGACAGGTTCGTTAACAGGGCTGCACAGTTTTCATGTGTTCTATTACCAGTTAAGGTGCCTTGGGGATCAGCGTAAAAAAAGACATGTTCTTTGAACGAGTGCGCATCACGCTGGTGCCTTACAGCTATAGCTGCGCGACGCGCACTCATTGTAGTCAAGGTTTGAGTGTTGGGAACCGGCCGGCTGTGCGGTTTGTGCGTGAAGAATCGAGTGGGTGTGAAAATATTTGAAAATATCATACCGTAGTTAAAGATAAGACCATGAAGTCCTTCCGACCAGACCGCTGTATTATGATGATAATTATAGATATTTACATGTTTGCGACAAACGGAGCCACAGTGGGCTTGCTTGCAAACCCCAACACAACACATCAGCACATATAGCAATGTTGCCATCACTTCGTTGCCATCACAGAGTGGCTCTAAAATCGATTCTATCGTGGGTGAAATGATAAATGATTAGCAATATAACGAAATAAAGACTTTAATTTTGGAGTTTGATACGTAATCTTTCGACCACGGCGGCTCCCCCAGCCACAGGTGGGGTGTGAACCAGCAACCTGTTGGTCTGCAGTCTAGTACGCTACCCACTCGACCACGGCGACTACCTGAGAAGCAGCAAGGTGAGTGTGACGATGAAAACGACGCCAATGCCGGTGCCACCCACGGCCATGAGCACTATGGACTCTGTCCCTCCAACCCCCCGGGGGCCAACTGCAAGTAGAGGACAAAGCGTGAACAGAGCGAGTGACGTCATTACGTAGTGACGTCATTACGTAGTGACAATATGTGTATATTTAAACCCGATGTATTGGAATTAGCCAACGTATGAAAAGTTTATGGAATTAATGGCATCGGAAGAGCAATTGACTCTCCAAAATCTATACCAATCTATATCTGGAAAGCTTTACATAAGAGAACTCGATATGTCCAATCCAGCAACTAACTTTATCCACTAAATAATCCAAATGTGCTTACTTGAACCAGTATTACCATGTTATATGTCATTAATATATATGTTCTGTGGGCCTGATGGCCTCGAAAGCAATAAAGATCTCTATGTTTCCCAGAACAAGGGGTGGGATAAAACAAGGTAGCCCAAATACAGATACCTGGACGCAAACCCGTGATCTGTAGATCAGCCTGCTGACCGACAGAGGCTCCCTGTTCCGAAGTGACTTATTATACAGCCGTATTGTGAAAGGTGTTTGAGCTCATGTCTTACCTTCCTCAGTCGAAACGTTTGCCAGATATGTTTCCGTAGTGGTGACAAAAGCTGAAAGCCAAAGCTGCTAAATTTGCGTCTTACAACGTTTGAGGAAGCAACATTATGATATCATAATTTATATGTTTTTATATAATGTATGCGTTTATGTAAATATACAATTATGTTTTTCACTTCCACAAGGTTTATTGTCTATATCTTTATGACCGTTCCACGTTACCTGCTTGAAGATCAGAAATAATCGTAACACTTTCTGTAATGTTTTCGCAACACTGAACTGAACTAAGGTGTCAATAACATTTAAACTTCAATTGCATTTAAATTCCAGAAACTAAATTAAATTTATTAGGCATGGGAATGACGAGGAATGATGAGGGATTTTCATTTCGAGGCCAAATTCCGTAGAAAGTGCATGGAACAATGTAGCAATGTAACGGCATCACGCATGCATAACAAGGTCAGCCCGAAATGTGACGTCATCGTAGTTACGTCATTTCATTGGGAAATGTATCAGTGATCATGTACGTCTAACAAACACATACGGCTGCTGTTTCTCCATGGTTTAGCTATTTTTAATTCACTAACCTTTGTTTACTGAAGGAGTTTCAAGACGTGATTCCGTAGTATATACGTAAGCTGTAGGGGCAAAATTCAGCATTATTTGGCATCTGCAACGCTGTTTGAGGAATGCATCAGCGACATTATACTTCACACTTTTCGGGTTTGAATCAAATTCCGAGTAATACCAAGGATAGTAATTCTAATAGCACGTAAATCAATTATCATCATAATTAAGTTATGATCAAGATACATACACGGTTTCCTCCATTTCGTACTTCCATATTGCATGCGTGTCTAGTATAGTTCGCTTTCGTACGTATGAAGAGCGCTTGTACCTCCAGCAAACGTCTTGTGTACATTATACATTCCGCGCCATTTTCCTTGAGTTAGCTTTGGCAGAAACTCATTTCAATTTCGATCAATTTTAAGTGGTTATTCAATATAGCATTATACCGTAACTGTGGCTACTTATACATACGCCATGACGGCCATGCGGTAGACTCAACAACAAGACGGAAGCCAATGCACGACTTCGCTATTATACGCCATCTTGGAAAAAACGTGACTGGCGCAAAGAGTTCTGGGAAATATGTTTGGTGTTCTCTTGATGTTGTTTCTATGGAGATAAATACCATATTTCCAGGGTAGTGGCAAACAATTAATGGGCATGTCTAACTTACATTCATATTACGTAACTCTTCCCTTATATAGATGTCCATATTGTATGTTTAAGTGTTTAAAATTACGTTGTCATGCGATGACGCCATGCATGCATGCATGCATGCAGTGGCGCCTCACAGTGGAATAATCTGATGATTTGCGAAGTCGGGTCCTATACATCGTGTCATTCTAAAGACTGTTAAAGTTTCGCGGAGTGATACTTACGTGTCTGGGGTGATATGTAGACAACCACGGCGGAAACAGGGCCAAAGAGATTCGACGCGAACCCCGATACAGAACCACTTGAAAGCGAAAGGTTTCGCAACCCCCTGTTGATGAAAATATGCTGATTATTCACGGTAGGAGTGGAGGTCAGGGTCGACGTAGATTTCAAGGTCGACGTTAGGGCGCAGAAAGAGGCCAAGGTGGACTTCAACATGGAAGTAGAGGTCAAGGTAGACATCAGGCGGAGACAGAGGTTAGGTCAGGGTTGACGTAAGGGTGGAGATAGAGATCAATGTAGACTTCAGAATGGAGGTAAAGGTCAAGGTAGACATCAGGGCGGAGACAGAGGTCAGGTCAAGGTTGACGTTAGGGTGGAGATAGAGATCAATGTAAACTTCAGAATGGAGGTAAAGGTCAAGGTAGACTTCAGAAGTGAGGTAGAGGTCAAGGTCAAGGTCAAGGTCAAGCTACACGGCCGTATGGATGGAGGAAGAGGTCAAGGCGAAGGTAAAGGTGTTCACCATATTCACAACCCTGCATATGTCATCGTCAAAACATGTCGAAACATCATGATTAACCCGATAATCATCTGGATCACAGCATTGAATTTGTTTGTAACTTAGCTTGGTGCGATGACCTGCTATGTTACCACTTTACCGGCGGTCAGGGCTACTGAACAGCAGGCTCCCATGGACATATGCCAGCGCCACAGCGGAGACGAAGGGCGCTCCGTGTACTACAGTCCTGTGGTCCCCGCCTAGCCTCGCCCGCTCTATCCGATAGTGCAGCACGTCACACCAAAACATCTCCCCTCCTGCAAGGACGTTTACACAGGCGCTATAATTACAATTTAATATCCGAAAGCCACTGACATGTTAAGAAATAATAGTTAAGAAATACAAAATATTTAAAATTGTGAAAAAATCCTACGAGGCTTGTATTAATTCTCTTGATTTGCGTTCATTTCCTTGCTGAATCTGTAACATATAAGGACATATATATATGTTAGTATTTGCGGGACTGCTGACATTACCAGATACAGACCTCCTTTACCTGCGCTGTTTGTTGTGAAACAAGTTTTGTGTGTAACATTTAATGCCATTTTATAATTTATTGCCAAGTATTAATGTGTACACGTTCCAAACTGGGGGTGGACATACTTCTCCGAGAATTCTCCGTACGATAATCTCCTTCATTGATGTCAACACAGACACTAAGCTTTGTGCGTTCCTATTGGGAGCATCTCAACTTGTTTGATGGGAAATAAAGATCAAATCAAATATATTTGTTTAGTCTCACATATCTCATGTGTACCTTTAAGATCCAGTGTGAGGGCCCTGGGGTAGCCGAGATCCTCACTGACCAGGGTCTCTACAGCAGTGACCCCGCTGATCGGGGAGCGGGTGATACTGGCCTTGAACTGCACGTTGGTCCAGTAGATCATTCTGGTGTTGGAGGTAACGAAGACATTCAATAGGCTTGTCAATTAAGGCTCAGTAGCAGTATGTTAAAGACATATAGGCTGCGCATACAGCTCACACAGAGTTGTCAATGGAAAACGTTCTAAATCTTTCAGATGAAAAGAATTACCGACGTCCTTATTTCACAATGTGAGAGTGCTATATGCAAAAAAACCAAAAAGAAACCTGTTACAGTAACCGTAAAACTGTAAAAAGGCAAGTTAGTCCGCAGATATGTGGTGTTCTTCCTCTTCATCAAACTGTGGGACACTGTTGACGCTTTTTTTCCACTTGCCACATTGTTCAAGGATTAACATCGAAACAGATCATCCGATGCATCCAGATTCAACGTTTCAACGAAGGTTCATTTTTCAGATACAATAATGCTATATGAGTAACTTTAGCGTCATCCCCTGTAGCTGCTGCACGCTGTGGTCTTTTTCTTGTGCATTCAACACTTCTTAATATATTATTTCTATGTCACAGAAAAACTTATTACGAGGTTCGGATGTGTAAAAAATAGCGCAACATTGTTCGGGGATTTTTGTCTATTTACCCACATGAAATGGGGAGTATCGGAATTTCCTTTTCGGTGCCGAGTTCCGTAGAAACCGCATGGAATATTTGTGCCATCTGGTAAAGGAATCACCCACGCGTAACAACGACAAAAGTCTGCCTGCCACGCGTGGGTGATTTTCAATGGCTCAGTCAGTAGAGGGCAGCTCTGTACTATGTGGTATACGGAATTCGTCAATGATTTGAAATTAAGCAAACCTCCCCCATTAGCGTATCTCTCTCACCAAGCGCCCGACATTTTGCATGCTATAGCAGACGATCATTGTATAATGTCCTCCCTCCCCACACCACCAGTGTGTACCTGTTCTCAGGGTCGAGGGCCAGATCGGAGGGCCGGTGGGGGTCCGGAAGTGATAGCACTTTGTCCTGCGCGCCGCTGTCGAGCTCCAGACGAACTATCCGACCATTCAGATCCGCGTAGTACAACTTCCGGTTCCGCACATCAATGGCGATCCCTTCCAGTCTGGAGCCTGAAAGGTGACGTCATCATCGTCGACTCCCAGTCAGGGTTTGTGTTACATGCTCCAAAATTGGGTCTAGATATGTTAGAATATTTATAACGCAATTTATTCGCTCTATCGCATTTGAGCACTGTAGACTAACCCCTTGCAGGTTGATTGGTTGTATATTCAGGACGCTTTAACCACTTTTGGTCATATCGCGTCAATGGGAGAAGGAAGGTAGAGCGGAGTCATGTGCCCAAGGGTAACCCCCACATGGGATCTTTATTCTGCGACCACACAGATATGGGCACAGCAGGGCTCGAACCATCGATCCACGTGCCGTTAGGCTCTCAGGTGACTAGAGCACTCACGGTGAGCGCTCGAACCCACTGAGCTACCGGGCCGGCCCCCCATTGCGAGTTGAAACGCCGTCTGTGTCCTCATTACTTATGCCTATTGGCCATGTGTGTGCGCAAATGTGGCCTAAGACAATGAATCCAATCCTCCCATGATCTAACCTTTAACATTGCGTTGACATTGTTCGCTCACCTGGCTCCATCGTTGCCATGGTTTCTAATCCGGAGCCATCCACGCGCGACCTCTGTATGACCTTGGAATCTGGGTTCGACCAGTAGACACGTCTGCTGAGAGGATCGTACTGAAGACTTCGGGGACTGGTAACCAAGGCAACAGGCAGAGTGCGCACGCGCTCACCGCTCGCCAGCGACACCTGGTGAATCGACAGCGAAGCTGCATCGGCCAAAATCACGAAGTTATCCTCTTCCCAGACTGAAACAAGGACAAACGGTGAAGCATATGATGTCAAATAAGGACATCCTTCTATCAATCTGTCGATGTTTGTCTGTCGTATTTGTTTCGCAAGGTGCCTCCATATCCCTGGTGGTAAGCAGGCTGGTTCAAACCCTGGCACCTGCAGCATGTGGAACAAGGTTCATCCCACCCCATTTAATCCTCATCGACACAACAGCTGCCGAAAGAACGAATATGTCGTTTCATTTACTCTGGCTTCATGCAGATTACACATTGGTAATTGAACTTATTGAACAAATTGAACTTATTTTATGACCCACTTTGGATAAGCTGCACCTCAATTGTAAAAGAAATTACAGATTAAATATTGTAACGTTATTCATGATTGAGCGCTTTTCATTGAATTCAAACCATTCAGCATTTATGGTCATAATCTCCGGCAATGCTCAGTGACTTCCATTGCATCCACATTTTACTTGAAAAATGAGCAATGGCGACGAATAAAACATCGGATTATATGATTACAGAACCAGACGAACCTAATACATACTGCCAGATAGATCTCGCCTGGTCTTGCAGGATGTGTAAATGGCTTAAAATTAAGAACATTACTGAGACAACCACCAGGAGACAAAACTGAAACACGGTACGTTCAAATCTTTCCTCAATGTTGGGCGGTAATCAAGGCAAAACTAACCCCCAGGGGAACAAGAGACTCCATCCGAGCTGAGTTCATATCCTCGTGCGCACGCGCACTGGACCGGCGGACCTCCGAGTACACAGAGGTGCTCACATCCCCCATTATCGTCGTCACACAAACCTGAAACCATAGCAACCTTCGGGTACAGACATTTTCGTTTAATCAACGTGACGAATTTAGAGATAATGCTCATGGGCTCATGGGTATGTATCTTTGGGGCCTGCGGGAAAACTTAAGGGCAATAAGTGGGTGAAATTGGTGCAAATTGCCTTAGTGTGGTAATAAAATTATGATAAAACGATCATTTTCAATTATTTGTACTTTCTAGTTAAGTCATCGAACACTGAGTTTGCAAAAGGTTAAAAACAATTTATTCGCTGATAATGCGTTAACATAAACAAGCCCCCCCCCCCTTTTTTTTGAAGCACAACGCTACCCCCCCCCCCCCGATCGCAAGTTTTCAGTAGACCCCCCCCCCGGTCGTAAAAAAACTGGTGGATCCCTCGCAATTTGGTTCAACGCCCCCCTCCCCCGGCCGCAAGTTTGGACCCCCGGCCCCCTGTTCAAATTTCCGGATCCGCCCCTGATAAACTTTATTTCCAGGGGCGGATCTAGGAATTTGCCAAGGGGGGGTTGCTCTCTGAAACTTCCGACCGAGGGGTGTGCTCTCTGAAAACTTGCGACCGGTGGGGGGGGGACTTGGGCTCTGAAGACTTGGGACTTTAACATGTATGTTAACATGTAAGTCCAAGGAGGGGGGGGGGTTCAACCCCCCTAACCGCCCCCCCCCCTAGATCCGCCACTGATTTCTTTAACATGCTAATCGTGTGTGTGAAAAAACGATTTTGCTGCAACAACATATGATAATATATGTTACAGATCACAACTGTCTTCTAATAATAATGCCTTCTGTAAAGTACAAACTGACTTTGTGCAGGGGGCTGAGTGGCTTCAGACAGCAGAGTCAGACCAGACTGTGTCACTCGTCCAACGTAGTCTGAGTAGAAGAACTCACTGACCACGGCGCCGCTTGTGACGTTCACGACGTGTATTTCAGACTCCGACTCCGGAGCAAAGAACAGGTATTCCTGGAATTGTTGACAAGATAGACGGGAGTCTTATTGTGTTATATATGAACTCGTTTGATGTTTACTCTTTTTTGGTGCGGAACTAGATTGATCTGCAGTCAAGCAAAGACAAATAGTGCGAAACACAAATTTGCATGCGCGGCAGATGATTGCGTTCAAGTTGCTGATACAGCATATCAAATTACCCTGAGAAATATGTCATAATTCTATAATATCAAAATAATACATTTAACTTAAGTCCTTATTGCATAAAGGCAAATAGATAGCGAAAAATCCATAAAAAGGCATGTTGTTTGACACAATTTTACGCCAATTTTGTTCAGCATTTCGTATGCGAAAGTCTGGCTTCGTTGTGTTAACACGGGTTAACAGCAAGTGCACTGCGCCCAGCTCACACCTAACGTTCGGCCAACGTTACTTGAAGGTTATTCCTTTGTTGCTGTTATAACGTAGCCCTCTAAAACGTCCCTGGAACGTTAAATAATGTTACTCTTCTGAGAACTTTCTGGCAAAGTTGAACAGCTTTAGAGTTATGATGCAACGTTCCAAAAATGTCATAAGGTTGACAAATTTTAGGGTTACAAGAAAACCTTCCGAAAACGTTAAAAAAAACGTTATATGCTAACGTAAGGAACATGTTCTCAGATAACGCCTTCGGAACGTTCAACGAAAGTAAATTTTGTTCTAGTTCCTGTGAACTTCACCAGTTTACTGGCAGAAACAGGTCGGTGAGGGCGTCACGTGACCTACCTGGTGGATCGCGATACCCGCAATCGGCAGGTTTTTGTTCGAAGCGGCTTTCCATACGACTCTGACGAGGCCCCCGTCAAATCCAGACGCCATGATCGCCTGATCCAGACCGACCACCCAGAAGACAGATCTGGATACGCGATCCAGGGTGATGGCCAGGAGTGTGGACGTGTCCGAGTGGTATACGTCCTGGACGTCTGAACCTGTCGCTCCGGAACGTCTCAGCGTGTTCCCGGCGCTCCAGAACAACAATCTGGAGTGACATGAATTAATTAACATAAGGACCTGCACAGAGAGGGGAAGGCTGGTGGGGGGGGTGAAACTTGACCAGATGGCAGTTTGTTTATCTAATTCTTCGTAATTTCATGTATTGAGCTTTACGTAAGCTATTCCGTATAGATAAAGACAACTTTGTCGCGACTCGCATTTCTGTGCTTCCCTTTATCATGTTTATCATACGTTTCCATACATAGGATTGAGTACATACGCATAAACTGGTTGGTTGGTTGGTTGGCATCCGTCCGTCTGCGAAAGACGATTGATTTGCTATTTTTGTTGAGGTTTAAAGTTACTATTTCAACAAAAAACCAGTGGTGACGCACAGATTTGTGTAGTTACGTCAGCACACTGACGTAACCAGCATGAACACAATTTTCCGATAGAGGGCCTAACAACTTGTCACTTGCGGTTTTTTCACCGATGGTAAAGTCTCATTGCGGGAGAGTTTCATATAGTGCTTACGGCTGTTCCAACAGCGAAGGCGCCTCCCTCCGATCTGATGTAACCCTCCCCGCCCAAATTGCTGAAATAGTAGCTTTAAGTAGAACAATTTTCTTTGCGGCATTAGCACTGAATACGCTTAAAATATTACGCACCTATAGCACAAAACACAAATGCAACTATTGGCTTTTCCATGCACTGACCCCGTCGCGGGGTCTATCTCGACCCCCCAGACCCCTTCCTGGTCTGAGTGCACAACCCGCCAATCGGATTGGCTGTCCCTGTATGTTGCCATGGCGACGATGCTGCTGGCGGCATCGGTCCAATAGATGTTTTGATTTACCCAGTCCACGGCGAGATCTCGGACCTGGAACCACGTGACTGATATTACTGTGTTAATAAACTCCCTTCCACTGTGTGTTACAGGTCGTTACTTAATGTAAGAGCGTAGCACTATTTCAATATAGCTCACGTATGAGTCACCTCTAATATTTATTACAATAATCAATTTCGTGGTCATATAAGATGGGCCGAATTACAGCTACAACTACCTTCACATTTTAAAGTTAAATTAAACTTAAATTGAAATATTGCGCACACTTAATGGCCAGCTTCTGGGTAATTTAATATACCCATGGAATGGAATGTTGGTGTTTTAGGCCACTTTTGTGCACATACAGGCTAAATTGGGCCAAGGAACCTCCCGAGACGATGAAGGATGAAGGAATGAAACATGCCCCAGATTAGGTGCCCGAGCCCGGATTCGAACCCAGGACCTATTGATCTGCGGTCTAGTACGCTAACCACTACACCAGGGAGGCCCCCAATATACCCATGGAAGAGTAAATATCGAACCATTTCCCGGATGGTTGTGTGGCTCACTGTTTAGTCAGTGTGGCACGTTTTGGTCAGAAAATCTGTTAAAACTCGGGTTTCGAAGCAGTACTTTTCGCACAAAGTGACGTAGATGAAGGTTCTGGTTTAATTGCCTACCATAAGCAGGTGAACGGTTTATGTTAATACTCAAATTAATTGTTAATTTTGAAGTAACCAGTAGGGGTTCGATGTGTTGAATTCATAACATCTGGTATCATGCGTGCAGGGCCCCAGCTCTTCAAATGGAGAGCCTACACTGACGTCACGAAACGTCGAATGAGTTCCTCTGACTATTTCTTGGTGTTTTATCGCGTCATATGGGATAACGGCCAGTATTTCTAATAGTGCTCCGCTTTAAGTTAATGGGCATTCTATTGATGGCGTACTATATTGCGATTAATATCTGAAAAGCCGCTTTGAACCTAGAAGCTGGAGGAGGCAAGCGCAAAGTTACAATTACAACCATAACGAGACATATCGAACCCTGGCACCTGCATTGGGGGCATGTTTCGTCCATTCTTGACCCAATGTAGCCTTCATGTGGGCAAAGGCGCCCTAAAAATACCAGCATTTCATGTTACTCTTTCTCAGACGGGTCCACAACTGGGCCGCTTACCTGAGTAGACGCCGTAAAGAGTATCCTGGATTGGGCGGTGTCTGTCAGTGACGTCAGGTGCACCGAGCCGCCGCGCTGCCCGTGACGGTCGTGCCAGAAGACGGTTCGCCGAGCGTAGTCCCCCGCGACCGCTCCAGAGATCTGATGATCCATCGCCAGGTGGGGCAGGTGCGGGAAAGCGCCCCCTGTCGTGAGGATCCGGACCCAGACCGCGGGGTCACCTCGCATGCGGTACACGAATGAACGCTGGTTGTCATGGTAATACTGACTCCAAAGCAACTCTTCGAAGTGTGCCACTGAAAGATAAATAATATTGACGCGATCAATAAGCCAATATTATTTATATGGACTCGATTTCTAACTGAACATTTTACAATAGTGATTACATGAGAGCGGCGCAGTGATTACATGAGAGCGGCGCAGTGATTACATGAGAGCGACGCAGTGATTACATGAGAGCGACGCAGTGATTACATGAGAGCGGCGTAGTGATTACATAAGAGCGACGCAGTGATTACACGAGAGCGGCGTAGTGAGTACATGAGAGCGACGCAGTCATTACATGAGAGCGACGCAGTCATTACATGAGATCGACGCAGTGATTACATGAGAGAGACGCAGTGATTACATGAGAGCGACGCAGTGATTACATGAGAGCGGCGTAGTGATTACATGAGAGCGGCGCAGGGATTACATGAGAGCGGCGCAGTGATTACATGAGAGCGGCGCAGGGATTACATGAGAGCGGCGCAGTGATTACATGAGAGCGGCGTAGTGATTACATGAGAGCGACGCAGTGATTACATAAGAGCAGCGCAGGGATTACATGAGAGCGGCGCAGGGATTACATGAGAGCGGCGCAGTGATTACATGAGAGCGACGCAGTGATTACATGAGAGCGGCGCAGGGATTACATGAGAGCGGCGCAAGGATTACATGAGAGCGGCGTAGTGATTACATGAGAGCGACGCAGTGATTACATGAGAGCGACGCAGTGATTACATGAGAGCGGCGTAGTGATTACATGAGAGCGGCGCAGGTATTACATGAGAGCGGCGCAGTGATTACATGAGAGTGGTGCAGTGATTAAAGGAGAGCGGCGCAGTGATTACATGAGAGCGGCGCAGTGATTACATGAGAGCGGCGCAGTGATTACATGAGAGCGGTGCAGTGATTAAAGGAGAGCGGCGCAGTGATTGAAGGAAAGCGGCGCAGTGATTACATGAGAGCGGCGCAGTGATTACATGAGAGCGGCGCAGTGATTAAAGGAGAGCGGCGCAGTGATTACATGAGAGCGGCGCAGCGATTACATGAGAGCGGCACAGGGATTACATGAGAGCGGCGCAGTGATTACATGAGAGCGACGCAGTGATTACATGAGAGCGGCGCAGGGATTACATGAGAGCGGCGCAAGGATTACATGAGAGCGGCGTAGTGATTACATGAGAGCGACGCAGGGATTACATGAGAGCGACGCAGTGATTACATGAGAGCGGCGTAGTGATTACATGAGAGCGGCGCAGGTATTACATGAGAGCGGCGCAGTGATTACATGAGAGTGGTGCAGTGATTAAAGGAGAGCGGCGCAGTGATTACATGAGAGCGGCGCAGTGATTACATGAGAGCGGCGCAGTGATTACATGAGAGCGGTGCAGTGATTAAAGGAGAGCGGCGCAGTGATTGAAGGAAAGCGGCGCAGTGATTACATGAGAGCGGCGCAGTGATTACATGAGAGCGGCGCAGTGATTAAAGGAGAGCGGCGCAGTGATTACATGAGAGCGGCGCAGCGATTACATGAGAGCGGCACAGGGATTACATGAGAGCGGCGCAGTGATTACATGAGAGCGGCGCAGGGATTACATGAGAGCGGCACAGGGATTACATGAGAGCGGCGCAGTGATTACATGAGTGCGGCGCAGTGATTACATGAGAGCGGCACAGGGATTACATGAGAGCGGCGCAGTGATTACATGAGAGCGGCGCAGTGATTACATGAGAGCGGCGCAGTGATTACATGAGAGCGGCGCAGTGATTACATGAGAGCGGCGCAGGGATTACATGAGAGCGGCACAGGGATTACATGAGAGCGGCGCAGTGATTACATGAGTGCGGCGCAGTGATTACATGAGAGCGGCACAGGGATTACATGAGAGCGGCGCAGTGATTACATGAGGGCGGCGCAGTGATTACATGAGAGCGGCGCAGTGATTACATGAGAGCGGCGCAGTGATTACATGAGAGCGGCACAGGGATTACATGAGAGCGGCGCAGTGATTACATGAGAGCGGCGCAGTGATTACATGAGAGCGGCGCAGTGATTACATGAGAGCGGCGCAGTGATTACATGAGAGCGGCGCAGTGATTACATGAGAGCGGCGCAGTGATTACATGAGAGCGGCGCAGTGAATACATGAGAGCGGCGCAGTGATTACATGAGAGCGGCGCAGCAATTACATGAGAGCGGCGCAGTGATTACATGAGAGCGGCGCAGTGATTACATGAGAGCGGCGCAGCGATTACATGAGAGCGGCGCAGTGATTACATGAGAGCGGCGCAGTGATTACATGAGAGCGGCGCAGTGATTACATGAGAGCGGCGCAGTGATTACATGAGAGCGGCGCAGTGATTACATGAGAGCGGCGCAGTGATTACATGAGAGCGGCGCAGTGATTACATGAGAGCGGCCAGCGGAGAAGCGCAATAATCCAGAAGTGCAACACCTTCATCCCGATACGTTAGTCACGTGACGACAATACGAGATACGAATCCCTCAATCCGTGCATCCACAACCGCTAAAAAACTTCCACTTCCACTGGAAGTCCAAATTCTGTTTTCGCTTCTTTATTCGCAAGTAAATATATAAGTACAGAGGTCACGTGACAGGCGGCTGACAAAAGCGAACGCGACCAGCTGCTTGTGGTTACCATTGCGACGGCGAACATTGCCTCCCGGAACAATGCAGCAAGGTCATCACATTATATGCCTCTCCACCCCGTCTCCCATGAGCCACTTGTCGAACCTCCTTATTATCGCCCGCACGCCCATCTTCTGGGTGACACCGACCGTGAGTATCTCTGACACGTTTACGGGCGACTTTTATCGCTCTCTTTCAATTCACTACCCGACAGAGGGCGCATTTCTCCGTGCCAGGATCGGTATCCCGCCCCGTACCCGCAACACGCGACAGGGCTCTTCCGGGTGTGCCGAACGGTATATGCCGATTCCAATGAAATGCCCCCACCGTTCACATCAGGTGCATGTAGGGGGGTACACCGATGCGTAATGTGCGTATTCGGGTTACCGCGGGGAAATACCGGCTCCCTAAGAAAACCGCCCACCATCTGATCGAGGCACTGTTCACAGTAACTATACCAGAGTACATTCGGTATAGATTTTATTCATTGTTTTTATTTAAAATTACCCTGACACGGTGTTTTTGTTCACCATTTGGTTAAGCTAATAGTAAGAAAAAAAACATATAATAGCTATTTCGTACGCATTTTTAGGTGGAGGGGCGAGTGGATGGGCGGCTGGTTGTTCATATCGCGTCAATGAGACAAGGAAGGGAGGGTGGAGCCATGTCCCCGGAGGTAACCCCCCTACTCTTTGCGAAGAAGGACATGGGATCTTCATCCTGCGACCACACAGACATGGCCACATCGGGGCGCGAACCACCGATCCACGTGCCGTTAGGCTCTCAGGTGGCCCCGCGATCTGTGCCTCTCAGAGATACATATAATACAGAGTTGGGCGGCTATGATCATGAGAATTAAGGCTTCATAGGAAAGATCCTTTGATTTAAGTTAGTACACCTCCAGGTCATACTTTCCCACACGGAATGCATCATTTTGTAAAAAAAGTGCCCTGACCTCCCCCCCACCCCCAGTTCCCCTTGGAATGGCGCCTGAAAATTGACGATCAGTGATGCCAATTAAGATATCTAAGAAATCGGGCAACCGTTGGGGACTAATTTAATCCCTGATTACGTAGGCACCCCCATCCCCTTCCCAGGAAACCCCAGATTCACCTGGGGCGGAGTGGAGGTAGGAGAGGGAGGGGGGGCATATTTGCCTGGATTGTTGCCCGCAACTTATTTTAACGCTAACTATATACGCTGCTCACCCGTATGTTAACGTTATTATTTCCACAAAAAGTAAATATTGGACACTCGGGAACGCACAGACTTGCATAGTGCCGTCAGCACATTGATGTAACCCGTGTAACTTTTCACTTGCCCTAAATCGCCATACTGCAAAGCCTCCTTGTGGGAGAGTATTCGCTGGTCCAACAGCGAAGGCCCCTCCCTCCTTCCTGGCGGACCCCCCGTTTTGACATGCATCCCTTGGACGGTGGTCTTATGATAGATACCAACTGCTCGGTGAATGAAATAGACCCCGCCACCCTGACAATGCTTTGACTTGCATCCCTTGGACGGTGGTCTTATGATAGATACCAAATGCTCGGTGAATGAAATAGACCCCGCCACCCTGAAAACGTTTTGACTTGCCTCCCTTGGACGGTGGTCTTATGATAGTGTGGTATTTTCGTGGCTGGATCGAATATACTACAAAGATGTTCAGCATTGGTGGTCAATGTGTGGTCGCAGGATGATGATCCCACATCCTTCTTCGCAAAGAGTAGGGGGTTACCCCCGGGGACATGGCTCCACTCTCCCTTCCTTCTCCCATTGACGCGATACGACCAAAAGTGGTTAAAGCTCCTGAATATACAACAAACCAGTATGGTCACACTTGCCTGTATTTGTAAAGTACTGCTATGACGTCATCCTATTGTGTAAACTGTACATTAATTTTCAAGAATGTACTGTTTAGCGAGCTGATAAATTGCGATTGACTCAAGGAGACCAAACTATTTTTCTGTTGAACAATCGTCCTTCTGTTGCGAAATCGACAATCGCAGTCAATGCCAATCATGAGCAATAAGTGAGCATCTCTGAAACAGGTCACAACCACAATGGATGATGAACTAGAAGCTTGACGCTCGATGGAAAGCCCCAGCAAAAACAGATACAAATTTCTCTTCAAAACAAGCGTAGATCACAACATCCATTTTTAGAAACTGAATTTGAGATCATATGTAATTCATATGCAAAATACATACCGACATTTCTTTATATCCTATAATCAAAATAGAAATCATTTTTCTTTCTCGTGAATCCCACGAAACTCAGTTTGCAAAGGGTATCCTATCCATCAACAACGCACTGGATGTTACTTATTTCAAACACCATCGCAACATCGCTGCATATCATATCCTTTGAGTATCCAATAATTTGAACGATTGTATCATACTCCACATTCAAATGACCACTATAGTCATTTGAACATAAGTCATGTGAAGTGGCCAACACGATTTCCTTCTTGCTTATAGATGAACTAAACTGACTCGTGGCTGCAGGGTCCGACGTTCTTCCATGTCAGGGCGAACCATTGTTTCAGCACCAGCGAGCAAGCTCAAAACGATGCCAGCGCAACCAACTCATGTTGAGCTCAATTGCCGGACCGGACAGTACAGCTCAAATACTACAAATACCGCAAACTGCCCGGCAACTGAAATGTACCCCGCCACACTGACAACGTTTTGACATGCACCTCTTGGACGGTGGTCTTATGATAGCTTATGATTTTCCCCAGAATTTTCCTTTCACTCAAGGCCCCACCGGCAAATTACAGCGTGTTATGATTTTCAGGGCCCGCGAAATAGTCGTCTACCTGGTGATCAATATCATAGAATACGAATACGTGGTGGTTACTTTTGTGCATATGAAGGCTACATTGGGAAGCCTGCCGAGATCATGAATTGCAGTCGGAAGAACTTCTCCTAGCTGCTGTTGATCTGTGGCTCAGCCTGCTACGGAGCTAGGGAGAGAAATCCTGCAAGAAAATGCCTGTCAAAGAATTTTGAATGTGGAAAGAAATGCAGAGTGTAATAAGTTCAAATTTACCTCTCCTCCCCCCCCCCCACCCCCCTACACACACACCACACACACACATATCACCACTTTTAAATAATTTCTCGGATAGCCTAAATGTTGCATTGAAAAACGGTATTCTGCTTTAAAAAGATAGGAATGTTGGTGTTTTAGGCCACTTTTGTGCACATACAGGCTAAATTGGGCCAAGGAACCTCCCGAGACGATGAAGGATGAAGGAATGAAACATGCCCCAGATTAGGTGCCCGAGCCCGGATTCGAACCCAGGACCTATTGATCTGCGGTCTAGTGCGCTAACCACTACAGGTTGTAGGGGTCTATTGGGGGTCCGGACAACCCCACCCCACCCCAGTGTAATGGTATTTAGGCTTGTTAATCAATCTATACGATTATTCCTTACTTCTTCCTCGTAGTTCGAAAAAGTCTAATAATATGCAGTACACTACGACAAGGAGTTTTGTTAATTGTATATCAATATGCATGGCAGTGTTGTAGCCTACATATCGTGAAACTCTTGCGGCAAATTGTAATACGTTACAGTCATTAAGATACAGGATATCTGATAGGATTGGCCGTGCGTTTAAAGCCATGCCACACACATATGAAGTCCTTGCAAAAAATACGAAATATATTAAGATAAGATAAGACGTTAAAAACATTAGCACATGCTAAAAAGACTAAATGCATTACTAGTTGGACCATACATTGTATTAATGTCTCAAAAAATGACAACGCTATCTTGTATTAAGCACTTCGTCACCGGCCTCCCCTCCACCCGACCCCCGGGCTCCACCCCCCACCACCGTGCACCCCGGTAATTTAATACCCCAGTGCCTGCCCCTCTCCTATTCCGTCTCACCCAATCTTGTATATTATCTAGGAGCACCGTGTTACCTACCCTATTATATCCCAGAGACTAACGACCTGTTTTACGCCCCTCAATATACCCTCCCACTCCGCATCCCCTCTCCCTAACCCTTAACCTATCCCCCCCCCCCCCCCACCCATGGCTCACGCGACCCCCGGCGACCCTCAGGCGGGCGGCAGGGCGTGTCTCCGCCTGTCGCCGGCCGGTGGGCCTGGCACCACGCCCCCTCCCCCAGGCCACGCGCGGGCCGCGGGTCGCGGGTCGCCTCCCTGCCACTCTTCGACCCCCCCCCCCACCCCCACCCACCGCCTCCTCCTCTCCTCGGCCCCAGCCCCTCTCACTCCCTGGCGAGATTCCAACAGTCGTTTCGGATCTCTGTTCTTGAGCGAGTAAGACCCGTGTAGACTTTTCCAGATGGGGGTGGGGGATGGTCGGAGGGGTTGGGGACAGGTGGACAGGTGGACAAGGTACAGATCCATGGTTTAACAGCGTCCGGCCGCTGCCACTCACCGGCCTGGCACAATCCGTGGTGGCCGAGGTTGGGGGGAGGCCCCTTGGGTGAAGGGGGGGGGGGGGGGTAGAAGACCCCTAACGTCAGGGGCAGTAGTAGGAGCCTTTTCGGCCCCAGCACCCTGCCGACCCCCCTCCCCAAGTCCCCAACCGTCTACGAGCTTCGTGCAGCTATTGGCCAGTCCTCCCTGCCCGGAATGTATGCACCAGCGACCCGCTAGCCTACAGCGACCCGCTAGCCACCACGCTCCGCGACCACCCCCCAGCCACCAAGCCCCCTCCCCTCCCCTCGCCCCACCTCCACCCATCCCCGCCCCTCCAAACAGTCCCCGACCGCCACCCGCCACCCCCAGTCAGTCAGTGGTGGCCGAGTGGGTCGGACGACGACAAACGTGTGGGTAAACTTTCTTCTAGGGCCCGAGCGCCCTACCCCCTACCCTCCGACGCGCGACAACGCCGAGACCCGGCCCGCTCAGTCAGTGTGTGCCGGTGGAGGCTTCAGTCGCCTCTGGGTTGTTGCGCCCGATTCCGTCAGGGGAGAATATGTCAACCGCATGTGCCTCCCATTCAACCCGACGTCGCGACGCATGTTGCTAAGCTGCGCAGATGACTTTTGCATATCCGCGCGAGGAATTGGACTCTCCGCGAAAATTAAGTAACTTCACATGTTGTGTTGGATCTCTTGCCTGCCGTGTGGACTACTAGCCTACTATACCATACGACTGTTGCGACGACTAGCTAGCTATATGCCACACGAATTCAAGTGAAGTGGCTTGCGAATCGGCGGAATACATAAATATTACTGGTATATATACAAATGCCATCAGCAATGAGGCTCTGAAATCCTGGCCTGGGATTGAAGTTCTGGACATCGTTTTTGCGTGTTGGGTTTGTTGTTCATACGGCTGTGATGCAGTGATTCAGGTCAAGCGTGGTATGGTGATATTGAGGTGATAAACTACCCCCCTCCCCCCCCCCCCACCTTGTACAGTCCGTGGTTGGTTGGTTGATCTACTGGTGATCCAGTACCACGTCTGGATTAGAGGGCCATGGAGGTATTGTCTGGAGGGCGTTCCTGACTGAAGTGGAGTGGAGTGGTAGAGTTTGTTCGGAGTACGCGCAGTTGTATGGTGAGTCGGTCCGCTGACCTGGGGGGTCAGGCGACCGTGGCTGTCATAGACATGGACCCGCTGTGGCAGAAGAGGTTGACGCATGGATACCGCAGGATACGAGCCGCCTCCCGGATAGCCAGGGTGATCCTGATGGCCTTGACCCTGCTGCTCCAGGGCCTGGGGCCCGTCGTCTCGCAGCGCCTGGATACCTGCGACTGGACCGTCTGGTGAGGGTGAATCCATGTCTCCCCCACCCGCCTGTCACTCCTACCCCACCCCGCCCGCCCCTCCCCTTCCCGCGCTCGTCAGCAACGTACTCCGCTACACCCCCACTCCACCCTCTTCATCCGCTTCCTAACATATGGTTACATTCAGCAGACTGGAGACAATAGATTGTACCCCCCCCCCCCATCCTCCACCCCTCTAAAGCCGAAAAAAACGGTACCAAAAAGCCTGAAATTATAAAGACCTAGACAATCTCGCGATGAAACCGTTTGGATGCCCCCCCCCTCCTCCTCCATTCCCAACTTACCCCACGCCACCCCCACCGCATAGTCAAACGGCTGGTAATTAATGCAGTGAATTTTGCCGGTTTGTCCGGGCAACCAATGCCTTTAGCTTTAATTGTTTTCCTTTCACGATAATAGAAGTGCGACTGAGTTTCATCGTTGGCATGCCGTGCTGGTCCATATAGACTTCTCGCCCTATACACTTTCATTATTGTCCATCTCCACCCTGTCAACCACCCCGCCCCACCCGCCTTTTGTCCCTGAGGCGGCGTTTGTCCGCTGTGCATAATTGAAGTAATTGAATACTTGTATGCATGTCGCATCTCTCCATTGTTCTACGGGCCAAGTGCAGGTGCGTGCCGAATGTCAACTCCAGTGACCCGCATGACTTTAAATGTCTGGCAATGTTAATTTCGCAGTCGCAGCTGCAATTTGACTGACCACAAAAGCAACTTTGGCGTTTGCTGGTTGTTATTATAAGACGATCCGTGTTTGCTTTGTTCTTAATGAACCGTATGATCTGTGTACTCTCCCAGGGGGCTGGCGTGGCTGCAGTTCATTTCAGGCAGTTGTTATTTCCCCTCATTTGCACCCGTTCGCACGTAGATATATACCATTGTTTGAACAGGGAATCTGAATTAAAACGTTTTCGTTTGTACAGTGGGCAGTGCCGTTATTAATCTCCCGTTAAACATATATGCGGTAGTAATATTTATTCTACAGATAATCCCTCTCTGGTTAAGCTAGGGGATTATTACTACAAACCCACCGAACATAATCGTCTGCCTTGTGGCTATAATCCCAAAACTCCCCATCTCGATGCTCGCGAAACACTTTCTGACATATTTGCGTTGCCCGCCTCTGCCCCATTTGCCTACATCACAAATGTTGGACTCCAGTGGCTGAACGCACTTTGCGCTCTGATGTCACAGGTCTGTCAGCAACTAGTGGTCTGTCCTTTTGTGTTGGAGTATGTTCCAACGCTGGTGACGATGATATGTAGGCCAGCCATATCAAAGTGGTATCAGGGTATAGGATATCTGTTTTGGAGGGAAGAGAAAGCAGGGAAGGGATGGGGGTGGGGAGGGGGGGGGGGGGGGTAGGTGCGTGTCATCTGTGCCCTGCAGTTTTTAGTGGTGCTCCTCTAAGTGGGCGTGAGAAGGGGGGGGGGTGGCGACTGGGGGCGTTGCAGAACCCTACTTCTTGGCAGAATTGATGGGTAGGTGGGGGTCGCATTTTGGGACGGGGGCCTACGTATGAGCCTGATGCAGGGGTTGCACAGAACTTTCTGGATCCGCGACTGAATGTCCCCGATATCTCTCACTGTTACTGACTGTCATTGGCGTTAAAAAAAGTCGATTTGAAGGAAATTAAAATGGCGAAGGGCGACACTTATAGTTATATCACGTAAAATGTTGAAATACTGAATGATCTATCGCGTCTTGTGAGGCGGTCGCGAAAAGCTGATTGGGTCGTGTAGCCCCGCTCCCCGCTTTGCGCCCTCTTAGGAGGATGAGGGTGTTGAGCCGGTGGGGGTGGGGGGTGGGGGGGGGGCGGCTAACTGGTGTTTCATTCACGGCTCGTGACGGGCGGCTGCAGTTGACATCTCAACGAGCGCACTTGACTTAAATAATCAGGTGGAGTGAAAAAACTGGTAGGAGGAAAAAAAACAATCACCGGCGGGGTTGGCGGGCGTAGAATGTGGACTGAAGAATGAATGGCTGCATTCTTCGGGGTCCCAGTAGACTCTCCACCCCCTTGCCCTCCCCCCCCCCCCCTCCGTCCCGGCCCTTCCCCGGGACGGGCGAGGGGGTGAGGGGGAATGATACCCAGATCGCGTTCCGCGGTCGCTATTAATTTATATCGTTCTACCAGTTTCAGGATTGCACGGTTAAAGTGCGTTCAGTGTGAGGCAGCGGGCTGGCATGGTTGGGGAATAGGTTTGACTCGGGAGACTTCAGACCCTGAAGGAATAGCCTCATATCCTCGTCACGAGACGTAATGTGAATACTTACTGTAATAGAAATATGCATACCTTTCTCCTCCCTTCTCGCGGAGGGTTAAATCATGTATTTCAATAGTGTGTATAATCTTCATCTTCATCAGGGGTGAGCCCCTGGGGTAGACCCAACGGGGGTAAGCCCCTGGGGTAGACCCAAGGGGGGCAAGCACCTGGGGTAGACCCCAAGGGGGGCAAGCACCTTGGGTAGAGCCTAGCGGGGTGAGCCCCTGGGGTGGACGGCGGGGGTTCACCCCTAGGGTGGACCGACGGGGGTTCACCCCTAGGGTGGACCTTCACCCCTAGGGTGGACCCCGCTTTTTTTTGGTGAAGTCACTTGGCGGGGGTATTGGTTGGGTCATGGATGGGAAGGGGGGGGTGGGTGGACCGTGCGGGCCAACTAGCGAGATCTCGGTACGGTGGAGGGGAGGGGAGGGGAGAGGGGGTCGCAGTGGAGAGTCATGGTTGGGGTCATTAGTAGGCCCTCAGAGGTGGGCCTTGGGGGGGGGGTTGGTCTCTGTGAGGGTCAATGCGATGGGTGTCTCCAGGCCCGCGAGCGGAATGCCCGTGACATGTGTGTTAGACTCCCGGCGTCTCGCGTTCTCAGACCGCCCGACAGTCAGCCACAGCCACAGGTGTACACAGGTTTCGGGGAAATGACCGTCATCCAGCTGCCCTGGCTGGCAACAGACGCCGCTGTGGAAAGGCGATTAAAAACAATACAAGTTTAATTTTCTGAACAGTCATCCAGAAATTATGCATTTTATTTATTATGCCGTATCGCGTATCCAAATAAAACCCGACTCGGGGTGGGAGTCCCGTCGAATGGAGGATTAGAGAGGGGGGTGGGGGGGGGGGGGGTGAGTGAAGAACGCATATCGTGGGAATTTATATAATTATTCTCACATTTCGCGGGATTTCAATGTGATTATAATGCAATATATATTGGTATCCAAGCACCTGTTGCTTCTACCGTGGGATCGAAGGATCTGCTGCCTGCTGTGTTAAAGTGTCCGGCGTTTGTTTTTAGTGTGCTATATCCACACATGGGAAACTCCTGCAGTTAGTCCTGGAAGGATCCGATGTCCACTAAACAACACATGCCGTGAAACATGATGTTGATTTTCATATTAACGGGGCAGAGAGTGTGCAGATGTGAGCGCCAAGGGAGGTAAAGGGTTTAAGTTTGTTTTAAAGCCCAACCGCGCGGGGTGTGTGTGTGTGTGTGTGTGTGGCGGGGGAGGGTGGGGAGTGGAAAGGTCACTGCGAACTCTCTCGTAAATTTGGCGCGTAAATTGTGTTGTTAATATACCATGTGGCGCAGAGCTTTGTTGTTGATCTAGCAGCGGTGGGGGGTGGGGGGGACCATTTGTAAGTATTTATACGTAGGATCAAATGAAACGACGTGGAATAGATCAAGAAGGGTGGTAGGTTATCACTTTCCCGCGTTTATTTATGACGCGCTCGCCCAGAAATTATCAGTGAAATCAACGACACCGCATTCGATGGACCCGTGTCCAAAAAGTCTGCGAGGACAGATTCGAAGTGGTTGGTTAATTAAGCGCAGCAACGACGTCCGTTCGGGTATATGTATATTTAAAGATGTTCAAACTGTTCGTTTCCGCGCAAATCAGGTCACAATCTAAATTTGTACAAACATGATGGGCCGATCTGTGCAGGAATGATCTATTATTGTCACTAAAATTAATTGCATTGAGCCTGCACAGCAATCCCGAAAACTACAAAAACATTTGCACATGACGCGAACTCCGGCACGCTGGCTGGCCTGGCAGAGATGTTCACTCGACATGTAAGCTGAGCGCGCTAACCACCAGACCATTCGGATGGCCCCACGTTTTACAGACCCCCCCCCCCCCCAACACCACCACCACTCGCTCACCCCGATATAGTAGGCTGGTAATAACGTAATGATGTACACACACGTCCACACACCAGGCCGGCTTGACGTTCCTTGCCCCGTTGGGCAAGATTGTCAGCAATAATCATCGGGTGTTACTAATTTAAATATCTATGTAGAGATTGCCTCGGGCGCATTGAAAGTCCTATCAGGCCGGTCTGTAAAGTCGGGCTCCGTCAAAGTTAGGCCAAGCCACACTCTCCGGTTATGCGCCACCGGCCACCCCGTCATATTTTTTATGTAACTAGGCCCGTAAGCAGTGCAGCCGGTCTGCAATGGTGCATTCCATCCACCAACTTCACCCCCATAAAGAAAACTAGAGACCAACATTACGGATCCCTCTGTGCCCGGTTGTGGCAAAATTCCCTGAAACGACCTGTGAACTAATCGTCCGAATGACTCGAATCGATATGTTTGCTCTGCTCTCTTCATCTGACGTACCGGCACCAGCCTGTCGACCGTTGCCATGGAAGCAGAGGTAAAGGGCCCCTGCATGCTACAGTTAACTGAAACTTAAACCCCAACTTAACCAGTACTTAACCCGCACTCGTGATGAGGCTGTTCACACCAGGGTTCATGGTGTATTGCCGCCCTGTATATCAGCGACGGTCTGTGCTCATATGAAACAGCAAAAAACATAAATACCGATAGGAGAAAAGACTTGAGGGGATGGGGCCCAAATCAGATGCGTCTGGGTCCCTTGCCAAAGTTTTGATTTTAAAGGTTTTACTGTCCTTTGACGCGTTGATTAACCTTTCATTTTTTTATAACTAGTATCTCGAGGATTCCTAAAGGATGGGGTAGACACCTAGGCAGGTAAGTAGGTGCATCTGACGACTCTTGAGCGTTCAACCATGACGTACACAGTCAACTTTTTATTTTCGGATGTGCCACAGGGTTAAAGTTGTCATTCACAGGCCCGCCACGCAAACACTGGCGTCACTGTCCTGACTAAACCCATGAATATGTGTAGTGTGTTTCATCAATCTTTTGCGCTTGTGTAAGAACCGGTGGGCTTAGTATAAGAGATTGGACGAAACGAAACGAAATGAAACGAAACAAAGCGACGAAAGGGTCACCAACAGCAAAAAAAAGAGAGCATAAGCGTATTGAAAAAAGAGAGACCCGAGGCCTGGGAATGGCGTTGTTCACCCCTTTATGCACTGTAAGACCACTATTAGATGGTGAATGTTAGATCTGTTCAAGCTGCACCTAACCTGCTAACAGGGATGGTGACTGCTCGTTGACAGGAGGGGTAGAGGGGTGGGGGTCCGAATGAAGGCTGGTTGGTCGCAGCCACAGCGCCAACCACCGTCACCGGAGCCGGGCTTCTGCTTCGTGGATACCGGTCAGAATGTCTAAAGAAAATACTAAATATATATCCAGATGCATGCATGTGTAAATTTTGATGAAATTCACAGATTAAATGTGCCATTGAAAATCACAACATGTGTCAGTCATGTGTTGAAGAAATCGACATTCGACATGGGCCCCCACTGAACTTAGCCAAGGAGCGACACGGAACGACGTGAAAAATCGACATTCGAAAGAATTTTTAAAAATCGACACTGGACCTCCCCCTCCTCCCCCCCCCCCCACACTACCCCTTGCGGACCCCTCCTGATAAACGTACGGTTACGGTCATCCCAAAATGGCGGCGGCCAATTTTGGTGAATTTTCTTTTCAGCGCTGATATAGTTTACAGCGACAGGTTTTCCTTCATTAAAGCGCACTAAGCATGCAGAAAATTGGTCGAGTGAGATAGCAGTGGTTGCCGGTTTAGGTACAAATGGATGTTCCTCTCTCGCCGGCGTTGAGGGGGGTATTCAAATGTTCCGATATAGCTATGCTACGTCATTATAAAGAAAAAAAAAACTTCCGATCTCTTCGACGCATGTATACATACATTAGCAAGCAATGCTTGCGGAAAGAACTGTCAAGACAGGCGCATAACTTACGTTGAAGTCCCCTCTCTAGAGGCTAGCATTAAATCACGACGGACGTGTTCTTGACTGGAGGTCCCCCCCCCTCCACCTCTCCCCACACCTCTCCTTCTCTCTCTCCTCACGACCACTCCACTCTCACCACCCCTCCCCTGTAATAAAGCCCCACACTAGGAAGGTGCATCCGGGTCTTCTGACACGCGTCCCATTGCCTGTCGTTCAAAGTTTTGAAGATAGATCTATAAATATATGTCTACTTTTTTTAGTTCGTGTTTGATCAACGTCCTCTCTGGCAAACACTGGGATCACCCCGTGGTCTAGTACAGGTAGCGCGTTGGTCTATTTTGTCGAGTGTTCTCGGCTGGGCCAACTCAAGCCGCCGGTGCGTGGTTCGAGCCCCACCAGTGCCAGCCCAAGCCGCCGGTGCGTGGTTCGAGCTCCACCAGTGCCAGCCCAAGCCGCCGGTGCGTGGTTCGAGCCCCACCAGTGCCAGGCCAAGCCGCCGGTGCGTGGTTCGAGCCCCACCAGTGCCAGCCCAAGCCGCCGGTGCGTAGTTCGAGCCCTACCAGTGCCAGGCCAAGCCGCCGGTGCGTGGTTCGAGCCCCACCAGTGCCAGCCCAAACCGCCGGTTCGTGGTTCGAGCCCAACCAGTGCCAGCCCAAGCCGCCGGTGCGTGGTTCGAGCCCCACCAGTGCCAGGCCAAGCCGCCGGTGCGTGGTTCGAGCCCCACTAGTGCCAGGCCAAGCCGCCGGTGCGTGGTTCGAGCCCCACCAGTGCCAGCCCAAACCGCTGGTTCGTGGTTCGAGCCCAACCAGTGCCAGCCCAAGCCGCCGGTGCGTGGTTCGAGCCCCACCAGTGCCAGGCCAAGCCGCCGGTGCGTGGTTCGAGCCCCACTAGTGCCAGGCCAAGCCGCCGGTGCGTGGTTCGAGCCCCACCAGTGCCAGGCCAAGCCGCCGGTGCGTGGTTCGAGCCCCACCAGTGCCAGCCCAAACCGCCGGTTCGTGGTTCGAGCCCAACCAGTGCCAGCCCAAGCCGCCGGTGCGTGGTTCGAGCCCCACCAGTGCCAGCCCAAGCCGCCGGTGCGTGGTTCGAGCCCCACCAGTGCCAGCCCAAGCCGCCGGTGCGTGGTTCGAGCCCCACCAGTGCCAGCCCAAGCCGCCGGTGCGTGGTTCGAGCCCCACCAGTGCCAGGCCAAGCCGCCGGTGCGTGGTTCGAGCCCCACCAGTGCCAGCCCAAGCCGCCGGTGCGTGGTTCGAGCCCCACCAGTGCCAGGCCAAGCCGCCGGTGCGTGGTTCGAGCCCCACCAGTGCCAGGCCAAGCCGCCGGTGCGTGGTTCGAGCCCCACTAGTGCCAGGCCAAGCCGCCGGTGCGTGGTTCGAGCCCCACCAGTGCCAGCCCAAACCGCCGGTTCGTGGTTCGAGCCCAACCAGTGCCAGCCCAAGCCGCCGGTGCGTGGTTCGAGCCCCACCAGTGCCAGGCCAAGCCGCCGGTGCGTGGTTCGAGCCCCACTAGTGCCAGGCCAAGCCGCCGGTGCGTGGTTCGAGCCCCACCAGTGCCAGCCCAAACCGCCGGTTCGTGGTTCGAGCCCAACCAGTGCCAGCCCAAGCCGCTGGTGCGTGGTTCGAGCCCCACCAGTGCCAGGCCAAGCCGCCGGTGCGTGGTTCGAGCCCCACTAGTGCCAGGCCAAGCCGCCGGTGCGTGGTTCGAGCCCCACCAGTGCCAGCCCAAGCCGCCGGTGCGTGGTTCGAGCCCCACCAGTGCCAGCCCAAGCCGCCGGTGCGTGGTTCGAGCCCCACCAGTGCCAGCCCAAGCCGCCGGTGCGTGGTTCGAGCCCCACCAGTGCCAGGCCAAGCCGCCGGTGCGTGGTTCGAGCCCCACCAGTGCCAGCCCAAGCCGCCGGTGCGTGGTTCGAGCCCCACCAGTGCCAGGCCAAGCCGCCGGTGCGTGGTTCGAGCCCCACCAGTGCCAGCCCAAGCCGCCGGTGCGTGGTTCGAGCCCCACCAGTGCCAGGCCAAGCCGCCGGTGCGTGGTTCGAGCCCCACCCGTGCCAGCCCAAGCCGCCGGTACGTAGTTTAAATCCCACCTGAGCAATTTTCGTCTCCTTTGCGCAGGATAAAGATCCCATGTCTTTCTACGCAATTAACTACGGGGATTAAAGCGCCTTAAAGATACTGAATTCAACTGGCAAACACGTGACTTACGGGAGTTATAAGGGTGTTTAGAGGGGCGGAGGGTGGTGGATGTCAAGCATACATCACTATATCAGTGTACCGGTTTTGATGGTACAATATATTTAAATATATATGTGTATAAACGTATCCACTCTGCAGCTTCACTTGGTTTGTCTCATGATGAGCTGTCTCTAAAACGACTGCAGTCATTTTCGAAGTGAGTCACCTCTAGTGAGCCATTTCGAAGTTTACTGATGAATTGGTCTTCCATCTGGTGAGGTAACAGTATGCAACGCTACGACGACAGAAATACCGTCTGCTGAAGACAGCAGGAGAGTGGGACTATCGTTTCCCAGATTTCCTTTCCTTTGGACCTTTCCACCTTTTTTTCCACCCGATGGAACTGTTTCATCCCAAATTCTCCCAGAGTGAATTTCCCTCTCAGGTTTATCCCAGGGGGATCGTTTGGCTGGACAGCCCGGGGCGATAATGGCTGCCTTCCCATGGAACCCCAGCGGCCTTGACATTGGCATTGATATATATATTTGTAGGCTTATTATGTCTTTACCATTTCTGGGAGGCCAGCCAGCATGCAGCTGTCTGGCTTGTTCGGGCGACGCGCCCGCCTGCCGCACACAGCTGCAATAGTTATAATATATAGAAGAGGTTTTGTCGCTCACACGTGTGTTCAGTGTATATAACCCTAACCCCCAACCCCCACCCACCCACCCACACGTCCACTCGGGACGGACGGAACACCAGCGCAATTTTTAGTTCGTGCCGTGACCGCCAGGCGACGCTAAGGTGTCAAGTCGCGGTATCGCCAGGTGGCGCCACCGGTGCGACCACGTGTTTCTTGACGCGACATCAAAGCTGAGACAAGAGAGACGCGCTGAACTTTGCGCCCTAGTCCTTAACCCGAGTAGCCCGGTAGTAGCTGAAGTCTGTGGCCCGGTGGTACCACACCGGAACTCATAGAGCCGCCATATTGCACGGGTACCCACCCACCCACCTATACAGGCCCTACCCTGGTCTATCTACCCTGTCCGGCCGTGTCCACCTGAGTCCACCTCAGCCCCCACCCTCCCGACACCACACCACACCACACCACATCCTTACAACAACCCCCACTTCCTGACTGAAAACACTCACTCACAATATTTACTTGTGGGGGACCAGGGATCGCTTGTTTGCTGACATGTGTAATGCATCTGGTACCCGGGCGCTGGATCACGCAGTGCATTATGGGAGGTTTATATAGTTTACTATTTTATATCACGAGCTTTGAAAGCTATGCCGCAGTGGTGGCCTTGGGCCTTCCTCGGTTCCTTCCTTCCACTGCCACCCCGCCACCCCCCGTCCACCACCCCTCCCCACCCGCCAAGCCCCCAGAGCCGCTACCTTTAACCCTCAAAACAATCATATCATACCTTTACGACCCCTCAGCCCTCGTCTCTCCCTCCCCCCCCCCCCCACACCGCCCACCACCGCCGCGCACCCTAACTGACCATTATATATATATGGATCCCCACTCCCTCCTCCCACCCCCACCCCCCTTCCCCCTGGCGCGACACAAGATTTGGCGAACACGTGTCGTTGCCCTTGGCAACGGACGCACGCGGCGCTTCGGGGCTACCGCGGGCGACGTGGCGGCGCGTGTGTATAAAGTGTGTATATTGTGTATAAAGTGTGTAGAGAATGGTCAGAATGCGAGGTGTCCCTGGGCGTCGAGCTATGATGGGCCGCTGGGTCCTGGGGTTGGCTCGCCCTGTTGCCTACGTGATCTGGCCACGTGACCTGACGGGCGTCACGTGACCTAGCCACGACTTGGCACCGCGCCAACCAGACACCTCCCCCGGCCCTCCCCTACGTCCTTGCCGCATCACACCGTCATGACGTCACGCGCCGTGTGAAAATAAAAAAACTGAGAGTGAAGTGATAAGAAAAGAGTGTATTGTATTGTGCCCAAATTTTTATCTTGATACACGGTTAACACGGGGTCCGAAAAGGCATTAGACTTATGTCAAATGTCTTTCGGGCACGCTGGTTATGTAGGGGTGTACAGTTAATCTCGAGTGGCCGAACACGAAATACCGACACCCCCCCTTCCCTCACCATGCCCTACTGAGACATGCGCACCGTCACGCTTCCTCCTCCGTTACCGCGTGGGTTTTCACCCCCGCGGCGGTCCCATCTCATTAGACGCCCCCACAATTCGTGCTCTGAGTCTTTGTATCCACCGTGTATCCAACGCCCCCCCCCTCCTCCCAACCACCACATCTATCCCCTCCATCCGCCTACCCCCCCCACTCCCCCCCCCAGGCCCCACTATTCTCTCCCTTTACGCCCAGCTAGTATTACGTCATCGCGCTCGACTTTTTTCTGCACATTGCTGCTATCGCAATAGGTATATACATATATATATATATGCACCCGTGGGATCTGTTTTTGGAGGGGTGGTTGTGGCAATTTTCACCTGTTCGAAATGAATGCATGGTAACCAGCACAATGCGCGCGGTGCACCTTTCTATTGTGGGGTACACGTGTTTGACAAATTGAAGCGATGTCGAATAAATGTGCAGCTTACATGGTGACATGATTGACATGCCGCTCCACTCTCTGCTTTACTTGTCATTCCTGCGAAAGTATGCAGCTACGCCGAGAAAAATTATTTCATCTTTTCATTCCTACGAAAGAAGGTTGCTGCAGCTACGCCAAAAAAAAAACATGCCTTGTTGCTGAAGAACAATGTATTTAATATTTGTATATTTGTGTACTTTCCAGGGACGGGCTCGAACAGCCTGAAGGGGTGAGGAGCATCTTCGGGGGGTGTTCCGAGGGTCACGTGGAGTGGCGCCACCCGTACGGCGCCGTCAGGGTGACCTTGCAGTTTGGAACGCCCAACAAAACTCACTTCGAGGCTTGCTTTACGGCGCGCACGCACTACGTCGTCGCCAAGATCTCGCTCGAGGATTCGACGTCCGGTACGCCGACCTTGACCCCGATCGCGACCTTGGATGAGGGTCAGTCGGAGCTGGCTGAGGTGTGTGTGACGTCACGCGGTCGGCCCGTGGTCGTCTACCTCGAGGCGCTGGTCGATCGGCCGGCCACCAACGTCGGCCTCGTCGAACTGGACTACGACAACTACAGGGTCTTCCCCAAGGTCACGCAGGACGATATGGAAGGTCAGTCGGTGACGTCATACTACGGGAATCTCATTGTTGCGCTCTCCCGGCGGCAGATGTCGCTTGTTGTACACACGCATTGACTGTGGTCCGCTCTAACGGTGCGCGGAGGGGGGGTGGCGGTGGCGGTGGGGGGTGGGGCGGAGGGTAAAGATAAAATGGAATAAGATTAAATTGTATTTAACGTCGGTGCATTTCGCAGAGTAACAGTAGCACTTAGGCCCTTTTAATCGAGCGGGGGTCCCGAGCGGTTTCCGAAAGATTTTGTTTTAATGATTAAACGGATTTAGTATTAGACTATGTCCTGTATGTGAGGACAAATCAAACCGACTGTCAACAACATACAAGCATACAATAATAACTAAGCTATAGTTCGAAAGGAATATATATGACTTCGCATTAATCTAAAACGACATTAAATCTTGCACGGCTATGAGACATTTGCACTCGTGGGTTCGAACCCTAGCACCGACCGCTGAGCAGTCAATGAAAGCAGCCCCCACCCCCCACACCTCCATCCCCTCCTATCCCGACCCTCACCCCCTCCCCCTCCCCCTTCTCCCTCCTCATGACGGCGCGACCCCTAGGTACCCCCAGGTACCACGCGTTGGAGGTGATGTGAGGGGGGTGACTGGGCTCGCGCTAGGATATTTTTTTCATTAGCCAATTTGGCTAATTCCGTGGAAAAACATTAGCCAAAATTAGCCAAATATATTTTTTGGAAAAAACATGAATAAAAATGTGTTTGTAGTTGAAATTTTATATTCGCCATTTTGGCGAGTGTCTAGGAAGTTCTTATCGCCAAATCCCGAATTTTCTCGCCAAATGACTATTGGCGAATGCTAACGCGAGCCCAGGGTGAGGGTTAAACAAGCTGGCGGCGTGACCAGTTATAACCCACCACCTTTGACATTGAGACCCTAAAATTCGATGTCAGAGTTGAAACTGCAACGATCAAGTGAACCTGTGTTATCAAAAAAAAAACAGTCTTCATCTAATCAGCATTGGAGTCTAACCATCTGCACTTGTTCACCACCAATCGCTAGACCTAGCTGGCCTCCAGGGGAAACGGAAATACACGTACCGCCATCCGAAACGGTGTATAACTCACTGATCGCTTCGCTGCATGGCCGACAGCAGTTACCGAAATTTCGGTTGGTTTAACGGGCTGCTGACATACGGGGTGGGTGATTGCTTGTGGCGTCAGACAGGTCTTCGGGTGCAAACATCGCCTGTCTTATCACCCACCCCTGTGTTTTACCATGGGTTAGGCGGGCGTGGGGGTAGGGTAGGGGGGGTGGGTAGTAGTCCTAAATAAAGACGCCGTCGAGGAGGGGGTTAGACAGCGCTAAGTGGTAATTACCGTTTTTTGGAGCCCCAACCACTTACGCCAATGCAACGCACCAGTATTTTTACTTTTGCGCACACCAGTAATTAAAGTTCTTTCGGCAGCGTGACGCGCCCGTAATTTAGCTTTCCTGTTTCTCCGTTCATCCAACGTGACACGTTAGTTTTTTTTCCGTGTTTTTAGCACTAATTATTGCTCGCTGAGCGTAAGACATTCAGACCATTGTTAACCTATGGTTATATAGCGTTATTCACACCGATCCTCGGACAACAGCAACGGGCCGCGGTCCATACGGCTTGCCATACATATATCTGGCCGCTTCCTGCTGACGGATCCAGACATAATATCGATCCGAACCGCTCCCCGGGAACTGTTTCCGCCATGGATCCGGAAACGGGATGCGCTGCCGGATGCTATATTAAGCACGGCTGTACCGACCGCGAGCCGCCTGCCGATTGGGGCGCCGCCTACCGGACATGGTGATAATTACACCGCTTCCGTCCCCCCGGCAGTAATTGACACTATTATCGCAGTGATGAAGTGATTGTCTTCAGTCTAAAAAAGGAGTGGTATTTAATATCATCGTCGAGTATTGTGTGGGCGGTGCCGGGGACAC
>OZ025251.1:9836862-9862985 GCA_964019135.1 Arenicola marina
ACTGAGGGTGCGTGCGCAAAGGACTCCAGACTGGAACTGGCAGTCACCTACAAGTAGAGAACGCCCCACACAACCACCCCACCCCCCACTACCGGCCACCACCGTTGCCCACCGGCACACGCCCCCTCCCCGTCTCCACCGCCTCCTCCTCACCCACGTGCCACTTTTTGTTGGGGTGTTGACAGAGATGTGCAAGTACGTGCGTCTCTTTGCCCGTGTGTCGCCGTGTCATCATTTCTGCCATGTTTGTCTGCCGTGTTAAAGTTTTTGCCCACTTTTTCACCGGGAGAGACATCACACTGGCTAGCCGACCGACAGCGCGCCGACCCCCGATAGAATAAGAACCATGGAATACTAGGCGATGGGTGCGAATCGTGGATACAGAGAGTAGCGTTACTGAGCAGCAGCGCCGGGTCAGTTTGTAGTTAGGGACGAGGAACCCCCCTATTTGCCCTCTATTTGCCGCCGTTGCTGGGAGACCGGGTCAGACTGACTGATCGGTCACGTTTCTGATGATATCGCAAGGGTTAAACCTAGGTTTGCGTGTCGGAATCTACCGCCGCATTGAAGTCCCCCCTACCCTTCCCTCTCCACCCGCCTGTTGACAAAGCTAATTGGATGTTTACATTTAGTCTACACCTGTTTGTTTATCGCGGTGTATATTATCCGGCAGGGAGCCCGAAACTTGTCTCCCTGTAGGCGGCGCTGGTATCGTCCGGCTTTAGCCTGTGTCTCTGTCTGTGGTCTTAGGATGATGGGATGGGCACCACAGGTGTGGCAGGACCTGTCTGGTGCCCTGCCACACCTGAGGGACATGGGATGGGTACCAGGCAGGACCTCTCTGGTGCCCTGCCACACCTGAAGGAGATATGATGGGCACCAGGCTGGACCACCTGTCTGTTCCGCCTGTCATGATCCTATGAAAACTATTACTGTCACGAACGAAACCGTTTATGCCAAGGATTGTTCCGGTTATAAACTCCATGCAGTTTCATGACCTTCCTTACACCCCTCCCGACCCCCTGCCGTGTCCCCCACCCTAACCTAAGCCCCCTATCCCCTCTCCCTCCCCACCCAGCACCCACTCCCTTCTCGGTCATGAAGTGCTTTTGCATCAGTCAAGCGTCGCACGAAGGCGCCTGCAGGAGAGGGGGGGCTTCCTGTGGCTGTCACACCATCCACCCTTCTTCGGCCACCCGCATACCCCCCCCCCCTCTCCACACCCCCGTGCCCCACAGCCAAAGCCTGCCCCACAGCCCAAACCTGCCCCGCCGACCCCGCCTGGCCCACCCTCCCACCCATTGACCCTCACCTGGCGGGCGGCGGTGACAAGACAACCAACCCTTGTTTGTGGGGGATGAACCCCAGGTCTTCCGCCCTCCGTGCTGAGCAAATATTTCTACTAGTGAGGGGTAGGTGGGGTGGGGCTGGGGGGGGGGGGGGGTGAGTGAGTGTGGTCTCTCTGTTTGCTTTGACGTTGTGGTCCACAAACGACGCCCGCCAATTCATTCTGTAATGGACTGCGGCCAGGGTAAGGATTTGCGCTCGAGACCCTCTCGATCTATATATTCTATAAGTAACCAGTAACCCCCCCGCCCTATCCTCTCCGCTGGCCAACAAGTGTGGTTTACCGTATACCTCCGACATGCTGCGCGACGGCGACGTCTGCGGTTTTCCAACGGAAACCGTCGCCCGCAACTGGTGACTCACCCCCCCCCACACCTCCATCCCCTCCTATCCCGACCTTCACTCACCCCCCCCCCTCCCCCTCCCCCTCACCCTTCTCCCTCCTCATGACGGCGCGACCCCCAGGTACCCCCAGGTACCACGCGTTGGAGGTGATGTGAGGGGGGTGAGGGTTAAACAGGCTGGCGGCGTGACCACCTCCACCCCCTCCTATCCCGACCCTCACCCCCTCCCCCCCCCCTCCCCCTCCCCCTTCTTCCTCATGACGACGCGACCCCCAGGTACCCCCAGGTACCACGCGTTGGAGGTGATGTGAGTGGGGTGAGGGTTAAACAGGCTGGCGGCGTGACCACCTCCATCCCCTCCTATCCCGACCCTCACCCCCTCCCCCTCCCCCTTCTCCCTCCTCATGACGGCGCGACCCCTAGGTACCCCCAGGTACCACGCGTTGGAGGTGATGTGAGGGGGGTGAGGGTTAAACAAGCTGGCGGCGTGACCAGTTATAACCCACCACCTTTGACATTGAGACCCTAAAATTCGATGTCAGAGTTGAAACTGCAACGATCAAGTGAACCTGTGTTATCAAAAATCCAATCTTGGTCTTCATCCAATCAGCATTGGAGTCTAACCATCTGCACTTGTTCACCACCAATCGCTAGACCTAGCTGGCCTCCAGGGGAAACGGAAATACACGTACCGCCATCCGAAACGGTGTATAACTCACTGATCGCTTCGCTGCATGGCCGACAGCAGTTACCGAAATTTCGGTTGGTTTAACGGGCTGCTGACATACGGGGTGGGTGATTGCTTGTGGCGTCAGACAGGTCTTCGGGTGCAAACATCGCCTGTCTTATCACCCACCCCTGTGTTTTACCATGGGTTAGGCGGGCGTGGGGGTAGGGTAGGGGGGGGGGGGGGGGTAGTAGTCCTAAATAAAGACGCCGTCGAGGAGGGGGTTAGACAGCGCTAAGTGGTAATTACCGTTTTTTGGAGCCCCAACCACTTACGCCAATGCAACGCACCAGTATTTTTACTTTTGCGCACACCAGTAATTAAAGTTCTTTCGGCAGCGTGACGCGCCCGTAATTTAGCTTTCCTGTTTCTCCGTTCATCCAACGTGACACGTTAGTTTTTTTTCCGTGTTTTTAGCACTAATTATTGCTCGCTGAGCGTAAGACATTCAGACCATTGTTAACCTATGGTTAAATAGCGTTATTCACACCGATCCTCGGACAACAGCAACGGGCCGCGGTCCATACGGCTTGCCATACATATATCTGGCCGCTTCCTGCTGACGGATCCAGACATAATATCGAGCCGAACCGCTCCCCGGGAACTGTTTCCGCCATGGATCCGGAAACGGGATGCGCTGCCGGATGCTATATTAAGCACGGCTGTACCGACCGCGAGCCGCCTGCCGATTGGGGCGCCGCCTACCGGACATGGTGATAATTACACCGCTTCCGTCCCCCCGGCAGTAATTGACACTATTATCGCAGTGATGAAGGGATTGTCTTCAGTCTAAAAAAGGAGTGGTATTACATATCATCGTCGAGTATTGTGTGGGCGGTGCCGGGGACACATACGCCTGTGGGGCAGTGAGATGAGAGGGGGGTGGGGGGTGCATGGGGGCGATTTTGCTGGATAGGGGTGTGTTTCAGGAGGGGGGGGGGTGGGTGTGGGTGGTTGTAGCACCCAGTGTGAAACAAAAGCGACTAAGTTAGGAGTAAGTGCACTGGGCCTTTTGATGGGGTGATGTCTATTCCGGGGGTTGGGGAGCGAAATTCACACCGCTGTTGAAAATCAAGAACATTAGGTGGTTAAGGGCGAGGGAGGAGGGGGCGTTGCTGGTGGACAATTAAATAACATATCCTGCTAGAATATTAATGACATTAATGGCGTTCTATTGAGCTATTAAATGGCATTAATGGTGCGCTGTAAGATTGTTAATGGCGTGTGTCCTTTTGGATGATTGTCCGTGACAATCGACAAAAGTAACTTCTGACGTCATCGTCATGTTCCGCGAGCGAGTTCATATACGTGTGTGACGTCACCAACAGTCACGGACCTGTGTGACGTCACCAACAGTCGTGTACCTGTGTGACGTCACCAACAGTCGCGTACCTGTGTGACGTCACCAACAGTCGTGTACCTGTGTGACGTCACCAACAGTCGTGTACCTGTGTGACGTCACCAACAGTCGTGTACCTGAGTGACGTCACCAACAGTCGTGTACATGTGTGACGTCACCAACAGTCGTGTACGTGGGTTTCCTGCGGGCCCAACACGTATTTTGTAGTAACAGCAGCTTTGGGATTGCTGGTCACATATCGCTGGGCTTTGCTTTTCCTTTAAATGACATGTTTTTATATCGAGATTGAAGTATGAAATGAATTGAATGATTGGAATTTAGCTGGTGTTTCAAAAACTAAGAAAGATAATAAACATGATTCGTTTACTGCATGGAAAATGGAAGCCTAAAGCTTGTCCCACTTTAGTGCTGAATATTGAAAGTGTCGCATTCAGTTTTGTATTTGTTGTTTGCTCGCGCTGTGGTGAGCTTGATGCTATGTGGAAGTTGGACCACTGCTGACTGGTGTGTGTTTGTCTCGTTGCAGAATGCAGGCCGTGTTCGGATGCCGAGATATTGTACGCAGCGTGCTCCAGTGATTTCGGTAGGTCAAGGTCAAGGTCACCGGTGTAATCCAGTGGAAATCGTTCGCTCTTTATATATAATATGGCACAAATAGAACTGTGAAATAGGACCATGGCCCAAGGATACAGATAGAAGGATGGGGGGGGGGGTGGTCTCTGTGGACCCCTACTAGCGTTAGGGCATCACGTGTACCCCCCTCCCCCCACCCCCCTCAGACACCTCCCTTCAACGCCTACCCGCAGCCTGGTGACAGCTGATGTGTAAAATTGTGTAGACATGTTGAGTGTTTGGTTCGATGCTTTATCATGTGTCATATATCGCGACAGCGGGAAGATATATAGAGGAGCCATGTCTCCGGGAGTAATCCTCTCCTCTTTGCGAAGAAAGACGTGGGAGCACGTGTATCCTGCACTAACATATACGTTTGCACAGGTGGAATTCGAACCACGCACCGACCGCTTGGGCTGGCCTGAGCAGAGCACGCTTGACAATAGCCGAGCACGCCACCAACTTGGCCACGGCGCCTGTGTATAGCACTGAATATAGACACATGTAATCTATCACAATCATAATATTGTTTCAGTTTCACTTTTTTAATCTTGATGTGTGGACAATGTCGAGACTTTACGTACCAGTCCGCGAAACAATGATTTATTTCAGTCAAAATGGATCGCGTGTCGTTTTTTTTCCCCAACTTGTTTCTCGGTATGACGCCATAAGGGAGATCAGACTGCCAATACTGGTTACGTTTTACTACTCGCCGTGAATGCCTGGTGGTTCGTATCTGATAACATAGTTCCGCCACGGTGAGGGCCGCTGTTATACACTAATCATTAGCGATTGTTATCGGGGGTACTGCATCTCCCTCACCCCCCCCCCCCCCACCCCGCGCTCTCTACCCTCCGCCACTTCATCTGAGCCACCCATGTCCCCCGGGTGTGTGTTAAGGTGGGGGGTGGGGTGCGGATACTGCAGTTATCTCGGCTAGGTCCGTGATAACGACGGTTGTAGACCCGTAAATCCTTACGCATCGCGTCTTCTTGGTATGTTTGATGGTTGGAGAACCCTAGATTTTGAAGCAGTTTCCACTGTCGACATTGATTTATAACTGTACACAGATCTTTCTGGTGACTCCAGCCACCACAACGACCTCTACTGCTACCACGACCCCTACTACCATCGCGACCCTTACTACCACCACCACCATCATCACCACCACTACCACCCCCACCACCACCTCCCACTCTACACCCAATGATAAGTTAATCCCTCTACCAATAATCCTACTCCCCCCGGTCCCGCTGACGATCTTAATACCCTCCCCCTCCTCCCTCCTGTCATGCAAAGTCACCCAATAGTCGCCCCTACCCGCCCCCCCCCCTCTCTGCCCCCCCCCCCCCACCCCGCCTCCCTTTACCCATGTGCCTGCTGCCGACCTTAACTCAATACTCTTAGAAACAACCCCAGCAGCTCGGCTGTGAAAGCCTTACGAATCCCCCGAAATCTTATCGCGAAGTGATAAGAAGGGAGAGATTTGTCTCGGGGGGAAGGGTGGGGGGGGGGGGCACACCTTTGATGCTACCGCTGGTAATCAGTGTTGTTGTCCTGGTCGCATGGAAGATGACCCGCTATCTTTTAGGGTGCTCGTGAGTTATAAGGACCCAAGGACTGTGTCGAGTGGAATTTTGAGATGCCAGGAGGGGGGAGGTGTGGTATGGTATGAGGGACAGAGGGGGGCGGGGGGGGGCGGGCATCCTTCAACTCCGCCAAGGGCAGAAGTCATGGGCTATTTGTTTCATTCTAGATTAGCCGTGCGTGGTAAACTAACCCATTGAGTAGGAGCATTGACCGGAGGGTATCTCCCCTTCTCGACACCCTTGTCCCACCCCCCACTCTCTCATGCCATCCTCCCCCCCCCCCCCCCAACCCGCCTCCACCGCGCGTACCCTTTGCGCCCTCCCTGTCCAGGGTTCGCATCATTCGGGCAATAAGGGCTTACACACACACCTCCGTCCCCCTGAGGGGCTGACTGGGAGGGGCAGACCCCTGGGACTCCCTTGACCCCCCAATTGATGCCGACCCCACCCCTGGGGAAGGCATACTTATCTCGCAAATCAAGATGAAGTACCTCCTGGGGAAATATCTTTGTCCCTCGAAAAAGTGACGGATGTATGGTTCAAGAGTCTAAAAACATTGCGGATATGGTATTAATAAAGAGAAGGCACCTGGATACACTTCTTATGCTAACTGATAAATCACTTGGTTTCAGTTTCAACGTCGCTGATAAGACCTTTATCATGAAATCTCAAAGTAAGCTTAACAGTAACATGGCAGCTTATAATTGATTCTGCGTTCTTTTTAATTTCAGTGGTGCAAGGCAGTATGTCGGATGTTATTCACGATACGGAACGTGGTGAAAGCAGGATCCAACTCTCCGTCGATAAAATCTATCGCCAGAAAGGCAAATTATTCAAGGCCAAGATTGAAAGCGAGGCTGGAACCTCGATCTCGGCGCGGTCTTCACATCACGGAATCGAGACTCGAATTCGCGCCCTCGACTTACAAAGCCGAACTACGGAAAAAAGTGCATTGTTCATACCGTCGAAATGTGGTGTGCACCACGGAGTTGGCGATTTCGTCTTCATGGGCCGGATCCGGTTAAAACGCGCCTTGCTCCGCTGTGCGCCTCGTCTGCAGGACTTCAAAGCTATCTGGGAAAGGTCTATAAGGACAGGAACCAACTTGTGTCTCTTGTAATTAGACCCGATGTCTCACATGGTGGCACCTCTTGTGCCCACAGAAACAGTTGCGTTGATGACAAATTTGTACATAGGGACATTCGTCACCGGCAAACCATTTGTGTCTGTTTAAGTAAATTTGCGATCCTTGTGTGCCTTGTGATGAACTGTGATACACTGACCAGTGACCAAGTCATGAGTAGTCTGTCTGTAGATTCCCAGTAGTATGTAGATAGGTTGATCCATTGCATTTGAGAATGTTTACGAGTGATTGGGCGTCCGTTCATTTGGATCCAGCCTTGAAACTGCGATATTTACTGGACTGTTGATACTGTGGTGTCTTTCGGTCCCAGGCCCAAACGAGATAGACGATACTACTGTCTGTCTGCACAGTCTGTATGGGTGTGTGTTTATAAAGTGTGCATGCATCGAATGTTGGTCAGTCACAGGGAGAGTCCCGTCTACCTGATAAACCGTCCCACTGAGGAGTTGTTGTCTGTTTGATATGTTTATGTGTCTTCGTGAGCTAATTGTGAGAATAGATATAAATACACATGGGTCAACCGTGTTGCCACGGTGATACTTGATGTTACCTGGCGCCTCTGTTGCGGAGAAACCCTGAAATCTACACGTCGTCTGTGGCACGAGACACGCCTGACTAAAGACCGAAATCTACACGTCTGCGTCTGTGGCACGAGACACGCCTGACTAAAGACCGAAATCTACACGTCTGCGTCTGT
This sequence comes from Arenicola marina, assembly GCA_964019135.1. Lineage (NCBI taxonomy): Eukaryota > Metazoa > Annelida > Polychaeta > Arenicolidae > Arenicola > Arenicola marina. The sequence goes on from OZ025251.1 coordinate 9,844,683, forward strand.
GGCACGAGACACGCCTGACCAAAGACCGAAATCTACAAGTCTGCGTCTATGGCACGAGACACGCCTGACCAAAGATCGAAATCTAAACGTAAAGGCCGAAGTGCAAAATTCTGCGTGTCAAGTGAGCGATCGCTCACGTTTAAACTATACACCGAAAGGAATACCATATCTTCGTCGTTCCATCACAACGGAATGGTAGCGGTGGTTGATTTTTGCACTTTAGTCTACCGTCGACAGCACTTCGTTACCCAGAAACCGGGTAATGTTGTTACCCCGTAGGGTGTAGCGAGAAGGAAGTTGTTAACTTTAAGTTTTACGTTTGGGTGTCTTGTTTTGACATGAAATGAAACCTGAAAAACATGTGATGTATGGTGTAACTGACGTTATCCAAGGAAGCACGGGCATTATCGTGAACGTCTTTCTACGGCACGTAATCCAAGCGATGTAAACGGATAGTTTACGCTTTCAAGATTGACATTTGTTACCGCGTCTGTAAAGAATCGTTTGTACTAATGTTATGTATCACACGCATTAGTTTCATAAAGACAGGCCTCTGTTACAAATTCCACAACAACTGGCCTATGTTAAAGCCTAATAAAGGTACTAAACAGTGGTCTGTTAAAGGCACACTAAACGCTGATCTGTGTTGAGCCTTCGGTAACACTGAGTCTCTGTGTTAAAGTTCTGGAAGAATGGTTCTGCGTTAAAGATGCCATTAGAGCCGAGTTTTGTTAAGCTTTCCGGTGATATTAAATATTCCGAAAGAACCGGCCTTGTTAGTTCAAGTTATTCCTGTGTGAGGGTGCCTTCTTTTATCGGTTAGCTGTTTTACGTTATTGCATGTTGGCATTCTTCCTGGTTTGATGATGAATCTTGTCGATACCTTTGCAAAGGAGGGTTACTTTTTACGTATGTCTGACAATATTGGTTATCCGTTCTACGTAAAGTTCACCTGGTACGGCGCCTACGTTTGGTTAACGTTTCATCGTTAAGTAATCATGTTTTTGGATCAGCAACCTCCCAGTGCGCGTTTGTACTGTGATGAGTCAGTTGACCCGGCAGATAGATGAACGGAACATCAATTCGAGTATCTTAGACTGGATCGATGGATGAGTGACAGACATACGTGTGGCCCAGGCCGCCGGCTCTAGCGGGAGGGGTGAATGCATTGACGGTGCGGGTCTGACTGACGCTGGTGACACTCAGCTGACGGGCGCACTTGGAGTGTCACTGGCTCCCGGTGTGCCTTGCGTCAGGCGCGTGGCGTGAGGCACCCTGACTACTAAACCCCTGTTTGTAAACACTATCCTATAAGTCTCCGGCTTGATGGCTAATCCCGAGACGAAACATGCAGGTTAAGTGTCCAGCCCTCCACCTCACCTCCCCCCCCCCCTCGACGCCCTCCCCCCCTCCCTGACACCCACACACGGGGACTGCGTCTCTTCATGGGTGGGAGGTCAGGGGTGGGTGTTGGTGGCGGGGGGGGGGGGGGGTGAGAGCCGAGTGGAGAGCCACGCTGTTTGAAATGATGCGCCTCGTATATCCAGATATTTACATAATTCACCTGCATCGTGAGTGAGAGGTAAGGGGGGGGGGGGCAAGAGGACGTGATGCCCGTTGTCTGATATCTCGTGACTCGGCAATCTCCCCCAAGGTCACGCCACCTAGTGTCGTAAAACAAACACATTTTGTAGAGCCGCCGCTTCGCTGGTTATTGTATTACTGGTTTCGGAGGCTCTGGAACCAAACCAGACCCCGGGCTCGTAGCCTGACCCTGACCCCCACCCCACCACCATTCCGCGTCCTTATACACACATAACCTCCAAATCCCCACCACCCCAATAGTCTGTATATAAAGCGTGAAAGAGCTAAAATCCGTCGGGTTTTTTTATGGATGTAAAGGTTGCGGCGACTTGACCCGCTAAGCTGAGACAAAACGCAGAGCAGGTATTCTCTTCAGGAACCTTGAGCAGGGGCTCAGCTATCTTTTGTATTAGTTGGGGTGGGGATAAGAGGATTAGTGCAGGGCCTGGTTTACACGTCGCCATCATCCCTAGAGACTCCCCAAAAAAAGTATGTTAAAAGCTGGATGGGTGTACCGATCCACTGCTCAGATGACCGGGCCGCCACGATAACAGACAGCGTGGCGCACCTTACCCACCTTGATTAATTAAGGATGTAATAAGTGACTAGCTGGAGAAAGGATGACGAGAACAGCTTACGAGGGGTATAGAGTGACACGAATGGGTTTATTGACGAGTTCGTGTACAGGGATGTGATTGATTAGAGCTGAAGTGAACAGCGGGGTGATAACCGCGGTATTGACATGTGTCAAGCCGTACCCCGGGTACCTTGGTCCTGTCTCCGTGGTAGTGGTGATTGAGTGGGGGCCCGGGCGCCGCTGCCATTCAGCTTTACACAACAATGGTGAATAAGGGGCTATCAATGGCCTTATCGAGAGGTCAGCTTACTTGGAGCTTGTGAAAAACCTCACAAGTATGGTCCCAAGAGAGCACCCGGTCGCTCTACTGTAGGGGTTGAGGTCGGTTGTCTTATCTGCTGTGAGGTTGGGGGTGTAACCTGGGTGTGTACCCTAGGGTGTACCCTGTGGGTGAGGTTGGGTGTCTACTATAAGGGTGGGGTCGGGTGTCTACTATAAGGGTGGGGTCGGGGGTCTACTATAAGGGTGGGGTAGGGGGTCTATTATAACGGTGACGTTAGGGGATGTGTCGCGGGGGGTAACTTGGAAGATGGGGATTAGAAATAATCTTCCGATTGTGGTTGTTCCATTCAGCTTATCTCAAACAGGTTCACCAATTTTTTACTCCCTGGCAGTTCACCTCTTAGCCCGTGATTCTGAAGGGGTTCGGTGAGCATTACGGTGGGTTACTCTTTGTCCCTGCGTTGAGACACAAAAACTTGATGGTTCGTTCACTCGTGATTAGATTAGAATGTTTCAGGTAGTTCAGTCTGTTTTTTTGTTGACCTGTTGACTTTCCATGTTCGCCGTTTCGCCAGGTTGATGACAATTCACCGTTTGCGCATGTTTCGTTTTGTTCTTGTTGCCTTCTTCAATCGTTCAATGTATTTTTGCGAATAAAACATAATGACATGTCACATGATAATGCATTATTTGTCTTCTATTTTCATTTTACTGTAATGCCTGTTTCTACCATTCAAAAACTAATTTGAAGAAATCAATATGCAAATAGTTTGGCAATGTTGTAGATTACACGGTAAAAGCTGTTTTTGCATTCAATCAAATTCAATCTGAAATATAGCAAGAATAATCAATGGTTGACTAAACCTAAATCTGAAAGGTATCAGAATGAGTCCTCCATCTGTCATGCTGCCACCTGAGAGCCTAACTGCACGTGGGTCGATGGTTCGATGGGGACATGGCTCCACTCTCCCTTCTCCCATTGGCGCGATATGACCAAAAGTGGTTAAAACGTCCTGAATATACAACCAACCAACCATCTACCCTGCTATAGATTCCACGACATTGGAGTAAATGTTAGGCGTGAGTAATACAGGAGCTATACCGATAAAATATGAAATGTGTTATCATCTCCCGATATAGCTAACTGTCCCCAATCCACTTTCAATGAAAGTCTTGAACAGTACCAGGCACTATCCACTGAAATTTACGACAGGCTTCTGCTGTTAATTTTTTTAATAAATGTTTATTCCTATCTTTTTGGAATAGTCCACATGGAGGCTAATGATCATGCATATTATTTTCTTGAATATTGACTTTTCACATATCTCGGTTTTCGAAAGGTACGTTCTTCAGCGGTTACAGGTTAAAGATGCTGCCTAAATGATTTCGTAATTCGCCCACTCGTCTTTGTCGAGAGCCTTTTCTTTGTGAAGTTCGGGGCCTCGTGCCCTACCATGTGGACATAGTTGACATAATTCTAACATGCTTGAGACATGTATGAAGGTGATCGTCCGACTACCAAGTTGTCTTTCCTGGCACCCTATGGCTACGAACCAGTATCACCATCTTCTAATAATAAAACATCAATGATTGACATGTTACTAACACGTCAGCATTAAGATACCAGATACTTAACCTCGATGCGCTCAGGCCGATTACCGAGAACTTTTTTCCAACAGTTGTTAATTACTAAGCCCATGAATAGAGTGATCGTTTTTTTTATGAGGTGATGTCTCCATGTTAATGGGACGGGGTACCTACTCGCCGTCATACTATGAGGAGCATCTCCGCTAACCTCCGATAGAGCCGAGGGGTGTCACGTGATCAGTCACCCCCAATCGCGGCCCCCTGGCTTTGACTTGATCTGGCGTGGTCTTTAGTGCGATTTGTGACGCCTGCCTCACACTGGTGTAACTATAGGTACACATGCTGTGAGTGCAAGCCGCTTGCCAAGCTACCGTTTGACTCTTTTGATTAGATGCGAAAGACTGTTGAACCTCTTTACAACTACTGGAAGAAAAGGGTAATTCACTGACCGACATCCACATATAGGCAAAGTCTAAGCAATGTCCAAGCCAAAGATTCTTCCAGCAGAGCAGGTCGCTCATTCATAACATCACCTCTACCCCACGTACCTGTGAGTCTAACGGTTCAGCTGAGATGTTGGGGACACGAAAAGTTACCGATAATTGTTTAGGTTGATTTTTTTCATGTTCGATGCAGAATTTAACAGATTTAGACATTCCGTTATCAGATGACCGCAACTGATGTCCCTGGAAGATTTCTGCATGAAAGTTTGAGTTGGTAGAGGGGATCCACTAAAATAGGGAGCTCATAGAGAAAAAAGACGGTGGCGGGAGGGGGGTGGGGGGTTCGACATCCCACCTCCTGGTTCCGTCACTATAGGGCTTACACAGTCGGCCCCACGAACGATATCGTCAGCGGAACCCCTACCGTCGAGAAAGCGTTTAAACCATACGCTATTAATTTTTACTATGCGTTACATTACAGTTTACACTATTTTGTATCGTTTTTGTTCCCTTTTCTAATCACATTGCACTTTTATTAAGTCGCTGTATAACGCTGAGTGTGAGGGGGGGGGGGTGGTCGGGAAGGGCCGAGAGGGTCCCAGGGTCTCCCTCCCTCCCTTCCTCTCTCTCTTCTATTCACAGAGCGGCTCACCTGTCGCCGCTACTCTCCCCACGGAAGGTGGCGCTGCCCACTGAGAGGGCAATGAGATGGAATTCACTGAAATTCCCTCTACGCCCCTCCTGCCTCCCCCCCCCCCATCTCCCTCTCAATCACCATGACTCTCGCCAACCCCCAGACATACTAAACCCACGCCTGGATGTACCTTTTCCCTTTCCTCCCACACTCCACACACACCCACCTCCTACCTCTCAACCTCTCACCCCTCCCCACTCCCCCGCCGCTGCTCAGGTCGGGGCGGTCCAGCTATGATACGCATGCACCCACGTAGCGATAACACACACACGTGGTTGTCAATTACCGAAGCTATCCGTCATGCTGTAAGTCTGCACTGCAGTCACGTCCCCCCCACTCCCGTAACCCGTAAACCCTACCTCCTCCCATGAGCCCCCCCTCATCCCCCTCCCCTGGAAGTCGCTCGCACCCAGCCAACGTTCGTGAACGCGAGAAAATGGCGCGATAATTGGATGCAGACGACATTTGATCGGGTGACATGGATGGGGCGAAGGAGAAGGGGAGGGTGGGGCTGATAGTAATACTATGATACGATTTTGCTGAAAATCAACTCAACAAAACTCGATGGGATTGATTTCATGGGTTGGTTCAAGGTAGGCCTACCTAGGCCTCTACGGCTATGGCGTCCCAAAACAGAGGACTGATACATGTACATAGTGATATCAGTGGCTTTCCATAGTTCGTTGCATTTTTTACGGAATATTTTCGTCTTTACCGATATTATAAGAGATTGATTAGCGTTGACACATCGCCGTGTGCCTTGAGGGTGATATGGTGAAATAGTCCTAAATCTGACCGCTATTTTATTTCAGCCCTCCGTGTCTGATCACCCAAATCCCCAACCCAACACCCTCCCACCCCCCCCCCCCCCTCGGGCCCGGCAGCTCCCACCTGCTACAGCCTGGTACCCTGGTACCAGCCAGTGATGCACGGCGACCTCAACGGCTGCCACTCATTATTTGCCGCTTGGCGGCGCGCAAAGCGGCAGGGGAATATGGAAACGGGTTGGCAACGCGGTGCTTGGTGACAACACTCTCACGGCTTAAAGAGGTTTGTATGGGGTGAACAAAAGGTGTTGGTACACGCCCGCCCCCCTCCCCTGCCCCGATTGCCCTGCTCCAGCACCCCCCTCGATTCCGTGCTGGCAAATCGAATGGTTCAAAGGGTTAAGAAATAAAAAAAGGATATTTCACAACAAATTGCGAGGTATCAGATAACCAAGCCCACAAACATTTGGAGGACACAGTGCCCCCTCCTACCCCCCCCCCCACCCCTCCCCCATTTTTCCACACCCTGATCTCAGGGATCGGGTACCATGCATGCCCCCCCCCCCTCCCTCAGCCAACCCCCGCCTCGCAGGACCATTCTCTCTTGTGCCATAGTGATTCAACATTCACTTTCATATTCCTTAAATAAGCTAGTACTGCCGCTTCAACGGAGTTCTAAGATTGGGACCAGGAACCAGGCTGGTGACGCCCCTCAGTAATAGGAAGATACCTAATATTCCATCCACTCCGTCGAGTGAGACCCAATGGCAACTAGCATTGACCAGTTCCACGTATGATTCAACTCTTCACAAAATCATTTGATCCAGCAGCACAATATTACGTCGCCAAACATAGTACAAACACGATAACACTAAAGCACCGGAAATGACGTCGAATATCTTGGCACTTAATATTGACATTGTGATGCAGTTTCCGAAGTAGACTCAATAAGATTCATGGTTAAAGTCATATATACTTCTATAACATGACCCCTTTTACATCGACCATAATGACTATTAATGTCAGTAGCTATTAAACAGAGCGAAACACTTACCGTTATCTCATTCCTACCCACACTAGCGTTTGCCGTATACCTGGCAACGCGTGAATGTAGCGTGACCAATGCCTGCCGGGAGTCATAGTGATAAGTGGTTTATATCGTCATACACTGAGCTGCACTACTGCAGGTGGAACGATAAACCAGTAGGATAGGGCGGCCAATAACACCCAATGGGGGCGGGGAGGAGGGCGAGAGTGGGGGGGGGGGGGTCGACTTGCCCCTCCATTAATATGTCACCCACCTCCGCCCCCCCCACCCATTTTCCAGGTGTCGGTGTCTAAACGGTTTATTTAGATCTAATTAGACGTCAAATTCGTAAGCTTATCACGCACGTTCCACTACCTTCAACCGAGATATTTGGCCCTGAAACTCCCGCTAAACGCGGCGTCTCGGATTCACAATGGCGAAATGAAGAGCAGGTGTACCGCCTTCTCTACTATTGCCACCTTAATTGAATCTGTTACTTTTTACATCATTATTAATGCCTCACACACTCCCATTTCTCTACTTGTAACCGAGAGATTTTACCCTAAACTCTTGACGCCGCGACATTATCTACTACGACTTGCAACCAAAACGCTCCTGTTTAGAGTGTTGTGCTGGTCTTGAATACCTGGGGGTATCAATGGGATACCAGACTAACAATCCTCCCGTCTAGTTGCCCCCCCCCCCTCCTCCCCCGCGACCGTCAGCCCCTGCACCTGTCTCGTAACATCTGACCCTGTCACTGACACCTCGACATTCGGGCCGCAGGGGGTGCCACAAGCACGGTTATTATCATGAAAACGCTTTTATCGGGGGGGGGGGGCGAAAAACTAGCGGAAAACCAGTTAAGCCATGCCACCAAGCCAACCCACCTTACGGCCTGTGAGGTAAACGGCAGAGACTCCCTGCCTCTGCCTCATTAGTAAACATCCTGTTCTCTTGGGAGATAAGATAGCGGAATTAAACTAATTATAAGCCGAGAGGGGGGCAGTGTGAAGAGTGCTCACCAGGGGGCGGTGTTTGCCGGGGCCCGCCGCCGCTGGCTCCACGGACAAGGCTCTCCAGTCGGCGCTGAGATGGTTTCAAGATGGCGGGTCAAATACATATTTTAACAGTCCGGCTCTTGAGACAGCTTGTCCCCGGCCACCACACGGCGTCAACCCCCCCTCCCTTCCCCCAAACTCCCCCCTGGATGCCGCCGGTGGTACCCCCCCCCCCCCAAGACACATCAGCGCCTCTCTCCTCCTTCGACGAAGGCCAGCCCACAGGCAAAAGAGCAGTGTGACTCGATGTAGCATCCAACCAGGGTATCTTTCTCCCCCTATCTTTCTCTGCCCCTGTCTGTTTTTCTCTCTGTGTCTGTCTCTCCCTCTATCCGTCTGTCTTTATCTCTCCCTCTGTCTCTCTCCCTCTGTCTCTGTTTCTCTGTCTCCGTTTCTCTCTCTATCTTACGACTCTGGAAAATCCACAAAGCGACACCGCCTCATTAAAATTATGCCCAAACAACAAGATAGCTCTATTTAAAATTCAAAAACCTATATCGTTTATGGGGGTGTTATTGGGAAAACCCATACGTCGACTGCAAGTTATTGACGTGAGGTCTATTCCGTTCAAAAAGATGATATCTAAGCCGCATCATCACCATGAACACACCCTCCCCCTCCCACCCCCGCCCCCTTGCGGAAGGCTCAGTAATTGATTCTCACTATTATACACACTGTTACCCAGGTTACCGGCAAATCTTCCCCTTCGCGGGTGGTAGGCCGAAGGCTTGTATGAAAACATTATAGTGGGCGATAACGTGAATCTGGCGAATAAATTCAAGTGAAGGGCCGATGGCGTGCCTCTGGCCATGGACCCTTACGCTCCTCCCATGTTAAGTGCCTAGTCATGGGGGTTCCTCAAATTTTTCTTCCGTATATATTTTTTTTGGGGGTTACCTGGAAATAAAGTTTTGTAATAAAATTGACGCCGCTAGCTTGTTCTTTAGTCAAGCCATTTATGCGGCCACAGATGAGTCACCGACAAGTTGAGATGGTTCTAAAGTTAGGACGCCGTGGTCGGCCATCTATCTTTTGTTTAATCTTTCCGGTATCTGCTATTCTGCCTCCTCTACTGCACCCTCCCCAATAACTGTTCCCCCCTCCCCCTCTCCCTCCCCCTCCACCACCACCACCCCCATAGCCCCCCCCCCCCCCCTCTCGCCCCACCCAAGCCCCCACTCCCTTTCTAGCGTCCCCTCACCACTTGCCAAGCCAGGTTATCATGCCAACACTCCACCCCACACGGGCGACATTGTCAAGACATCCGCTGATGACGTACTGACAGTATCCAGGACCGGTGGGGGGTGGGGGGGGGGGGGGCGAGGGGCGGGTGGGATGGTAGCGATGGAGAGAGAGAGGGGGAGAGAGAGAGAAAGAGAAGGTAGAGGGGTGAGGACGTGGGCAGCTTCTCCCGGGGGTCGCAAGCCTGTTGTCATGACAGCGCACGTCGCCCGCGTGCCACTTGAGCCGTTGCAACGGGTCGACAGCGCGCCGTTACCTATTTCACCTCACGGGATATTCCAGTCTCGCTTGTCTCCTGGGTCTCCCACCACGTGAGTGATGGCGGCGAGTGTGGCCGAGCGATAATGGGGCGCGCCGAGCCAGGGTTTGCACCCGAGGACAGGTATCAGGAGGGTATCGGGGGCGCGCCGACACACGGAGCACCTCACTTCCGGAACCGGCCGATCGCGCCGCAGGGATACAGACTCACCGCCTAAACCCCCCCCCCCTCCTTCCTCCCCCCCCCCGGCGCTGACGGCACCCCGTAAATTAATACCGACGGCGTCAATATTTTGATAAGAAGTTGACACCGGTCGAGTGACGTCCCACAGCTTGCGCCAATTAATTCGGTTGGAGTGCTTTAACACATAAATTAGGCTACACGCTCCTGTTTGGCGGCCAACTATTATAATATGCAGTGAATTTCAACTGAACTGAAACTCCACGGGCAAGAGGGTATGTCATGCATTCTTGTCTAGAGTATGGTCGCCAAATTCACTGCCCCTCCTCCCGCCCCCACCCCTCCCTGTGCCCATGGCCCCAGAGTCTTCGCTAAACATGCCATATGCCAGTCTCACTTTTTAGATAATTCCATTTCCGGTTGATTTGGCTTTTACTGTCAAGTTAGATTAAGATATGAACCCTGGATACAGCGCAAGCTTCGCCCCCCCCCCCCCCACACACACATCTACATCTATCACAATCGTTACCCCCCCCACCCCACTTCTGATCCTGCTACCCCTATGAACCCCGACGCGCCAACAGTACTCATTTTAGGTAATAATAAGTTTTGCCGGAATTGACTCTCTCAGCAGGTGGCAGCACTAGGTCACGGCGCACCTCACCTTGACACAGTTTGGTTCAATGTGTTGAGAAAGCGGGACAGGTGTACGAAAACTAATGACATTCGTTAGCACCATATCATATCTGGGCCACGCGCAATGATTAAGACCAATGAACGGTAAACCTGATGGTAAACCTGCAACTGTAGGATGACTTTAGCGTTAAAGCAGTCTATGAACTGGACATATATGTTGCGTGTTTGTTTGTCTTAAGAGACACATACGGCGACATTGCCTAAACAAGGATTTGTGTTATTATAGATAGACTGTGAGGCTACAATGCTCAACAGAACTGTGTTAGCATATTCGATACTTCCATTGCTTTTCTTTAAATAACGTAGCAAGCAAGGTCTGTATTATAATGCCCTATGCGTGTTTGTTCCACCATAGATCTGTCAAGGTTATCCCCCGGGCAGTATCCATCAGTCTGGGAGTAACACCAGTGTTTCTATGCATAAATTGTCTTATGTCAAGAAAGACATATGCCAGGCGAGACTTATAACCTTGCCCACTGAATGTCCTTAACTGTTGTACATTATGTGCAATACTTTAACATTAGGGTTAACCAGTGTTTTATATAGAACAAAAGGGGATGACTTTTTTTAAAACAGTACTTTAGCGATCATACCCATGCGCATTTTATTTCTTGCGTTTTTCGAGTGTTCAGCATTTAAAATCAAGGGACATATAGCCATATATACGTTTTAGTGTGTGACCCCGATAATAAACCAGCGAGTCTTCTCAGGTCGCCTGCCCTACCCCAGCCACCCAGGTCTCAAGAAGGGTTTAAAGATGACCTTTGATGTCGCTGTCAGCGATAGACAGCCAGACTGACATATCGTTAAACGCGCATTTAACGGTATCGCTTAATCCGTGATTATCATGAAATATTCATAGGAGCGGCGGCGATAGCAAACAGAGCTAGGGGGGGGGGGTTGTGGATCACTCTGGCGGCTACAAGGACCTCTTGTGAGTGCCCCACGCGGCCTAATACCCATAAAACACCACTCAACTAACGGCCAAAGGAATTTGCCCTCCATATCCCGGGCGCATGCGCAGTCGAGCTAGTCTTTGTTTGCTGGACACAGGCTCAGCCAATGTATGTCCGCACCAAACCACTTCGTTTACGTATTATGGCTATATGCATATATACATCCATACCACCCAGAGCTGCATGATATTTCAAAAAAACCTTTGTGAAATACGTTTTTGTCCCATGAAATATATCTCATAATGCCTACTTCCGGTAATGTCAGTGGCGGATGTAGCGAAGTGGTGGGGAGGGGTGGGGGGAGGGCTTGTTGGGGATAACCCCTTCTTTTTGAGCGAAGATGCCTTGTTGCAATGCAAATTGTACGCCTTGTAAAGCGTGGACACGTGACCCCCCCCCCCCCACCCCCGCTCCCCTCCCCTATTTTTTTGGACGCCTCCTTTTTCGGAAATCTCTATTTCTGTCTCTTCCTTGTGGCAAAACCCATGATACAACCCGCACATAAATCAGAACACTTCCCGGTCGCTGAAAATAGTAACGTTAGTTTCTTTGCCCCAGTAGTGGGTGTTTCCGGATGTCGTCGGGACGGTCGTGAAAGGACGAATTGCATCCAAATAGACGACTATTAGACTGATCTATGCCATCGACAGGTTGTAAATCGATATAGTTTTTTCTTCGACTGGCTACCCGCAGTGTGGCGCACGCTCGCCAGATGGCGCACGTACGGCTGTCCAGGAGAGTGGCTGGAGTGTGTTGGTATTGGTGGTCGAGAGCCGCTCGGCATGAGGAGGTGGGTTGGCCTGGTGGGTGGCCATGGCAGGTTAGAACCTCAGGCACGGGCATCTCCTCTGTCTGAATCCAGAACAGTGATATACTGCACGCTGCGTCCGCAATCTGTCTGTGGGTCTCCACCAGCCATGTTATAATAAGTAAAAGTAGGCTATATATATGTATAATGGTGCCGCCCCTCAGTCCGTGTTGGCATGTTTGATGTAACACGTGGGCTATCGTATGTTACATAATTGATTCTAACACATGGTATTTTCTCCGAAGAATTGTTTTAAAGACAAGTTTTTTTTTTTAATAATTGATTTATTCTTCAATGTTATTTTTCAACATACTATTGCATGTATCCATTTATCATGGGTTGACCCAATTTTGGAGAACATTTTACCCCCGTCAAACCAACCAGACCAACCTACACAGATTGTGTGTGTGTGGGGGGGTGGGGGGGGGTGGGGGGCGTATCACTCTCAAATGGATCGTCGAGCAACGTGGTGTGGCGGGCCTAAAGTGCGACAAGAAACGCATTATAATGGAAGTGCTCCCACATTATTTCTTGACGTATTTTGATAATGAGTAATTTAAAAATATTAAATGATTTAATTATGGAGATTGTTAAAAATGCCCCTCATGAACGAAAAATTAAGTTTTTTTTGGTTAAGCTCTATTGCGTCTGAGGAAAAACAACGACAGATGGACTTTGGAATATTGGGAGATGGAATGTACCATACACAATAATACCAGAGGGTGTCACATATTTGGAACACCGAGCTAAATTAGTTGTCGCGCATACACCGGTCTGTAGTAGCCACGCACGCAATGGAAAAATCCGATATGCCTCAGTCGGAATCTCGGAACGACGATGCACCCCTAAGCTCCCCCCCCCCCTCCCCCGAAACCCCCATACCCCTTCTCTGGTAGCGCACGTGCAGGTTGTCATGCGTGACGCGTTCGCTCCCCTTGGTTGACCAGCAAACAGTCCTGTAACTCACTTCAAAGACAGTTTTCATGGGATGATTGCCAACAATGCTTGCAGAAGAGCTGTTCAAATATCCTAGAATGTTGTGGGTGGCGGTCAACACGCAATATAGACACCCCCCCCCCCCTCCCTCGCTCACCCCCCTACCTGCACGCAATATAGAACGCCCAGCGATCACCCCCTAGATCCACATGATCACCCCCCCCCCCCACACACACACACACACCTCCCTCCCACCCCGCCCCACCCCTCACCGGCACCCCTGCTTAATTCCCGTCTTCCATGACCACGCAGGCCTCGACTGTGTGGACAAGCCATAGAGAGGGTAATGAATACCGTCAAGGGGGCGACAAGGGGGTGACTAGATCTAGACATGTCATCAACGGTGTAGCGTGGGTCGGGGTGTTATGGTATTGTGCGAGCGAGGTGAGACTGACCCCTCAGCCACGAGGCTATAGCCTCCAGCCATGAGGGCAACGGATCTAACAGTCGCTTGCTTGAAAGAAAAGTATATTATTAACCGGGGGCAGCAGATGAGGGGTTTAGGGTTGAACCTAGGACGGAAGGAAGAGGCGTGGGGCGATGGGGTGTGGTGGCGTGGGCGGGGGCGGGGAGTGGGGGGGGGTGAAAGGGATGACCGTCGCGGGCGTGAGGCGGTGGGGAGCGAGTGGACGGCGGAGAGGGCCTTAGAGGAGGGAGGTACGCGGGAATAGGGACAGCTGCGCAGACCGCAAGCGGCGTCCATGTCTAGTGTGAAGTCATGCGGCAATTGAAGTCCCCGCGAAGCATTTTATTATGTAGGGTAAACCACTCACGGGGCCAGTCAGTCACCTTTCATCCGACAATAATCCCTTCACCGCCCCTAACAAAATTTATGTAGTCTTCCCGGAAACGAGCTGCAAATTCCCCTATGGAAAAGTCCATTGAAATACTATCCGCAACAACGCCCCCCCCCCACCCATTTACCCCCGCACCCCTCCCTGCCCGTACCCCTCCCGCTGTCCACCTGGCCATTACTCACGGGTATAGAGACACCTACGACCTGCTGACGCCTTGACCATAATGCACCACGGCCTTCAGCGACTGCGTGATGTCGGCCGTGAGGAGATTTATCGGCGTGGTGACATCTTTTCGGTATTTATACTAATTACAGTGCCCACATACTTTAGCGTCACTCCGAGGTGGTATGCCGCACTTTTTGTTATTGATATTTAATCGTTTTTGGACACCTGCCCTCTGATACAACAGCAAATAGAAATATGTACATGTATTTGCGTCTATAGTAGTCAGTCAACGCATTCAGTAAGCTGTGACACCTGTACTTACATGGTCTGGGTAGCAGTTTTCCTAAACCTGACTGTGTCTAAAAATTCGATCATAATGTTTGCAAAGACCATGACATATCCTGCGGCGATCGGTCATATCGTGAGAGAAATGTGAAATGAAATGTTGGAGTTTATGCTACTTTCATGCCACATGAAGGCTAGATTGGGCCATGCGAAATACTGCATAATCTAGCAAGGGTTTAGAGAAATCTGGTGAACTGATGCTGCGTAATGTCAGGAAGCAAGATGGGACCCAGGAACCAGGCTTTTGACCTTAGGGTATATTTGAGGGATATAGCTGACATAGCTGAAAATATTTGCGATTGGGGAGGAGGGTACACAAGCCAGCTGGGACAGGGAGGAGGGGGGGGGGGGGCGTGGGGTGCCGCTCAGGCTATCGAACCCTGATGCTGAGCTAAGCTCCCCCCCCCCAAAAAAAAAATGGGTTTTGAGCAATCCAGGATAAAGTGATGCTTTCACCAATTTATGCAATTCACGTTAAAGAACAAATTAAACGGAACCACTATGCTTCAAATAATTGACATAAATAGTATGGCAACAATTTGATAGCACTCCTAAACTCAGTGAAATGAAAACATGCCCCAATGTCACAAAACATGGAATGCTTGCCTCAATCCACACAAAATATAGGGGGACGTATGTAGTAAAGTGTGGTGTAGTAAATCATGGCCTGGGTTCGAATCCGAAGCCGCGCACCTAAGTTTAGGCATGTTTGATCCATTTATCACGTATCATACCATGCTATACAATACAACGACACGAAATGGTGAAATATTGTACGTCTAGTTTGCAAGTTGGTTGACAAGTAGTCTAATAGACTATTCAGGGGGCGCTAAAGATCGGCTACAGAGCTCGACGTTACCGAATGTTTGCGTTCCTCCTGCTCTCTGCCTTGTCAGGTTTTGCTACGGACCCTGGTCGGACAAATCGACAGCTCGCCTGACACTGACACTACCAGTATGCCTGTCTACGGACCCTGGTCGGACAAATCGACAGCTCGCCTGGCACTGACACTACCAGTATGCCTGTCACCCAGTGGACATAGCGGATAGGATTTGCACTGTGACTTTTATACTTACTTCGCTTGCAATTCAGTAGCTTATTTTGCATTTACTTATAGATTTGCGTGTCTGAGGCGAGTGATAACCAGACACCAGCTGAACTATGTGGAGCGCAGACATGAAAATAGCATCAACGTGGAGCATAATTGTCGATGTAACGTAAGGCATCAGCAGGCTCCGTTGTGCAGTGGCGGATCCAGCGGGTGGGGGGGGGGGCTACTGCGGCTATAGCCCCCCACCCCCCCCCCCCCCCACCACCCCCTGGTCAAGTCGCAGACAGGTTTAGCTCCCGAGAGTAAAAAAACCTATCCCTGTCCACGAGCATCAGCCTGGTGCTGAAGAAGGACCAGTGCCCACCCCCCCCCCCCGTCCGCTTCCGACGCCTATGCACTGTAATCTCGCAATTCAAGCCAAATTCAAGTTGTGTGGGGCACAATTACACAAATCTGGTGGAGTGGGGGGGGCGGTTTCTGGGTGACCCGTTATGCCTGAGAGAGCGGATATTCCTGGTGAAAAAGATACCCAGATTTAAACACGGATGGCCGTTATTGGGGTAAATGTCACTCCCTTATTTCCTCCTCCCTCTAGAGTCGCATTCCCTCCCTATATCGTCAGTTTGCGAAGAGCAAACTCTGCCCCCCGGCCCTTCCCCTACCCGACACAAACACACTTTAAATATCACGGAACCCTCCTTGTATATAAAATGGGGCGATGTACAGAGTTTTCACGGGTAGTGCAGTCTGACCAGCTCCCCCCCACCCCCCCGACCCTTACACATCCACCTCGAGCGGACCAGTCGCCTTTTGGGCTAGAAAATGATACAGTAACCTGATATAGACCTCGTCTTGGCGGACCTCGAGGTTAACTGTTTGAATTCCACACATCACAACATCCTTTACCTCAGACATTTTAAGTAGTCTTGGCGAACAAGTTACCCCGCCATTGCCGTCAGTAAATATTTGTGAAGTGTTCTGTCTAAAGTCTGTGTGGACTGGCCCAGGAAGTGAGGCCTGTCAGGAGAGACCGCTTGTTTCTGTCTCCCCCGGAATGAAGAAAATTGTACTTTTTCGGTTTAATTACCGGGCTACAGATTTGTTTATAATGATATGCCTGCTGTACAAAAAAAAATTCGACACAAGTTCCTGCCATCATGGTAGCTATATATATTAGTTTATATAAGGCTTTATATATCTGGAAATAGATTGATTATCTGCAAGCTGGCTGCTTCTTCCATAAATAAAGCTTTTGTTGTTCGGGAAGAGAAGTTAATTCCCCAAAACTTTATTTGTTATTTGGGAAGTCAGTGGGCCTCTTATTATCCGATAGCTATTTATATTCTACAGCTGTTCACGTTATTTATTACTTTGCTCGTGAACATCGTGAACTTTATTTTGTACATCTTCGTGTGGTATATAGGCGTTGGCCCAAGATACAATTAAGTAAATGATATATATCGCCCCCCCCCCCATCCCGACCCACGCGTGTCTTAGTGATGTCAGACAGCTGCCATGGTTACTGTTACTGCCGGAAAATTCATTCGTAATAAATCCTGAGTTAGCCGCCACCGTAGCGCCTGGTTCATAATAAAGCACTAACGCATGGAATATAGAGGGTTGGCCTGTATTGTAAATCCATGGGATAGGATGGTGACTGTGGTACTCCCTGGCGGTGGACGGACAAAAGCCCCGGCGGACATAAGCTCCATGCAGGGTTGGTATTTAACAGTGTATTTGCAAATCATGGAGACTGAATCAAAATATTGTGTGTTGCATATGAATTAGTGGTTAACTTGTGGCATGGTTTGGAAAGAAAATGGTGTCATCCAAACCCTCCACGACAAAAGCCCCAGCGGACATGTTCGAACAAAACGTACGTCCTAATAATGCTTGACCGTGAGTTTAAAATCTAAACCTTTACTTACTGCAATCAACCTAGAGGGCATAAAAACAAAGGAGTGACAATGATTGAGCAGTTACCAGGGCGTGATCAGGTTTTCGGCGGCAGCTAGCACTAGTAGCAGCGTTAATACCAGTATACCCAGTGATTTCGCACACCAAAATTACGTCTCAGATCGTTATTCCATAGACCACGTGGTTCATTGCTGCAGCAGTCCAACTTTCCCAACAGACGCTCAGAGAGCTCAAAGAGCGTGTAAACAAAGTCCAGGTGGCCAGATCTCCTTTTTACACCCGTTTTTTCGCTCTTCCTGAAAATTCGATCTTATTTCAAAAGCCTGCTAATAGCTGTGTCGTTCTGGGTAGTACACCATGTAACATTAATTCCCTTTCGAGGGAAGTTTATAACATTTTCCACCTGCTACTGCCATTGTTTATTTCACTTTTCAGACGGACGTCGACTGAAGTGGCTGTGGTTAAAGCTGCTCATACAGTTTTTAGTCACATGAACCTAAGCCGGACATAATCTTCTAGGTGGAAAGGGGACACATATTACTGTGTAGGCATCGTGTGCATATAAAACGTGCAAGAACTAAAGGAATTTTATAAGTGATTATTTGCCGACTGGTAAGCTTTTAATAGATATGGAGGAAATGGTAAACCCCCTGAATGTGTGCACACTACTCGTCATCAATGCCGTATTTTAGCTTCATGAAATAAAGATACGTTTAGATAGTGCAAACATAGAATTTTTTAAACAGATATTAGGCCCAAATTGCTAGCTTTTTCAGGCACGTTTCCCCAAAAGAATTCTCCTATAAATGCAACAATATATTGTTGATGGACAATATTACCATCAACATTGAGGGATGTTGATGTGGCAG